>QEPC01006384.1:4541179-4592300 GCA_003113815.1 Sphenodon punctatus
GGGGGGGGCAAAGTCCATTTCTTGTCTCTGGGCCCATTCCAACCTAGCTACGCCCCTGGATACAAGACTTCCAATATCTATATTATTGAATATTAAGGCGTCATTCCTTGCACCTGTAGTAATGCTGCCCCCCCGGCAGGCCCCACCTGCTGCCCCGCAAGTCACCTGCACCGGTGTCTGCCCCTGCTCTGCTGCGCTCTCCAAGAGAGTCCAGTGGAGTGAGTCACTGGCTCCTGCACGCACAACCCAGTTGTGAGAATGTTGGGATCCATCTCGAAGAACCTTCTTTACAAGGTAGCAACCTTCTGATCAGCACATGGGCAGGAGCTGTTTGTAAACAAACAGCCTTATCTCCCAGATCACTGTCTGCTGCTACTGCAGCACTACTAGGAGGGAGAGTCAGCTAAGCCCTCCCCCAACACAACCCAACCCGACAGGGGGTAGGACCAACAAATTTTTTTGTTTGTTTGTTAAGAATAATTTAAAAAAAGACAGCGTGACCAGCCCCCTGACTGGCCCCCGGCCCACCGGGAATCCTCCCGGTGCATTCAATGGCCAATCCGCCCCTGGCCTGGTCTGAGTCCAAGCGGATTGGGCCAGGAGGTCTGAAACGAACCCAGCCAGGCGGTTCTGTTCCTCTCAAGCTTGGCTTTGTAAGCAGGGCTCTTAGTAACGCAGACTGACTCATTGATGAGACACACAGCCCTACTGGAGTCCCTTTCCTCCAGTTTTTTTTAAATTATTATTATTATTAGCATTTGTATAGCGCCAGCTGTGTACCTGGTGCTTTACAGAACAATATGATAGACACGGTCCCTGCCTATGGCTTACAATCTAATAGACACGGAGGGGGGAGACAAGGAGAGGGGACACAGGGAGAGACTCGTGATAAATAACATTCAAGGGGATGCGAAGTCTCAGGTGCACGTGCTTGGCTTGGTTGTGGTTAGACAGGGGTCTGCCGGGAGGGCAGACAGCAAATATTGAAAGGAAAGTTCTAACAGGCGTAGGGAAAGGTGGTGAGGAAGAGGTGGGTTTTGAAGGTATGAAGGGAGGAGACAAGGCGGATGTGGGCAGGGAGGGAGTTCCAGGCATGGGGGGCCGCAAGGGAGAAGGGGCAAAGGCAGTTAGGGGAGACGAGGGAGAGCAAGGGAGGGGGCAGAGGAGGAGCGGAGAGTGTGTGCAGGAGTGTGTAAGGAGACTAGGGCTGAGAGGTAAGGGGGAGCCAGGTTGTGGAGGGATTTATAAGCAAATACCAAGAGTTTGTGAACGATGCATTTGTGAAGGGGGAGCCAGTGAAGAGAGGAGAGGAGGGGCTGCACGTGGTTGAAGCGACGGGCTGAGTGGATGACCCTAGCAGCGGAGGTTTGGATGGAGATAACGGGAGAGGTGAGAGCGAGGGAGGCCAGTAAGGAGAAGGTTGCAGTAGTCAAGATGAGAGAGAACCATGGCGTGAACAAGGGTTTTGGCTGAGGAGACAGAGAGAAAGGAGCGAATCCGAGCAATGCTGTGGAGGGCGAAGCGACAGGACTTGGCAACAGAGTCAGTGTAAGGTTTAAAGGAAAGGTGAGTATCGAAGACGAAGCCCAAGCTACCGGCTTGGGGAACAGGGTGGATGGTGACCCCATCAATAAGGATGGATAGAGAAGAGGGAGAGGAAGTCTAGGGAGGAAAGATAAGGAGCTCAGTCTTAGCCATGTTGAGCTTGAGTTGACGTTGGGACATCTCTGTGCTGTGTGTCTTTCACCAACAGGTGTTCCAGATGGATCGCACTTTAATATTTCAGATGTGTCTATTGAAAGTCTGTTCAGAGAGCCAGCATGGTGTAGTGGTTAAGAGTCCAATACTGGGACCAGGTTGTCAGGGGAGGTGCTGGTTCAAGTCTTGCCATAGCCAGATACTCATTGGCTGACCGTAGGCCAATCACAATATTCTCTCAGCCTAACCTACCTCACAGGGTTGTTGTGAGGATTACTAGTTCATTACATTAATTCATAATGAATAACAGTTTTGTAAATTATTACTTGTTGGTATTATTGTTAGTTATTAATGTAATTAACTCCACTAGTAATCCTCACAACCACCGTGTGAGGTAGGTTAGGCTGAGCAAATATTGTGACTGGCCCAAGGGAATCGAGTAAGTTTCTGGTTAAGGCGAGACATGAACCGGGTTCTCCCCACTACCTTCTGGTTCAGGAGGACCAGGCACTTAGTGGTGTAGTGGCACTTAGCCACTACACCACACTGGTTAATGGTGACATGTTAATTGTTAAAGTTAGTAAGTGGAAATGTGAGCCATCCAGAGCCTAGGGGAAAGGATGGGATACAAATCAAAATAACGTTGCAAAGCTGCCATGCAGCTAAGGACGGAGTGGCTACTGGGGGCTTGCAAGCTGTGGCTGAGGCATTGACTGAAGCTTGCTGAATGCTGGGCCCAGGTTGGAAGCCTCGGCCTGGGGCTGCATGTGGCCTGCCGATAGCTTTTATTGTATAGCGCCCCGCCAGCTGTGTACCTGGCGCTTTACAGAACAATAAGAATGGCATGGTCCCTGCCTACGGCTTCATTTCCGGTGGCTGGATCTGATCTAAAGACCCAGTTCTTACCCCTTAGCACAGAAAGCCTTAAAGCGTATGATGATAGGCACACACATAAGGATAAGGGGACAGATCCATGATTTGAGCCCTTCTTTTCTCGAGCGCCCCCCTTAAGCACTCATGCCCCCAACATCTTTGGGGCTGATGGACGTTGTACTAATTTTCAAAGTGGCCCCAGGATAGAGAAGGTTCCCCAACTCCTTGTGCCTTGCTTTCCACAGCGGTGGTTCCTTCTGCTTTCCTGATCGCCGGTGCATGTTTGAGAGCAGTTTACAGAGAGCAGGTCTGTTTCCTAGAAAAAAGTCTGTTTAATAAGCCTAATTGTAGCCGCCTCCAGGATTGATACTATGCCAGGCTGGGGTTTGGGGATGATGGCTGATTCATGTGTATAGGATTCTGCAATCCATAAAGTTGTCCTACCAATAGATGAACAGGACTCTTCGAAAGCCACATTTGTTTTGAAAGGGTATCTCTTCCCAACAAGGATATTAAAACAGATTATTAGATCAGATGTAAATCTAGAATAGATTTTTCTTTTCTTTTTTTGTTGCTGGATATGAATTGCTAGGATGGCTTCACTTCATAGCATTCATTTACAAAATATTATGGTGGTAAAGAAGTTTTAATAGGACAAGAAAAGAATCTCTAACCTTGCCATCTGCATCAAATCTCTCTTGACAATACATGCCTTTGAGCAGTATATTTGGCCACTGAGCTGGAAAATTGTCATCCTTGTGTGGGAATGATATTTTAGTCACAGGAACATCTGTAGAACACCACTTCCTCAAACTTCTACCGTCTTTTGACAAGCAAGGCAGATGCGACTCATTTTAGTTTTGCAGTGTATGGGGGAAAATGGCAGGGCATAACCCAGAGATGCTAAAATGATCAATTTAGAATAAAGCCAATTTGTTTTTTACTTTGCTACATAAATCCATATTAGGAGAGGGTTGGCTTTTGTTTTCGGTGTTGCATAGCTTCGGTACATACAATACTTCATGTAGTGTGCTTAAAACAGTTTTTGAACATTGCATTTTGGGGCTTTTTCTATAAGTCAGTGTGACTTTCTTAATTTCCTTGGTTAAGGTGCATGGATGAGAATTGCAGTGTTATGGAGAGTAAGGGCTTGTCTAGGCTGCATTTCTAACTGGCTTAATTAGCAGGTTTACAAGAATGTGAATGTAATACAGATTAGTTATCCTGTGTAGACATCTTTAATGCAGATTAAGAGTGTGTTTCTGAATGAAGCTTAGCTCTGTTTAATTTTAGCTTTGAAAAGGCACTATAGATGAAGAGTTGCCCATGTAGGGGTTTGATTAGAGAGTTGCTAATACGGGATAATGTAAAATCAGACCCCATTGAAGTCAGAGGCAAATTTCCCATTCACTTAAGTGGTGTCAGGATCTCACCGTCAGTTAACGTGCATCCCTTTGTGCAAACCAGCCCTAGGGAGGACCCTCCTTGCTGGTGAAGGTGGGTTAGAACACGACCGTCGCTGCATTCAGCCGTTCTTTCCACCTTATAGACAGGGCCTTTATTGATTCCTGTGGTACTATTCGGCGTAAGAGAGGGGGACAGACATATTGCATCTCTCTCACAGTTATCCTAAACATACAGGTTTCCTCCATGGGAACCTGTAAAATACAGGTCTGGCTCTGTGGCAAATTTGGGGTTCCTGCTCAGTGGGAAACTGGAGCCATTGCACCTGATTGACTCCCCACACAGTCATTGCAATTTATTTATTTATCGGTTTGTTTATTATTCTACAGCAGTCAACAATAAATACAATAAAATAACAATAAAAATATAAAATAACAAGAATAAAAATCTATATGATAAAAACCGACAGTATGTGGAAAAATATATTAAAAACTCCGCCACCCTTAACCCTCCCCACTACCATCCCCTCCACCAAATGCCTGGCGGAAGAGCCACGTCTTACACTGGCGGCGAAAAACAACGTCTCAACCTCTAGAATATGGACTTCGGGATAACCTGGTGATCAGTAAGATGTGGAGAAATGGGAAGGGTCTGCTGCCTTCCAGTCCCTGGAATACACTCGCACTGAAAAGGAACATACCATACTTTTAATTTCCTCTTGCTACTAACTAACTTACCAGCAGTTTCCAAACTCAGCAAGTGAGGCAGATAAGTTGTTTGAGAGCCTCTCCAAAGCCATGGAATGCGCTAGACAGAAGCACCAGTGAGCTTCTGCCTTGAGCGCTGCAGAGAGGCATTTGTACAGAGGTGGAAGTATGGGAAAGTGCAGACATTTGCAAACGAGCTACAGAAACACGGCACACTTCTAGCAGATTTCATTAGGAATGACCGAACTTGGATGTCATGGATAAGCACAGGCCTACTCTGTAGCTTGTAGGAGGTTTAGGATAGCAATAAAAAAAAAACTTCAGGTCATGGGTGCAGGCCAGACTGTATAGTCTGTCCTGCTTGACAGGTTCCTGAAATACAGTTGTGACATTGCAGCTTTCAGACTTGATGATGGGGTCCTGAGAAGCCACAAGAAAGGCATAGCATAGGCATAGCATGGTCTGGTGGCCATTCCCGTGAGGAATCATCCCTTCTTAAGAAAACAAAAACCTGGAAGGTCTTTTAATCTCAGCCAATAAACCTCCAAAATTTCACCTGTCCTAAGGCCCAGGATCTGTACAAAGCACTTTTGAGGGGCTGGCGGCAGCAGGAGAATCTGCTCTCTAGAGGTTACATATAAACAATTAGTTGGACACATGAAATTAAAAAAAAAAAAAAAAAAGGTACTGTTTTCAGCCTCAGTTGATGGAAACTGATTTGGCTTCTTAAAAAACTTTCTTTTCACAACTTGCCCAAAAATCCTTTTCCTACAAACAAGCTGGCCGTAGGGCTCTGACGCTGCTACTGCTACAGTTCCAAGTCCCCATGATAGGCTGTGGATCATAAGACTGAGATCAGAGTAAGTGTCCTGTTCTCAGGGGAAATAACTTCCGGGAGTGCTTGCGAATGTCCATTGGTACTTTGGCAGTTTCCATTGACTCTATGCTTCCGCCATGTTTTCCGTCATTTTAGTCACTTTCTGTGACTTTCCCAGGGACTTTACGTCACTTCCATCACTTTCTGGGAGTTTTATGACTGTTCTATTGCAGCTTTACATCAATTTCCAGCATTGCCCTGGTGCTTAGCCGGCACGTTTTTGTCTCCACAGCCCCTTGGAGTGCACGCAGGGTGCACAGGGGGCTTGGGACTGCACCATGGCAGCCCCATTCAACTTGTGAAAATAAGAGGAAATAGTGAAAACAGTAGGAGAGCCGGTAAGTTTCCGTGTTATGCGAATCTTGGCGAATGCCCTGCTTCTGGTGGAAGCAGCACTTGCTGAGATTTTTCCAGTATAGCTGTGGGATCTTGTCCTTCAGAGCAACCCTTCCGAGTGCCCAGTTTCCTCACAATACTACTTGTTTGCGAGTCAATTTAGTTACTCAAGTGAATTGCAGTTACGGTGTTGCTGTTGGACCTTGCCTTTGAGGTTTAGCACAAATAAATGGTGTTAGTTTAAATTCAGCCATTTGCTATTAAAATAAAATAAGCAGATTCATCTTGGCATATTTAGATGTGTTTAAATAGCTTGTTAAAATATTTTATAGCATTATGCTAATATATTATCATTACATTAATGACTTGTCTGTCAGCAGTTAGCTGTAGTAGTTAATCCATCTGATGGGATTCAGCAGTAATTCTTCTTAGCAATATGCATGCATGCTACATTCGCTCCCTTTCCCACTCCCAAAAAAACCTCACTGGAGCCAGAAGGACTTCATCCCAAACACATGGAGCTATGGATTCCTCGGCCTGTGAGGTACTCGGCTTATGCTCCAGAACGGTTTTGGACTAATTTGTCTGGTTCTTTGCTTCATCGTGCCTCCTGCCGGACTCCATGACCACAAACTCTAGGACCTGCAGTGTCACAATTGTATTTCAGGAAGCTGTCAATCAGCTACAGTCGGGTAGCTTTTTAAAAGTAATAACAACCATAGTAATAAGCATTTCGTATTTATTTGAGAGAGAGAGTTAAAATGGGGATGGGAAACCTCAGGCCAGGGGCCAAATGCAGTCCACAACATGTTTTTTTTTTTTTATGTTGCCCTTTTGTTCCTCGATATAGCCTTTGGATCCAATTCCAACCACTGGAAAACTGAGCTCAGGGTAAGAGAGCAGAGAGAAGGGTGTGCACACAAAAATAGGGGGGCAGATCTGTGATCTGGATCTGGACTCTGTTTAGCTTAGGCCTATCTCCATTGGGGTTGTCTTGTTCTCCTTGGTTGCTTACAACCAAGATAAGTTGAGATTTTTAAAATTTTTGTTTTTACTGGTAACTGGCAAGCTTTCTACTGGAAAGTAGCATAATGTTTGCTGGGTAACTCCATGAAATCAAACCAAGGAGTCTTTGCATGGAACCAGTTGTCTCTCTTGATGTCACCAAGGGAACATCTAGACTTGAGGTTGGCAATCATGTCAGCCCAGCTTTGATATTGCTGTGGCTACATATGTTCTTGACATGAGTGAAGTGTTGGAAAATAATTCTGGCTGCAACGTCGCTTTCTCCTGCTAGTGGGCCGCTAGGTGCTTGATCTGGAAAGTGCTGATTTCTCTAGGACAGAAAAATATCACAAGAGAAGCTGTAGAGGAGCCAGCATGATGAAACTGCAATGTCTTCCTTTGTTTAAGACATGGATGAGTTTTTATTTATTATTTTTTAAAAAAAATATTTTTGTTTGCTTCTTTGCTTAAAACCATGTCTATCTGCCAACCTTTCCAAAATGTCATGATGTAATTATTTTAACAGGCAGTGTATGCTCCTTTCTTTGGAGGATATTAACCTTTCTAAACAAAAGGACTGTTAATATACACTGGAGACACAACTAATGGGATTTCATTTTTCTTGTTAGGCAAGAGACTTGAATTCTTTTTTTCCAAGAAAAATATTGTAAAAGAATGCAGCGAGTGAAATAATTGCCGTAAACTAATCCACGCTAGCAATGTTAAACGCAGCTATCCAGATCATTTTGTATAGATTGGAAAGTGTAATGTGATTTTTCTTGTTTTTGTTTGGTTTGGCTAAACAGGGCTGAAGGATGATATAAACTCATTGAATTCAGAACAAAGGCAATGCTAATTATTCGTCCACTAAGTTATTGGGTGCCATAAAATGTAGTATTTAATTCACAAAGCCTGTTGTGGCCTATTTAAGTTTCCGCTACCCTTTCAGTGTTAGTGTGGGGCTTTTCGAATTGGGGGTTCAGTTCAGCGCAATTACTCTTCTAATGTTTCCTTTCCAAAATATTGCATTGGCATTTGCTGCCTTGTGCTATCTGAATTTCCTTGTTGCTCCTGAAGGCTACTTATCTGGCGAGGCTGTGAACCAGCAAGAGGCTACTCCTTCCGACTGCAAGCCTCACTTCTGCGGAGTGCTTCCTATTGATTCTATCGGGTTTAAAGAAGATGGCATTTGCTTTTTCAGGATTTGCAGGAGTGCATGACATCCCTCCCCTCCACTTCCCTCCCAGGAAAAAATGCCATCAGTCAACCTTTGGAATGCCATTGCTGATGCCTTAGTGACTCCATGATTCAAACCACGTGTTCTAACCGGAATGATGGGTTTGTCTGCTGATCCAATACGGGTGTGTTTTGGCACACTTCTGAACTGCTTTATGGAATTTTTATGTTCACATTTCTAAATAATAATAAAAAGTATCTGTAGTTTTGTCCTCAACTGTGCATTGCTTTCTAAATAGTGTTTTGCTTGTCATATTATTTTTAATGCTTTTTTGTGCCTGATAGCCACTAGGTTTTTTCCCTTTCCGAATGCCTTGCATATGAAATGTAATCTAGATAAATATCCCAAACTCCAAAGGGTTTGTATTTCAATCTCTGTTTTAAAAGGCTTTTTCCTAAGCCCCCCATATCACTTCACTTTATTTGTAGTAAACTTAATTTGCGGGGCTATAACTGCTTCAGCACCTCTGGTGATCTTATAAGAGAGGAATGCATACGATTGTTAACAAATATCTAATAGAATTTAATACAAGCCTTTGATGCGTAAAGGAAGATGAGTAGAACTCTAAGTTGATTACACGTCTAGAAGGATATTTGTGCCTGACTTATGCACTGATTTTACCGTAGAGTTTCCTTTGTAATAGTAAAATGTCACAGTAGCATGTTCCTTTTAATCTCATATAATTCCAAGAAAAAAACACATACTTAGGTTGAGTCTGTAGATGAGGAGTTCTTCAACTTCATAGTCCTGGGACTTTCTTCTCAATGCAGCTATAGTGAGAAGAAGTTTAACAAATTGGCCATGTGTATTCTTCCAGTAATGCCCCTACAGAGTTTTCCTTGACTTTGTCTGCTGGCAGAATAAAAATGAGAGGAATTGTAAATAACCTGGTAGCTTTTTGCATTAATAAAAAACTTCAGTATTAATAAAAAATAAAAATAAAACCCTTAATGATAGAACATTCACAATTAAAATTTAATATCTCAGATTCTCAAGGGTCACAAACTCATGATTTGAAATCCCAGCCATGGCCCAAGGTTCAGCTGGAGCTTCTGCAGTCTAGGAATGAGACTAATTTAAAACTGTACAGATCTAATCTTTAGCAGAATTGGAAGTGCCTCTGAACTAATTATGATCTGCAGAAATTGATAATTTTGCCATGTGCGTGTCGGCAGGAAGAAAATGATTATTAAATTTGATTATCAAATGACAGGTTTCAGCCCAGTAATTTACAATCTTTATTAACAAACTTGTGAAACTTATCAATAACACTGGAAGGGTCTTCGTTTGTGCTAACTTAATTGCAGCTGCAAGGCTTTGTGTGGAAACAGAAATATGGCCATTGTTGCTTGAATGTGGTTTTACTTGGCCTTTTACCATTTTAGCAAGCTGGCCCCAAAGTCTGTTTCTGAAATAGGCCAGCTTGGTTCTTTAGTACGGTTCTGTGGAAGAGTCACTCAGGCATTTCAGTTCTAAAGGGTGTGTAGCTTCCTTTTTAAGATGTGCCTTTACATGTTGTCATTGACATCTTCATCCATCCTCCTCCTCATGATGCCAGCAAGGTATGTCTGGGGCCGAACACTTGTAGTTAGCGACAGGGTTCCTGCCCCAAGAGGCTTAAGTCTCTAGGATGGACGAAGAAAGGGAGACCAGGGGGAAGGAACTAAGAGGTACGTACGTTCCCATTTTACAGATGGGGAACTGAGACTGATAATGGGTGTTTTAGATGAGATGCTACTTGCGTGGTCACCTAGGAGCTACAGAGCCCACTGCCCATATGAAGGTGGAGCGGGGGGGGATGCGTGGTTCTGTAAGCCACGGAACACTGCTGGGAAATCAAGAGTGCTCCATGCAGGGCAAGCCAAGTCGCTGCGTGGCAACGAGCGGCCACGGAGCCCCCCGTCTGTATGAACCGGGACAGCTAGGCACTGTGGGCGGGGGACACGCCTTTTGCATGTCACAAGAACTGGCCAGAAGCACCAAGGAGCCCGGGTTCCCCAGTACTCCTACCTAGGACCCGACCATGGCAAAAGCCAGACTGGCATGCTTCCCCCTCCCCCATGGCTCATGGAAGAGGGAGTGTGTGGTGGCTTAGCTCCATGGCCGGGGTAGCCATTCTGGGAGCCTGAATCCCTTCCCTCCCTGTGCACTCCATCCGAGTGGCTGCTTCGCAGTAGGGCCACTCAGCCCCCCCCCCCCCCCCCCCCATGGCCACTCACCTTCGGGGAGACGGGTGGGTGCAGTAGTCAATCAGGCCGTTGCGCCCGACCCCTTCCCTAGTTCTGATCACTTCCTCGGCTCCTTCAGCCTTTCCCCCCCCCCCCCCCCCCCCCCCCCCCGCTTCCGCCCATCGCCTTGCTCATTCAAAAACACCCAGCGACTTGCACAAAACAGCTTGCGGGTGGGGGACTAAGCTAGGATATGAACCTTAGTCTTCCAGGCTCAAGTCAAGCATCTTTCCCACTGAGCTACAGCTGTCTTTACCAAATAGGCATTGCATGCTATTTGTGAGGTGTGCATCCCTTAACAAACGATCTGTGCTGTGGGGCTGGTAGAGTTAGGACTGACATTTGTGTAGCTGTCTTGCAGCAGAAGATTTGTTGTGGCGTAGCAGCTAAGGTAATTAAACTTAGCTTTAAAAATGGTTCCCTTTAATGTGGACCCCAAACCTCAATCCTGAGTTCCCTGGGGCTAAAAGCGTGCATTGCGTTTATAGCTGGTGAGTCTGCCAGCATCTCCCCAAGGAGCTTGAGCTATTGGTCTCTGTAGGCCTCAAGGTCAAAGCTAATTTTACCCAAGCACTGAATGCCTGTGCTTCTACGTTGGTGGGGTGTGGCCGACCATTCCGAAAGAGCTTCATCCCTACAGGCCAAGACTTGGCCATGATACAAATACTGACATGGACATGATTTCAAATGGGCTTAATTAACTAATCAGAGAGCCCAAAGGTTTAAAAGAAATGCATTGTGACTACCTGCTGTGAAATTAATTATCTTCTCATTAAGCACATTTATATTTATTAAGAAAAACGGTAACATGCAAGAGGCCCACCAGGAAAATGTTGGATGTGCCAGTGTGGGAAGTTGAGTATGATGCTCCTCTGAATGTACTAAGATGTTGATGTACGATCAGATTTCCTTGCAGATGAGAGACAGACAATTACAGAATTCTGTCCTGTCAGATAGCTGACAGTTGTCTCCATCACTTACATTTTGGGCTAATGTATCAACCATACTTGCTCTAGAGTTTTTGGCTTAAGATAGTGGAATGAGGTGTGTAAGTAAAGCCTTTTGTGTGCCAAAAAAAAAGAAAAAAAGTTGACTTATGGGCAGTAGAGTCAAGCCAAATAAATTAACTTGCTGGACAAGGACTATGCAAAGTGAAGTCTGCACTGATGGGTTGCAATTATTTCCTTCCCCCCCCCCCCCAAAAAAAAAAAAATGTTTTACAAACTTGCTTAAGTATCATTCACGTCAGGCTTGTGAATTAAGGTTAGCACTATCAAAATTAGCCCCCTTTCATCATCTTGGGGAAAGTGCACACATTGAGACACACCCCTTCATGCTGTGCATGCAAAGCATTCTGGGATGTTGCACCCTCTTGCTGTTGCATCTGCCTGACCCCAGAGTTCACGGCGGGAGAGGCGCTGTGTACAAACATCCTGGGAATGATTTATATACCGTGTTGGCCAACCAAATACAGAAAGGGTTCATGTTGCAGGGCACTTGGGTTGAGATAGGAGCATGTGCTCATTATTCTGGAGTACATACTTCAACTCCTACTCCTGAATACCTCCTCTTGACATGTGATATTGAGGTACAAGAGAGTTGAGGACTTAATTTGATTTTGCAGCTCATGTGAAGTATATTGCAGAAGTGACTTTGGTGATGGAGGAAGTTGTGTAAACAGTAGCTTTTTGTACCAGTTTAGGAGGGCTTACGATGGTACGAAAGCCTTATGCAACCTTTTAAGCCAAACCGGACTCTTCATCGTGCGCTAGGCAAGTCAGATCTGTTAGGTGTAACAGTCCATTGCGGCCTGAAAGCTTGCACACCCTCACCAACAGAAATTGGTCCAATAAAAGGTATCATCTGATTTACTTTGTCTCCATCTGTTAACACAACCACATTTTCTCTCTTGTGTAAGTAAGGGATTTTATTATAGCATAATTCTAAAGCTTTCGACAAAAACATTGAGAACGTCTATCTCTAAGATGTGGTGGGCAAGTATCCCTTAACAGTGTTGTATGTCATTTGCTTTCTCTGCTAACGTGCATGGGGGCTGATGTATTGTGTTAAAAATATATACTGGATCTCTTCTCCTCCTTCTCCGTCTCTGTTGTTGTTGTTATACTGGCTGTTGTTAAGTGTGCACCCATCAGTAGAGTATTTGCGGAGATAGCCGAGCTTGAAGTGACTGCGTTTGGGGACACGAGGTCAGAACAGCGAGCAATTGACTGTTTAGAGAAGAGCTTGTAGTAGAATGATTTTTCAAGAAGACCTTCAGAGGATGCATTTATTCTTAAGCTGAAAACTTTTTAAATAATGATACCATCACCCCAACATCAGTAAAAAGGCGTCTTCACAGCAAGTCTTACAGACAGGGTGGAGGGGAAAAGACTTAAACCGGGAATGGGGAATTTCGGAGCCAGGGGCTAAATGAAAGGTTTTTTTTTTTCTGTATGGCCTCTTCTAGGGAAAAAAAATGCTCCTAGCCCCTGACTTAAGGTAAAGGAACATTTGGTGGATGATTGGACTAATGGAGATCCGTGTGTGTGATGGATGAAGATAGGTCTGGATTGTCTGAGGCTGGTGATGGAGCGGTAGATCTGTTTGGCCAATATGCCGTCTGACTTGCCTCGTGCTCATTTGGGCTGATGCCAGCCAACGTTGTCCTGCTTTTGTAGATAAACAGCAAGACATCTGCTTTCAACTTCACATTATTTTAATCTTGTTTTATTCCTTGCTGAGTTCTGATGTTTTCCAAGCTGATGAAAGAATAAATTTAGGGATGAGAAGCTGCCTTCTTTTAATGCCTGAATACTTTTGATTCCATTCTCCCCCTTGGTCTTTGTCTGAGACACGAGTTTCTATGTGGTGATCATGGTAAGAAGCAGTGTTCTATTAGCATTTGGCCAGTTTCATGGCAATACGGCTTACTGCTCACTAGGAGGTCTGAACTTCTGAACTAAGTACTTTAAAGTTGAGAAGTTCCAGTCTCTGCTTTAGCAATGGAGGTTTATCTGCATTCTAAAACGTCTTGCTGTGTGCCATTCGATGCATATTGTAGTGGAAGTCGTACCACGGCTTACCTGCACTTCATTTCCATTTTTGACCCCCCCCCCAAAAAAAAAATAATGGCTGTAGACAAAGGTTTTTTCCCCTTGAAGGAATATAGTTGTAGATTATTTTTAAGTGAACTTATTAGAAGGCAAAACATCCTTGTGGGGTTGTGCAACAGACAAAATTCTATCGAATGCAGTTCAGTGGAGTTTGGCTGTAGAATCATAGAATCCTAGAGCTTCAAGAGACCTTGAGGTTTGTCCAGTCAAATCCCCTGCTTGAATGCAGGACACTGACAGGCAGCTCCAACATCCACAACAGATGGCTGTCGCACCTCTTTTCCAGTGATGTAAAGCCTACAAACCTCCCTGGGGAGCTCATTTCATTGCCAAACTGCTCTGTGTTTACTTTATCTCGGTTTTGTTAGAATTCAAGTAAATTAGCTTAAATGTTGGAAAACTGGAAGATTTTTGGTACCACGTTGCATGTGAGACTGGGGTAAAAGCAGTGGTTTTAGGTCTTGATATTTTTGCAGACATTAGTGTTGATGTTTTTCCGTGTTGATATTTTGGGCAGATGTTGATATTTTGCAGTGTCCTATCGTAATTTTGGTAGCTTTGTGTGTGTGTTCATCAGCTTGATATTTGGGTATGTAGTTAGCAGAATTATCTAGTGAATAGTACATTAGACTAGAGCTTAAGGCCTGTATTTAACTCTGTTGCAGCACACACACACCCCTTTACTTATATTGTGGGGTGGGGGTGAGGGGACTGCCACCATGATCTTCGGGCCTTTCAAGTGCTGCTGAGATGTAAATGTGACATTAATCAATACGGAACATCACATCTAAACTTGTTCACACAGTGTGTGCAGTCAGTCATCATCCTCTTTGTGCTGCTGTCAGTCCACCATAAGAAGGCCCCCCACAATAATTGGTGCTCACAAGTAACTTGACCAAAAAGAAAATGTGTTGTGCTGTCTTCTTTGGAAATACTTTGTGGAGAACGTTCTGCTTCTCCCTCTACGTACTCAAAATACTTCCCTAAGACCTCGTCTGAACTTGTCTTTGTAGTCACACACACATGTGATCTTTGCTATAGCTAGGCTCCGGTCCGAACAGGACTCTCCATAATTTATTTATTGTAAATGCACAAATACTTAAATGCCCCCAGGAAGCAAGTGGCATATGACCGCAATGTACCCAAGCCTACTCACTCTTGCTGTAAATACAGCCCAAGATCTGTGCACCACAAACTAGAGATTTGACAGTGGTATTTTTAGTGGAGGTTGTATTATAAATCATCTTGCTCACAGCTGGTTCAGCTTTTCCAAACAAATCTTGGCTGATTGTTTTCTGCAATTGACCGCTGAGATTTGGGCCGTTGTGATTAGTCAGTAGCACAGCTGATCTACCCTCTCAACATGTCCGCGGCATCTTGATTGTTGCATTGTTTTGTACTTCTTTTCATTGCAGTGTTTTACTTACAACCATGCAGCTTGAATTTTTAATTAACAAGGGAGGAAACAGTGACATCGAACGATTAAATAACCTCCATCATTTGTAGCACTTGGATGCCAAGGTGTTAACAATACTTCTCAGATGGCAGACATCCACCCCTTGTACTACGTTGTAATTTGCTGTTGAACATTGAGTCATGGGGCTTTTTCTCATGAAAGCTTTTTTAAACAGAAGCACCCCCCTCCCACAACTTTCTTTAACCTCCTCTGTCTTCACATGAAAATGTGTGGCACGACACTTAATCTTGATGCAAATATTATTAAACGGAGGAAGGAGGTGTATGTTCCAGTGGGCATGCTCGTGTGTACCATAGCGGGGAAAACTCCTTGGCTTGCCTACCTCTGCACAGATTGTCCCAACAATGCTCTCTTCTGCAGCATCTCTCCTCCCCCTCCCTCCAGTCCTTACTGGAAATTTCGTGCAATTCCATGAGGGAAATTAGGAAAGAAGAATGATGACCTCCTGTTTTCCCCCTCCTTGTGGGAAATGAGTTGAAAGAAGGAAGTTCGTAAGGAGTAAATTCCGTCTCACGTATGTCGGTGAGAAAAAGCCTTCCCTGGAATCACCTTTCCTTTTGTGTTCCTTTCCCTTGTAGGTATCTTCCGCAGAAATGTGGTCTTTGCTTTCCACGTGTTTCGCTCTCACCTGTGCAAGTTCTAAAGCAAAATACAAGATGGGGGTGGAGGGAGTTACTTTTGTCACTCAGGGAGTAGATAAACAATAAAGCACAATCCCGTTGTGGTGAAAGTGATTGGTAATCATGTTGTTTTATTTTATTCTATTTTATTGTTGATTACTGCCTGTTTTGAACAATTAGATTTCCATTTGTTATCTAGTATACTGCTGTTTCACTGGCAGCCCGTGGGTCAGATTTGTCCTGTGGGTAGGGTACCATTTTGAAAATACTGGTATAAGTTCCCAGAATTGTCATGCAACTACTTATTTAGTTAGTTAGATTTCTAGGCCAAACGCCAACTCTTTATTTTAACCTCCACAAGTTGTTGATACACTTGAACAGGGTTTTAACCCTCTAGCACTAAATAAATAGTACAGTACACATGAGCACGACCCTTCTCCCATGCTTCCTTCCCTCTGTCTGGAACGCTTTCCCTGAGCATGTTAACTAAACTTGAAACAAAAAAAACTCGGCGAGTGCTCTTCCATTCGAAACAGGGCATTTGCTGAGATTTGCTCGACATAAACTTACCGGCTTTCCTGCTGTTTTTGCCATTTTCCGTTACTTTTTTGTAAGTTCAACAGGGCTGCCATGGGCCATTCATAAGCCTCATGTGTACCCTGTGTGCGTCTCTGGCGGCTGTGGAGACGGAAGTGCTGGAAATTTCCATAAAAAGTGCTGCAAAACTGTCGTACAAGTCCCGGAGAGTGATGCAAAAGTCTCGGAAAGTGACAAAAAATGTTGAGAAAACATGGCGGTAGCATGGAATCACTGGAAACTGATGAGCTCCTAACGAACACTTGCAAGCACTCCCAAAAGGTCAATATTTCCATTTGGAACGGAAACACTTGCTCTCATCTCAGCCGTAGGCACTTCTGCATTGCTCCCTCGTCCTGCCGTCTGCCCCGCTTTCCTGTCATTCAAGGTCTCCTTTGCTCTGGCAGCTAAGTTAAGCACATTTGCCTGTGACTTCTCAAATTCATGAAGGTTTCCCTGTCGCTTCCTATGTTCCCATCTCTTGTGTGTCCTTGATTGCAAGCCCATTTGGGCAGGGACCTGTCTGTCTAACGATTGAACCGTGCTGAATACAATACTGGTGTTTTAATGATGATAATAGTGGGCACTGGCTGCCCGATGAACATCTTGCTCTCCAGAAAATTGCTAGGAGACCATCCCACCCACTGTGGTCCAGAAGTTGGATGGTCCAGATCTAGTACAGAAAAAAAGGTGGTAGGGCAGGAAAAGTTTTAAAACATGTTATTGTTATTAGATGCTAGACACAGTATCAACCATTGTTTTTCTATGGTCCCTGTGGGTGGCATGGGCACAGGTTTTAGTAACCCAGGTTTACCTTGTAAATAGCAAGAAGCATTTCTAAATCCTAAAAATAGCTTGGCATTGGAACAAGCTACTAGTTGGAGACTATTTGTCCATCATTGACAGAGGTAGGGGTGTGTTCGTGTGTTTAGATAGCCATAAACAATATTACAAATTTGGCAGAATATTTCCAAGAAGGACACAAACAATCTGTTCGGCAGGCTAGTGTATATGTGTCTAAGTATACTCTTGCTTTATCTGTAAAATAGTAGAGTCTGCACACACTCGTTCTCTTGATAAGAAACTTTTGGGCTTTCCCCAGCCAAAATTTCCCTTTCCCCCTCCTCTAGCACTTTCTTTGGTTCGTATAGCTCCTAGACACTTGGCCTTTGATCACTGTGTCAGTTTAGAATCTTTCAGGGCAGAATATAGATGTGGCTTTTCAGCTTGACGAATTGGGACTGTTTCCAGGTTCTCTATTAACTTTGCTTCTAAGGAATCGGATTAAAGTAATCTCTTATTATAGTGTGATAGAAACAGCACATAGATATTTTACTGTAGTCATAGTTCTTAAGGTAAGTTAAAGTTATTTCAATTGTTACTTATCTTTGGGATGATAATCATGACAAATGGCTGGTAGAATTTCTTTGCCTTAGCAGATGGGTATAAAGTGAAGATCTTTCTGAATTCATAAAATTTTAGTTTGGGAACATTGAATTAGATACTGAAGCATTTAACTTGACAAGCAGAGAGTAAATTGCCTTCTGATCTAGTTTGTACAGTAATGTGAAATTCAATTTCTGAAATTTGTGTTGGTAACTTTTCATTGCCATATTAGTTAAGTTACAAGGAAGATTTGACAGTCATTCTGTCTCTGCTAGTGACACAAACTCCCAAGAAAGAAAGAAGCCAAGATTTTTGTTTCATCTTAAAATGATTACTTTTTGAAAACGGAATCAATCTATGCCCAGCTAATAAGAGTCTTTGCAACAACATAAATCAGTAAGGCAAGACTCCCAAGGAATGGGACGCAGTACAGCATAGTGAGTAGAGTGACGCTAACCTGACGAAAATCCCGTTTCCCGCTTAGGGCAGTGGAGCTGCGTAACCTTGCTTATGTCACTAGACGGCCTGCTACCTCTTTCTTCATCACTGAATTATTCTTATACTCAGGGGTGGGGTAGCTATAATAGGTGCAGCAGGTGGGGAGGCATGTTCCTGGGGACAGCAACATGCGGAGTGCTTATGCGCACTGGAGTGGAGTGCCCCTGCAGGGCCCATTCCCCCCTAGCTCCCCCCTGTACATAGTGCAGACACACACTGGAGTGGAGCGCCCCAGCAGGGCCCATTCTCCCCCAGCTCCCCCCTGTACATAGTGCAGACACACACTGGAGTGGAGTGCCCCAGCAGGGCCCATTCCCCACTAGCTCCCCCCCTGTACATAGTGCAGACACACACTGAAGTGGAGTGCCCCAGCAGGGCCCATTCCTCCCCCCTGTACATAGTGCAGACACACACTAGAGCGGAGTGCCCCAGCAGGGCCCATTCCCCCCTAGCTCCCCCCCTGTACATAGTGCAGACACACACTGGAGTGGAGTGGCTCAACAGGGGCCCATTCCCCCCCTAGCTTACACCCATGCTGACACACCACTACTTTTGTGAACTTCTAGACATGTTATAAATGCAAGTGTTAAATAATAATATTTGTGCTCTCTGGCTTTTTGTTGGTGGTTTGTTTTTGTGGGTTTGGGTTTTTTCCCCACTCCATAATCTTAGGTTTTCAAAAGTGTGTGGGGTCTTTTAGTCCTTAAAATGCGCAGAATTGTGCAACTCCTGTTGGGGAAGCTCCCAAGTTGTCTCGAGTAGAGAGAAACACTTCAAAACTGCTCTGGTTCCTTTGCAGAGTGAGCGGAGGTGCTCAATGACATGGTGCCAAGAGGGGGGATTTTTCGGGCATGGTTAAGCAGGCTTGGAGAGTGGTCCGATAATGTTCTGAACGGACCCAGATTGAACACATCCTGGCTTCATCTCTTCTAGTGGTATCTCTGAACTGGGACAGGGTGATTCCTTTCTTCTAAGAGCTGGACCGTTTAGGATCCGTGCAACAACCAAAACCGCTCCTTTTTTCCAGCGTGTCCTGAACCCCTGCACAAAGCCCATTGCTTTTTCGTATGTGTAGGCAGTGGCTGCTGCATCTGGGGAGGAGCTGATGTGGTTTGCTGCAAGCTGTGTATTAAGTGGCTTGACGAGGCCGGTGGCTGGGTCGGGTCGGTCTGTGACCATCTTGGTTCTTGATTCATCTGCAGTTGCCACCATCTTTTTGCTTTTCTTGTGGTGACAGTCACAAAATCTCGGGTACTTTTGCTACTAACCTGATTGACTGACTTTTGCATTGACTGGAGGGAAGGAGGTTGCTTTAGCTTTAAAAGTGGTGAACTCTGCTAGCTTGCAATAAAATGCCAGCCTGATGATGACTCTAGTTCTTCTTTCTCTGTGACTCTGGCAAGGAGCCTGCTCTTCAGCAGCTCTGTGCAAGTGTGGCAGGGTTTGGTTGTGCTGGCTGCCTTCTCTCCTTGGTCTTTCTGTTCTGTTTCCATTCATTTTCTCCACTGTCCAGCCTTTTTCTATCTCCCTTGCCCTTTGTCCCCTCACCTCATTTTTGTGTCCCTCATTTGTGTCGATTCTGCCACTTCTGTTTCCCTATCTTGTTCCTTTTCCCATCCCTGCATGGTCACACCTCTCCCCTGTGGTTGGTACATACCCTCATTCATTTCTCTGGACTTGAATCTGCAGAAGGAGGCCCAACATGCAGCTGTTGGTAGGCAGATCCTGGTGACACCCACCAGCCCTCTAGTAGTCGAAGGCACTGTTGCATGTTCTAAAAATTGGAGTTGTCGCTATCCACAGAGCCTGGAAGTGTCCAAGACCAGTCTACAAACGGTGGGCTTTTCTGGTAGAAAATAGAGTTACTGGAGGTACTCTGTCTATGCATCTAGCCCACGTAACCACAGTATCGGAACCCCTACCCACCCCTCACCATTCCCCTTTGTGACGTTGACTCTGCTTTTCCTAAAGGTATTTACGTATTAGAAAGTCAGATGCTTAGCACTGCAGTTTTTCCTACAGGTACAGTGTGTTAAATACTAGCATTTAAGCTTTCTCTCCACAAACTTGTTCCATTGATGAGATCTGGAATTCACTTGCGAGAACACGTTTCTCTTAATCCTGGAGGCATGAATGATGTGGTTTTGTCAGTCAACACCATGGTTCATAACTACTTTGTTCTAACAACTTTCCAGACAGACTGAGAATTATTGGACTCGGACAAGCTGAACAACGAAGGACATCACTTTGAATAACCGTGAATGATCTGAGGACCTTTTGGTCCTTCATTCTACTTTAAAACTAAGCGAGCAGCATTATGAGGTTGAGTTGAAACAGTGGCAAGGAAGGTGGCTGGACAGTGAGAGTATATTTCTGCATCCTGCATAAAGGGCAGGCAGTTTATTTCAGAGTCTCATACCAATAACTGCTGAGCAGCCACTTCCTTTTTATAGTCTGTCTGATATGCTATGTGTAATCAACGCTGAAGCCCATGGTGGTTCCTTGGAGTTGTATAGCAATATTCTCTCCTGGTGTAGGCTCCAAATGAAAGCAGGCAGGGTTCGCCTTCCTGTAAGTTACACGGTTCCCTCCACCCACACGCCTTGTGTATGCACATGCTAGCATTTGTGCTTTGCAGGTTTGCATGCATTAATGTAAAGTAGACCAAGGTAAAAGAGCAGATGCAGACCTAGACTTCTGTAAGACACCAGTCTTTCATTGCTATACTTGGGGCTTCAGATTGAATTGAATCTGGCTGTTATCACGTGGGGTAAAAACTGGTTGGTAAGAGAAATATAAATAAAGGGTAAAGATAAATGACAATTTAGTAGGGCTCCAGGAGTTGCTGAGCAAGGGGCTTCAGGGAATATTGTTAAACCAGCTCATTAATAAAGTCCTTAGAATAAAGCGGAAGGGGGTGTGAGCAGCATGTTAATCTGAGATGAGACTAAATTGCAGGTACCTTATACACCAGGGAGGACAGGAAAATGATACAAAGCGTCCTGTAGTGATGGTTAGAAATAAAACAAAATCTTCCCTGGAGGATCTAAGCAACTCCCACCTGGAGAATACTAATCAGACTGACATTATTTTTGGAATTGGAAGCATCGGGGACCAGCTAATGAGAAGCTGGACCCAGCAAACATGAGCTTACAGAAAGTGGCAGGAAAAAAGCGTGCGGAGCGGTAGACTGTGCATCGGGGGCATCATTGGAGGGAGAAGCGGCGATAGTCGCCGTGCAGTGCTGGTGGGGTCATGTTCCATAGTCCGCCATAAATGCTCGCTGGGAGTTCGGCTCAGGATTTTTGTTTGTGTTTAGCCCTGCTAGAAGAAGGTCGAGAAGTCGGAGGGAATTTGGTGGAGAACAATAAAAATTATTGAGGTCAAGCAGAGGACAACTGAAGTGGAAAGAAGGCTAGGACTCCGATTCAACACTTGGACCCAGACAGGTTGGCCCCTGCTCTTGTTGGAGATTTCCATGACGTGGACTGGAGGCTCTGCGCAGCTGCAGAAAATCACCTGCGTTATTTAATTGCAGGGCTGGTGACCTGTAGTTACGGCCTGAGTGGTTACAGAGAATGCTGCCGAGAAGCCTTCCAGACACCTCCAGAGAAAGAAAGCCGTGAAAGAGAGAGAGAATTGTTAATAACCGAGTCAAAGATGAGTGGGTCATTTGACAGGAAATGGACTCACGAAGATTATGGTGGAATACTAATTATCGTTTTAAAGACTAGGTTAGGGCCGAGTGCAGGAATGTTTACTCTGAGGAAGAATACCAGTTTGGCAAATAGGTAGTGTAGATGCCTTAATAGGCATGAGAGGCCAACCCATGGCTTGGGAACTAAAGCATGGTTTGACATGGTTCACTAGAGTCCAATGAAAGCATAAGCTAAACTCGTTTATCACACACCGTCTTGCACTGATCATGGCCTTCTCAGCTGTGGGGTAAGATGGTTTGGGTAGAATCACTCTCCTGAGTGACCACTAGAGGGACACTACGTGGAGACTGTTTTTATAGTAGTTATGAGAAGCTTAAAAGTATACACTGACTCTGCAATTCACTGTCCTGTTTTTTAAAACCACCTATAGTTGGGCACCCAAGTAATAGGTTGCCCTCACTGGTCATTTGTCCTGAAATGTTTCCAAAACTGTATGCAGCATCTTCTACTCATCTTCATCTGCTGATTGGCTTGCTCAAAAGTGAAGCTATGTTGTCTGTTTTTTTTTTTTTAATTAAGCTTCTGGATGAAGGGTTACCATTGCAGAGGGGCCGGATGTGAGGTGGGTGGGGGTTATGGCTGTCTCGGGAGACTGTTGCACTAAACACAACTCTGAATGAAAGAAAAACTCTGTTCCTAGAGAGACCTTGCATGGATTGTAGTGGCTGTAGGATGGATATATCTTTTATTGAATGTAGCGCTTAAGGATTGCATTTAAAAAGGTGCACGTGGGCAGGCAAGCAAACCCATGGGCCAATATAATGTTTTCCCCTGACTAGTGAATTTTAAATGTTGTTTTGATCAACCTTACCTGTGTGCGGCGTCGGGGACTGAAAGCATGCTGTGACGTTTTGGGAGGTCATGTGCATTCAGTGCAAGTGCAGCCTTGGATAAATTCATCAGCCGCGGGGGTTATAATATGCTAGCAGTCAGGAGCATGCTTTTAATATTCATCATCTTTAAGTGCTACCATGTGACGTATAGTACTAAATGTGCAGATACGGAGGCGAGGCAAAACAGAATGGTGGGAGCATACTTGCTCATTTGTATTCAAGATGTAAATCTTAAATTAGTTTGAGATTTTAAAATGGTTTTTTTTTAAACGCCGGGCACATAGAAGATGGAATTGATATATTAATGAGGCTTTAAAAGATACTTAGGAAAATATTTGTATAACTCAGTTTTGTTCATAATAAAGTCAAACTGTACCAAAATTGACCATAGGGTCTATAGAAATGTGAGCCAGACTATTTTCAGTTTGATTTGCTTCTGTATACGTTTTTTTTTCTATATATGTGTTAACTTCTCTTCAAATTTCTCCCATGACCCGCTCCAATTGGGCTTCTGCTCTCTCCATTCGACTGAAACTGCCCTTGCCAAAATAACCAATGCCCTTCTCTTAGCTAAGTCTAAGGGTTTCAACTCTGTTCTTGTCCTCTTTGTTCTTTCTTTCGCCTTTGATGCTCTCAAGCATGACCTCCTTCTGGATTTGCTATGTTCCCGTGTTTCCCGGATACTGTTCTTGACTGGTTCTCTTCGTATCTCTCAAACCGCTCCTTTAATGTTTCTCTTGCTGGTACCTCCTCTACTCCCCCCCGTGGGAGTTCCCCAAGGCTCTGTCTCGGGGCCTCGGGCCCCCTTCTCCCTTTATACTCTTTCTCTGGGTAAATTCATTGAAACCCACGGCTTCTGGTATCCCCTGTACGCTGATGACACGCAACTCTGTCTCTCCGCTCCCACGCTCTCCTCCTCCATCCAGTCCCGTATCGCTGACTGTCTTGCTGGCATCTCTGCCTGGGTGTCTCGTCGCCGGCTCAAACTTAATACGGCCAAGACTGAACTCCTCATCTTCCCCCGAAACACTTCATGCCTACTTCTCTCTGTTTCCATTGAAGGAGTCACCATCCAGCCAGTCTCCTCAGGTCTGTAGCCTGTGATTCATCTTCAACTCCCCCCTCTCCTTTAAGCCTCAGATCCAGGCTGTTGCTAAATCCTGCCGCTTTGCTCTGTGCAATATTGCTAAAATCTAGCCCTGCCTCACTGTTGCTTCTGCAAAAACCCTAGCCTATGCTTTAGTCATTTCTGGCCTTGACTACTGCAGCGTCCTCCTTACTGGCCTCCCATACTCTGATCTGACCTCCCTCATTTCCATTCAAAGCTCCACAGCTAAAATCATCCACCTTGCCCATCGCTTTGACCATGTACAACCCCTCCTCTCTGCCCTGCACTGGCTCCCTCTACAGGAACGCATTCAGCACAAGCTTCCTGGTCTTCACCTTCAAGGCTCTTCATGGCCTTGTTCCCCAATCTCTCTCCGCTCTTCTATCCCACCATGCGCCTGCCTGGGAGCTTCGCTCTTCCTCTGCCCCCACGCTCGCCTGCTCACGAACCGCTTGCTCCTCTAAACGTCTTTGCCCCGTCTCACTTGCTGCCCCTCATGTCTGGAACTCCTTCCCTGCATACATTTGCTCAGCTCCCTCCCAACTTTCAAATCCCTCCTAAAAATTGACCTCTTCCATCAGGCCTTCCCTAGGTTGTCATGAGTGATCCTGCATCCTTTCCCCCTCACTCAGAATCTAATTCCCTGTAACTAAGTAAAGCACATGCACCTGAATCTTCTCAACCTCATGCATTTATCCTTGTCTCTCCTGATGTTAGCCTCTCCCTCGTCTCCCCCTTCCTAGTTTCTTAGATTGTAAGCCCTTAGGGGTAGTGTGACCTGTATTTGGCTGTGGATTGTACAGTGCCAGGTACATTGCTTGCTCTATATAGATACTATAAGGATTCCATAATAAAAAAACCCTCCAGTTTACAAGAAAAGTTAAGGCTCTTGCAAATTCAATCATGAGCTTAAAAAGTATGGAAATTGCAAATTAAGGCTCCTGCCTTACCTTCCATGCCGTGTTAGCAGTAAAGACATTGTACAGTCTCACATAATGTGCTCATTTACAACTTATGCTCCATGCGCCCACACTTTGCCTTCGTCTTTCAGCCTCAGTCCTCTTCCACTTTGGCCCCTCATCTCCTCGGTTTCCTCTCTAAGAAAGAGAGAAGTTAGGAGTTCTGGCTCCCATCCCCTCTAATCTAGTGGTTCCCAGCCCTGAGAATTCAGGACTCCTGACTTCCAGCCTCTCCACCCCACTCTAATCCAGTAGGTTCACAGGCAACTCAATAGTCCGGGCTCCGAGTCTGTTCTCCTCTCCCCTGGTCTCAACCTTGTAACAGACAACCCATGAGTCCTGGGTCCAAGTCACTCCTCTAACCCTGTAGCCCCCACTCCCCTCACAGAGAACTCAAAAGTCTTGGGAAATACAATGTTTATCTGTGTGTCATATGGAACAGAAGTGTGTGTGTGTGGAATGATCAAACCCCCCCCCAGCCGAACCAGGTGAGGAAATGGAATAACAGGGAGGGAGGCTATTGGGAGTCAAAGGATATGGAGTTGGCTATGGTAAGTGGGTAAAACAATAGGACGGCTCCCCCTGGTATACCATCAGTCTTCTAAATCAGTTATTTCGCTCAGAACCTTGTTGTTGTAACTATTTCTAATTCCTCCTGTCATTCCACCCCCTCACTTGATCCTGCACACTCTTTGTATTTTTCCCTGCCATTGCAACCATTCCACTTACTGCCTCTGGTGCCTTCCTCATCATTTCACACCCTCTTGCATTCCCCAGAGATGCAGCGATGTTGTATAATTTAACAATTACTTAATTGGATGTTGGAATGACAATAGTATTTATTTAGAAATTGGCACTGCTGTTGCATCCATTCCCTCCAATGGTCATTCCATTTTATAAATTTCAGTGCATACCCCCTTTTAATTAAACATTTGTATACAACTCTACTCAGCTTCACTGGGCTCTGGGAGGGCAGTAGAGTCTCATGGGTAAGAGGGACGGTTGTGAGCCAATAGTCAGCTGTTGCATCCTCCCCAACTGAAACGAAAGGATAGAGGGAAAGAAGGGAGGATGAGGGGCCAGCTCATGCCCTCCTGTCCCCAGCTTCAGTGTTGCCCCCAACCTGCAAAGAGGAAGAGAATTGGGGCTGAAAGACGAAGGCAAAGTGTGGGTGTATAGAGCCTAAGTTGTAAGTGAATACAGTGTATGAGACTGTACAATGTTTTTACTGCTAATATGACACGGAAGTGGCGGTGGGGAGCCTTAACTTGCAATTCCCATGCTTTTTAGTGCATTATTGAATTTGCAAGAGCCTTAACTCATCTTGCAAACCAGAGGTTTTTTGACTATGGAATATCCAAGTTTTTTGTTAAATAAAATTGAATCGAGAAAAATTGTCATGCTGCCGCAGTAGAATGATAAGCAACATTAAATCCCCACCAGCATTAAACCCTTCTACGCTGCCCAGATTGAGAAAATCGGACTGGGAGAAAAAATAGCCTTCGAATAACAGTTTTTAAACTCAGATATCTCAGCTGTTCAGCCGATTTGGCTGAAATTTGCATATCATGACCCACTTAACCCAATGATCCTCCACTACAAATCCCACTATCCTAACTTTAATTTTGCCAAATTTGCATATCATGACCCACTTACCCCAATGATCCTCCACTACAAATCCCACTATCCTAACTTTAATTTTGCCAATTTTATAGCAAATAGAATGTTGGGGGTTTATAATGGAGAGTGCGACACACCTTAACTATTAAAGTGCTGCCGCATTCTAATAACGTCGAAGGTTATGCTTAACACTGGATGGATCAAATGGACGGCTCTGAATATATAAGAAGTTATAATAATAACAACTTAATCCTGGCTTGATTGTGTCTGTTCAGGTAAAACTGTGTATTCAACACAGTGAGGTTTTTATTCCCTTCCCTTTTCTGCTTTAATATATTTTTCAATAGCTTTAAAATTGGTTGCAGAATCTGTGCTATATTGTTTGCTCTGGTCACCTGTCAGTGACCCCTAGTTGGCTCTTGTCTACCAATATTCCACTAGAACATGGTTGGCAAAATGTTGAGTACGAGTTATTTTTCTTGGAGTGGCTTTATACACACAGTTCAAAATTGTTCTCCAAGTGCTAAATTCCTGGAAATTACTGTCCTAGCTGTATCTACCATGGGTCTGTGCCTACCGTGAAATGGCAGGAGCACCTTTCCAACACAAGTTCTGGCAAAACCCAGCTAGGATGGTGTTGAGCCACTTCCTGATGTGTGCCCAACTCGAATGGCGTGGCCATTTTATTCGTCTATCTTACTGCTGTTTTACAACTGAAAAAACTTGGGGGGGGGGGTGGAAGGACTAGGAAGATCAGAATTTGAAATAATGAGCATGAAAAATGCTTTTCATGGAAATTAACAAGCCTAGTTGGAAGCACAACATCCAAACAGGAACTTAAAAGTCCTGTTTCAATCAATGTGTTCACGCAGCTGGTTCTGTGAGAAACTCTAGCTATCTAGCTATCATCCCCCAGCCTTCCTCTAATGCTCAGGGTAGTGTACAATGTAAACACACATACAAACAAACAAAAAACAAACTTAATCCTTCTAAAACAAAAAACCACTCCCAGCCCTAAGTAACCCTCCCCTACTCCCTGCCTGCCAAACACTGCCAAACAGAAAGGTTTTGCATCACCTTGGTGAATATGCTCAGATTTGGACTCTTGATGGACCTCCAGGGGAAGGCAGTTCCAGAAGACCAGGGAAACAACCGAGAACACCCCTGTGTGTGCCCTCGTCATATGAACATGGTTGGTGGGGTGGTACCCACAAGAAGAGCACTCCCGGCCATTGCAAGGATCATGGAGCAGCATGATAGGAGAAGCAGTCCTTCAGATAGGGCAAACTTTGTCCCTTGTGAATTGGCCTATGGAGCCACGCAAAGACCCACTAGTATTTTGAGATTTTTCTACACCGTCATGTACATAAGGACACAATTAATTCAGACAGTATGGGTGTGCACCTAATTAAACACACGGTGGCAAAATCCAGAGAAAGCAATGTGCCCAGCTCCCTCCAGCTTTTGGTGAGTGTCTCCCCTTCCCCGGCCTCATTAGCTCTCTTCCCTGCCCCCCGTTCCCTGGCCACTGCTGCTTTCTTCCCTTCCTTGCCCCCGCTTCCCTCTGCCCTCCTGCCATCTGTCCCGAACATCCAGGACTGGCACTCGGAACAGGGATCCCTGATTGGGCCTGTATCTGGGAAAGGAGCGTCAAGTCCAGGTAGTGATTCGGAGACGTAGTCAAAGTCCAAAAACTGGTCCAGTGCCGGATGAGCTGTCGGCAGGGTGAGTGGTGGCAGGTACAGGCTGTGAAGAGCAAGAAGTAGTATGGAGAGGCAAGGTGTGACTGTGGCGACGGCCTAGGTGAGGTAGGAATGAGGTTAGACCTGGGATCAAAGCAAGGCAAGTCCTGGCGGGCTGAGCAGCGAGCCGTTCCAAAGCATAGCACTTTCAGTCCCCTGGCCTTTGGCCCCTCGAGACCAGTCCTCTGCCATAGCTCTAGCAAATCCTGGTGGAGTCACCTGAGTCTGGTGGGAGAAGAGGCTGGTCGTGTCATTCTCTGCTGCCACCTGCTGTGGTTGCTGGGATGATTGGGCCATGCCTGCAGTCCCGAGTTCCTAGATTCGGGTGGCAGCAGGGCTAGATCCTGACACCACATTTTCCTCTATTTGTGACCATACCTGTCACAAGCGGTCACAAAGACAAAGATGGAAGAGGTTAATATTAATGAATATTTAAAAGCACTGCACTACAGTGTGGTCGGTCTATCGTTGTCTTGATGAGGTAACAGTAATGCAAACATTTAAAGCCTAGATGAGAGGGGACAGGGCAGGTTTTGGTATCCATTATGGGATTAACCCTTTCTATGCTGTTTTAGGGAGAACTAGAGGAAACTGATTTTGAAGACAGTCGGTCGATGCCACATGCATGTGCTGGTTGTGTGCGTAGAACGTATGTGTGCCATGAATGCACCATGTGCACACCGTGGACCAGTCCCTCTGCATAGATATCGGCTACAGTCTATTTCAGCATTCTTAAAGTGCTTGTTGTCTTCCTAGGGAAGAGAAGCCCCTCCCAGATTCCATCCATGTCCAACCATATGCCTTTAACCAGGAGTATTGTAAGAATAGCCCATCGAACGTTCTTGTGTATTTAACAGGGGCTTACTCACTGCTCTTAGTCGTCTGGTATCTTGTGTGAGGCTGCTTGTTCTGACCTGAGACAGCCACAGCGTGCAAAGCTGCCATCTCCAAGGATTGCTCGGTTGTGTGTTTGTTTCAACCAATTCAGAGAGGAGTCGTGTGTGTTTCCATCTATTCTAGTGGTTTAAAATTCACTTGGAAAATTATGAGTTAGGATTTACCTGATGAACCACAATGGGCTTCATAAAGTAAAATAGCTCTTTAAAGTCTTGTGTAATGTACATCTAAAAATTAATCTACTGCTTACATGGCTGGGAAAAAAATAATGGTGTGTCTGCAGCTTTTTTGACGCATTGTGTTCTAAGTAAAATGTTTCTCTACAGCTGTGTCAGCACAGGCGAATGAAGAACAGTTGCTGCTGTTGTAACTTCCACTAGCACTTCACAGCCACAGCATCCGTTAGCTGTGCTGTTGCATGGCCTCACTACAAGGAGTTTGCCTCCACCTACAGGAAGCAGGAGGCAAAAAAAAAAAAAGATAAAAGAAATCCTTTTAGTCAGTCTTTTGAATAAGCCCAGTAAAGTCTCCTCTCAATCTGCCTGCTTCTCAGGAGCAACCATGCATTCTGGTGGTCCCCAAAACCTCTTCTCCTTCAGCTTTGCTCATTTCCTCCTTCTCAAAAAGGAGTCGTGTAAAAGCCTGCAAGGTAGTAATTGGACTCTGCTCAACATTAATAAGGCTTTGGTTGGCTTTCTGCCATGTCGCCCAGTTCACAAAAAGGGATAAATTGGGTGGCTCAGAGAATTGCTACCACAGAGAGAGTAAGGGTGGTGAGAGAGATGAATGAGAAATGTTGAGAATTGGACAATCCCAGTCGGGAAGTTATAGACAGGGGCTGCATTGCTCATCGTCAGCGAAATTCCCTTTACCTATTTGAGAAGAGGACAAGAATCGGTTATTCTTATCCATCACCCTGGAAGAGTATACTGGTTAAAGGGCATAACATACAGTGACGACGTACGTTAAGTGTTACGACTAGTAGCGTTATAGAAATGATACGTAGTAATTATTCGGTGAAGTGGATGGCTAATCAGTTCAAGAGCCTTTTTCACCTTAATGAGAAGGTGGTTTATGGCTCTGGCCTTCTCCTGGGCTTCCATACATAAGGATCGACCTTCATTTGTTTTGCTTTGTATCACGAGCCATGGCCAACTAAGATCTGAGCCACTTATTATGGACTCAGATGATGTCTGTAGACTGCTGGCCTTCTAAATGTGTCTGCCCCAGGGGAAGGTGAGATGCTAGACCAGCTGTGGCTTCCAATGCCTAGACACACAGGTTCTCAACCTTAGTTTCTCGTCACGAGCACTGGAGTGGCGTAAGCAACTACTTGGGAGCACTGGATAATTTGTATGAATGATTTGCATAAATATGCATAGTTTAAGTCTCTGCCCCCCACAATTCAGTGGCAATGAAGGTAATCAATCCCCCACCCTAATTTGTCCCTGCTTCAATTCAGCTCAGTTCACTTACTCCACTTACAGCAGACACTTACGACTGGAGGCCCTTGCCCTGGCATAGTCACAGTGATATCAGCGGTGGCATTCTCAGCCGGAGCAGGCTGGCTCATGACCGACTCTCTTCCCCAAGCAGGGGCAGCAATGATGGCAGGGCGGCAAGAGCCCTGTGTGGCACGGAGCCCAGTGCCAGGACAGCCATGGGTTGGTGGGTGGGCTCCAGCTGGGGAAGGTAAGCCCTGCTCCCCGAACAATGGGGAAAAAAGAGCAGCAATGGCAGTGGTGCAGCAGGGACACAAGGCAGACTTCAGTTGGGGTAAGCAGCTCCAGGACGGTCTCCAGGCTCTGCTACCCAGCACGGCATGGGTCAGTGGTGGGGCAGCAGAGACTACAATGGTGGCAGGCAATTTGGGGGCTCCTGGGCTCCGAGCTCTGCAGGGTACAGCCCTGACAGCTCTTGCTGTGACTTCCTGAAGTAGCTCTCTGGTTGGGAAAGAAGCCCGGTTCCTGCACTCAGTCCCTTTGCAGCTTGAAGTGGCAAAGAGACAGCATGAAGGGGCAGAGCTTGTTTTCCCAACAGAGAGCCACTGGGCCCATAGCAATTGCCTAATGCAGCCAAGCTGAGAGCTGCCGCAAATTAATAATCTGGCAGGGACCTAATCATCATTATTTAATTTTATTCCCCGCATTCTCCTGCCCAGGGAAGCTTGAGGCGTCTTACAAATTCATAATATGCAATACACAAAAATGTTGCCCAGTACACCAAAAACAAATCACATTTCAACAACTAATAAATTCTCCTAACAATGTCATCAGCCCCTCCCACCATTAACATTAATCTAAATCAGTCTTGACATAAAGCAGCAGTACATCATCATCCCTACTATCATTAACAATCCTATCATAAGGCAACAATATATCAACCCAATTCCTCCCATCATTAACCACTATTATATCAATCCTAACACAGGATGGTAACACAACATCATATCCCTTCCCAACTTTACCATCCTCCCCATATAATAACCCATCCTCCCATACAATAACTAAATACACATGGTAATAAACCCCCTTGACAAAGCTCCACCACTTAGTGTTCCCTGCTCTCACCAGGGAAACATTCCACCTTTCTTTACCACTCCTGCTGCCGCTAGGGGAAGTAATCCATCTCCTCCGCCCCTCTCTCGCCGGGGTGAGAGATCCTTTCCACCCTTATCAAAAATATCGGCCTATTCCTCCTACACCATACTCCCTCCACCTCCGGGCCCCGCCGAAGGGCACAGCCAAAGGGCACGCCCCTTTGGACATGCCCCCGGCATGGCCTCTGCCCCCCCCGATGTGGATGTGGGGGGAAGAGAGGATCCCCCAGCTGGAAGAAGCGGGGACCCCATCCCCCTATACCCAGTACCAGGTGAGTCCATGTCTATAGGGTGGGGGAGCTGCTGTACCCCGCACACATGCTGCTGCTGGCCATGCCATCCTGCTTCCCGGGCTCTGCGGTGCCGCTTCCAGTTATAGTGGAAATAAGAGATACAGCCTCCCTGAACGTTCAGAGCAGTGGGAATATGAATGCCCAAGTCTCACCTCCCCCCATGCCAACTTTTTGAGCCTCCAAAATAGAACTTCCAAGACGTATGGCAGGAATTGGGGGAGGAGAGAGCAAGGTATTTGGAGGGGAGGCAGCTATAATTGAATTATTGTAATTTGCAAAACAAAGTTTTTGGGTGTGGAATGTTCTCACTGGGACTCTAGAAAGGAGGAGGAAACATCCTCAAGGCAGATCTGGGCTTCTGCCTCTGCTGAAAGACACACAGGATTGAATGGAGCGCTGCCCTGAGCCTCTGTGGGAAGGGTGGTGTATAAATATGAATGAATGAATGAATGAAGAGAGAGCTTGCCTTATTAAAAACGTGACGGTAAGGGTAATCCTCCACTCATTTGAAGTCAATAGCCCAGCTCACATAGACTTTAATGGATGAAGGACTGTTTCAAAGTGCTCCTGAGCACTATTCACAGCTGGCTTGGGGGAGCGCTTTCATGCATTGCTCACCCAGGTTTTTGCAGAGTATTTTACCGAGTCCCCTAAGTGGTGGGAAGAGAGGTAGGAAGGGGGACAGGCGTGGGGGTGAGGAAGGAAGGAAAGAATCAGCAAACTCACCGTAGGGTTGAAGTAGAACTGGCTCGTCGCATGTCACCACTGCCACCAGTGAGGTTCCCCCAGCGTTGTGACCCTGGTGAGGTCCCCCAGCATGGCTGGTCTCCTGGTTGCCAGCTGGGAGATGTGGCTGCCATCTTTTCTTTGGGAGCATGTTGAGAAATGTAGTCCAGTATGTACCCAGAGAGCCAGCATTCTAATGCTCTCTGGGGAGCATACTGGACTACATTTCCCAGCATGTTCCCAGAGAAAAGATGGCGGCCACATCTCCCAGCCTGCAATCAGGAGACATGCAACTCTGGGGGACCTCACTGGCAGTGACAGATGGCAAGCCGGCTCTGCTTTGAATCCACTGCTGAGTTTGCTTCCCCTGCTCCTTCCTGCCTGCCCTCCTGCTTACCCCACTTCCTGCATGCCACATTAGGGAACCCGCACCTGCCTCCCTTCCTACCCACTACGTTCAATTATTTGATTCTTGGAGTTACCGAGCGTCGAGTACTGTACCAATTTCTCCGTTTACTCGGTACATGGTAAATGGAGTCCAGTGCCAGAATCCTCGGTAAAAAACAAGGAAAACAGAGTACTGAATTACAGCCGTAGTCTAGATTATTAGTCACCTTATTGTTGTTTTAGCAGTGCCTGTAGTTGCCTCCTTTACTGAACCCCCCTGAGCCCATCATAGAGCCACCCTTCCAGATGATTCTGCGTAGAAGGTTCGCCCATGACTGGGCTTCTTACCGTTCACTTAATTGGCAGTTCTTTTAGATTCTCAGTTTCAGTAACCTTCGAGGTATCAGCCTCTTGCTGCTCTGCCCCCCCCCTTTTTTTTTTTGCTACAGAAGTCTGTTCTTGGTTTCTCTTATACCTCTTTTTGTAGGATACTGAGAGTACAAGTCTTCCGTATTCATGAGAGGAAGGGCAATTTCTGCTGAGACAGCATGGAATGCGCAGCCTTTGGTGGTGCGGGATTCTCCGAGAGGTAAATGACACACTACTTCCATCTCATGGGAAGGGCAGAAGTGTGGATCTTTGCCTACAATTATGCATGTCAGGCAGAGTAGGATTTCACTACTCTGCTGGACATGTACGTTTGCGGCAAATCACTGCACTTCCACCCCTCCCAAGAGATGGAAGCAGCATGTAATTTGACTCTGACTTCCCCACGGAACCAAAGGCTGCTCATTCCATCTCATCGGAAAGCACCCTGAGTTGTTACTCCCATTAAGTTTGTCTTGTTTGAAACTGTTGTTTTTTCGAATGTGACCTAGTTGTGCTCATAATTTCTGAGGAAACGTGGTGGTCATCAGGCTGACCCGTCAGTCTCCTGGAATTTTCACCAACTACCGTACATCTTCGCTCCATGATATTCTGTTTAAAAGGTAAACTCTTGTCTGGTCTCCAACATATTGGCACAAATCAGTGACTTGAATTTGGGGTAGTTCTCCTTCTGTCCACGTGCGTTCTGGAATAGAAGTGCAGCAAGAATGAGGTTTTACCTCCAGGATTACCAATGCCAAATTATTGCAAGTTCTGTCTGCAGATATCACAATTAGATATGGGAGGGAACAACTCAATGTTCCAAGCAATGGGGCTGATCTAAGCCCTGGCTTGCGTGTGCAACCCACACGCATCTCCTTATAGCGTGTGTGCAAACTGTGCACAACTTGTGTGTGCATACGAAGGTTTAGGATGGCCCCAATTGCTCCTCGATAGATGTGTTAAGTGTTTCCAGTGAGCTGCCAGTTGTTCGTTTAATAGTGAATGTTAGGGGAATCTAATAATTCAAAGATGGAAACAAAGTAGATCAGAGGTTTGCTTGTTTTGAATTGGACAGTATTTACCGTACGGTACTCCTGATTAAAAAGGTATCTTTGGTCATGGATAGAATTTGGCAGAGGATTCTAAATTTCACTGGCAAGAAAGACAAGTGCCTAGGACTGCAAGTGCCATAAGTGCTTTGTCTCTTCCTAGATCATTTGGGACCAGCAAATAAGTCTCTCTAGACTTACTATTGTTATTTACTATTAAGTATTTATGTAATGCCAGCAGTGCTCTTAAGTCATTAATTAGAAACGGGTCAATGCTCACGGGGGTGGGGCTTATAATCTAGGAGAGACCAGGAAGAAGGGAACTCAGAGAGAGTCGGGCTACAGTGACAAAGTTGAGAAGTCGGAGATGCGTGTGTTTAGCTTAGTTACAGGGGAAAGAGGGCCCTAAGTGAGAGGGAGTATCCGCAAGCAGTCTGGAAGTGAGAAGCTAAGGAAATTCTGACGGAAAGGAGAGGATTTTAGGAGGGATTTGAGGTAGGGAAGGAGGGAGCAGAACAAATGTGTTCAGGGGAAAGAGTTAAGACATGGGTGGCAGCATGAGAGAAGACTTGGGTGGGAGGGGGGAAATATTAAAGCAAGCCCAACTATGAATGGTCACTGGCAGCTAAACTCAATTTAGTTGGAACCCATTTGTGATGCTAGCATGCCAGCGGGAGTGACCTGAGTCCCACAAAGCTCAACTGGTCCTATCCAGCTTGGGATCGAGGCGAGTGCACCTTCTACTCAAGCCATCAGGCTGGGTTTCCTGTTGGGGGAGGGCCTGTCCCCATGGAGCACCATTACCTCACAGCACAAAGTGAGGGTAAGGCATGTTGGAAGGCCTGGGGGGTAAGGTTTCCAGAGCACTGTGGCCTCGCAGCATGCTGTGGGGTGGAGGCCCACCCATAGAATCATCAGGCCAGGGATTAGAAGAGGTTGGCTCCATCATCACTGGGTTGGGATCTAATCTAGCTCAGCTAGGTGCAGGCCCACACTGGGCTCTGAGTCAGAATCTGTGTTGCAACAGAAAACGGACAACAGGAACCACAAGGGAAACGGTGTTTTAAGTGTCACGTTTTCTCTACTTCAGCTGTCAGTCCAAAAGTCAACCTATCGATTTGATGCCAGATTGATAGAATTATGTTTTTTTTTTATGCCGGATGGTTTGTATATATTTGAGTGATGGCTTGACAAAAGAAATTCCAGACTTGTATATTATGCAGAGTGTACCTGATGGTAAAACTCTATTATGACCTTTATATTTACGAGCTAGGAGAATTAAAAAAAAAATCCAGTTTTAGTTTAATTAAGCAATAAGGCACAACAGATGGTGCATTTCTGAGTGATTATTGCATGTCTCTGGTTTGCGTGAGAAGTGCAATAACACTGTACCAAACTCGAGTGTTTGGTTGCTAATATCAACTGGAAACGACTGAAATGACAACAGGCACATGCTGATACTTGGGTTTGACAGTTGGTAGCCAATCCTGTCAGGCCGCATCCTTGCAGATTTATAATTCATTAGGTGGGAAGGTCATAGATGAAATTGTTGTTGCCAAGACAATACAATCGTAGTGCTAGAATCATAAGCTTTCATTTTTAAAAATGTCTGCAAATAAAACAAAAAAAAAATGTATAAACTGAACTCTGAGATGGAGACAAAGCAGTTGAGATAATCTCTTATTGGATCAACTTCTGTTGGTGAGAATGTGTGAGCTTTTGGGTCACACGGGGCCCTTCCTCAGGCAGGTAGCAAGTACGGACTATCTAATATTAGGGAAGTAGAGCTAATCTAGCCTGATCTTGATGGGCAGAGAAGCTCAAACAATTTTGAATCATGTGAGCTGTCTTTTTTCGTCTACTGCAGATGGCCAAACACTATAAATGTTGGATAATTTTACTTCTCTTTTGTGCGGCTCTGTAATTCTCACCAATGGGATGTGCATATGCACACACTCTTCCAGTAGTATGTCTTTTAAAGCCATAATGATCCTACCTAGACCTCAAACCTACCTCCTTCCCCCCATGCTAGGCAGAGTCTACCAGGCAGGGCCATCCGTAGCGGTCTCATTTCCCTTGACACAGAGAGGGAAGCAAAGTGGTTTGAATGATATATTTTATTGGACCAACTGCTGTTGGCGGAAATACCAACAGCAGTTGGTCCAATAAAAGATATCATTCAAACCACTTTGCTTCCCTCTCTGTCACTTGGGACCAACATGGCAACCACGCAATCTCTCTGGATTCCCTTGTCACTGCAGCTGCTGCATCTTTTCCTCGCTGTGTCCCTGAAAAAATAGAGAAAAGCAGTTTTGTTTTTAGCATTAGTTTTTAGTTTTGGGTACAGTTTAGCCTAGTTGGTCTACATTTTCCTCAACCAAACTTTACTTGAATTTCCACCGACACCAGGGAAAGAGGATGCCATGGCACCTTCTAGCAAGAAAGGCAGCTTCAAGTTTCACAATATTGGGGTAGCAACAGCGAATTCCTCTCTTTGCTCCCTTGCCGCGTGGACCTGATGTGCATATGGAACCCAGTAAAGAGGGTTCTCCTAGCTGATGGCAGGGATCACAGTGAAGGGGGGGGGGGGGTCTTCCAGATATGTGGGGCCCAAGCCATTTAGGTCTTTAAAGGTCAAAACCAGTGCCTTGAATTGCCCCCAGAAAGCTATTGGAAGTCGCTGTAAACGGCGAAGCACAGGTTTAATGAATTAATTATGAACCACCCCCAAGAGGAGCTGGGCCACTGCATTCTGCACCACCTGCAGCTTCCAAAGAGCCTTCAAGCGCAGCCCCATGTAGAGCACATTGTAGTAGTCTAGCCTCGAGGTTCTGAAGGCAGGGATGACAGTTGTCAGATCTGAATCAGTGAGAGAGAAGGCCAAAGCCTTCTCACTGGTTGAGATGGTGAAGAGCATTCCTGACCACTAACACCACCTGATTTTCCATGTACAGCAAAGGCATCCAGGAGCATTCTAAAGCTGCAAACCAGGGTAACCAGTGGAGACTGGAACCCATCAATGACAGGAGTCCCAATCCCCCAAGTGACAGGACAGACCAGCCATCACCACTTCCATCTTGTCTGGATTCAGTTTGTTTACTAACCCACATCCAGTCCCCAAGACAGTACGGCCTGGGTCAGATGAAAAGGAGAGGTAAAGCTGGATGTCATCTGTATATTGATGTCACCTCACGCTAAACCATTTCAGTATCTCACCCAGCAACCTCAGATACTCATTGAACACAAGGGGAGACAAGATGGTACCCTGTGGAACTCCACCGGGGGGGGGGGGACGGGGCAGAGAGCAATTGCTCACCATCTGCCAAGATCTCCTTGACAGGAACGAAGAAAACCATGCAAGCAGTCCCACGCACCTCACTAGGTCCCAAAACCGTGCCAACACTACCTCATGATCAACTGCATCAAAGACACAGAAGAAAAAGGGGCAGAAATAATCCCATAAAGGGCCAACACAGTCAAGGCGTACTCCTGACAAATACTGTCTCTCAAGAACAGCCACCTGTGCACACTCCAGTGTCTCACATCCTGATGTGCCATCTCTCAATCTCAATACAGGTCTATATGGGCTTCTATCTTTGTTCACCGCAACCCCATTGAAACCTACCAGGACTTACCACAGAAGATTGTCAAACAGGTCAACCCCCCCCCCCCGGGTCTTCTCACTCCTTATGTTTCTGTCGTTTGAGCTGTTGGCCACTTCTTCCTTGGAACACCTGTTATGAAAAGTCTTTTACTTCCTCCAAAAGCCATCACTTCCTCAAGGCAGGTTCGTGAACTCTCTGCTCTTGGAGCCTCACCACTCTCCATAAAAACTATAGGTGATTTCAGACGTTACACGGTCCCGATTCACCACAGTGGATTCCCAGCGGTGGCGAGCCGCCCAACCACCCCCCGTGGTCCAGGGAGGCCCCGAACACACGTGACGGGACCGGGACCATGGCAGGGAATCAGATTGTGACAGACCACAGCCCGGGGCAGCGCAACAGACATGGCACCGATTCCTGACAGTGGTCAAAACACCCAGAAGGCACCAGGGAGGGGTGGGAGGCAGACATGGCTGGCTGCAGGCAAACGAGGCCAAAAGCACCAAAAGGGAACACCCACACAAGGGAAACGGAAACGGGAAGGGAGGGGGAGGAGGGAGAAGAGCCACTGATGCGGCACACACAGCAGGCACAGAGACAACGAGGTCACAGTGGAACACACAGCACAAACACGCACGGGCCCATACACACCCAAATGGGAAAGGAAGGGAAGGGGGGTCACAGCGGGACAGACAACACACACGGCACAACGGCACAGGGAGGAGGAAGGGGGGGCGTGGACAGGGATGGGGGGGCGCCCCAGGGGCAGACATGGGGAATGGCATCAAGAACCCCCACAACAGCACAGACGGCACGGGCACCCCCACAGCTACACAGCCAGTCCCGGAACGGAGGGACCTCGTATGGGCAGAGCACAGGCACGGGGAGGCCACATGGAACATGGAGCGGCTCGGGAACGGTCCAGGAGGCAGACTGGCACCCCCAAGCACTGGCGAGGGGGCGATGGATGGGATGGGGGAGAGCCGGAGCTGTGCAGCCGGTCCAAAGACACACACACACACACACACCCGGGAGGACGCCGGGAGGTGCAGTCTGGGGGTCCCAGAACCCTGTGGTCACAGTCACCTGAGGGGGGGCACGGACACAGGAGGGACCGCAGGTGGACGAGGAAGGTCAGCAGCACGGCCACTGGAGAAGGCAGCCACGGAGGGGAACACCGGTTGCAAAGGCGGACAGGAGGGGGGGCGTGGAGGGACCACAGGCAGGGGCAGTGGAACCCCAGGAAGCAGGCAGCACAGCAGCAAGGCCGGGACATCATGGAGGGAGCAGGCAGTGACCCACGGCATCAGGGCGGAGGCGGGAGCTCACAGTGGGGCCAGCAACCGGGGCCCAGAAGGCACAGGGGGCCTCACAGCCAGCTGCTGGGGGCCACGAAGAGGCCCGAAGCCGGGTGGCCCGCCAGGTGCATGAAGTGGGGCCACTGAAACATGCCCTGACGGTATCCCAGTGCTGTCATGTGGTGGGCGACCAGGTAGTATGCCTTGAAGGGATCCTGCATGGCGAGCCCCACCTGCACATCGGGCCGGGACCACACACCAGCCAACGCCACCAGCTCTGCCCCGGTGGTCTCCGACAAGCCCTAATCAGCAGCGAGGGGCCACGGAAGGTGACCCAGCTCCAACAGTCGGTGGTAGACTGCCCCATGGGACCGCTGGTACCCACAGGCCCCGTGAACACAACCAAAGAAGGACACGGCCAGGGTAGGGCCCCCTTCTGTCAGACAAGCCATGTAGGCGACCACGCTGCACACGGACAGGGCAGACATGGTCTCCGCCGCTGACCACCCCACACGCGCACACCTCATCTCCGGGATGTGCCCATTGGGAAAGGGACGAAGCTCCAGCCTCTTCGCGTGCAGCCGGCAGTCCTGGGCGCCTGTCTCATAGCCAAAGTAGCACAGCCCGGAGCTCAGACTCGCATAGGCACCTGTGAGGCTGTCCGGGCAGCTCAGGAGCAATTGCACAGCCGGGGAATGCCACAGGTCATACAAGGCCATGGTCTTGTAGAAGGTCCAGCTATGGGGGGTGCCGGGGTGGTGGGGTCCATGAGCCCTGGGGAAGCATTGCCAGCCATGGTCCAGCACGCAGCAGATACTAATTGCAAGAAAAGAGGGGCCCCACAATCCCTGGAGGGACAGGAGGGGAAGCAGTGGAGCTCCAAGGCCAAGTGATAACGCCACAAGCCGCAACATGGCACGGCAAACGAGCGAGGCGTGGGGTGTGAGCCCAGCTGCTGGAACCAAGCACACGCACAGGACAACCTGCACACTAATCAGGGCGACGAGGACAACAGGCAGCCAACACAAAGGTAGGAGGTGATGATAGTAGGAATGCAGCTGCTGCCCGCACGCCCAGGCGCAGGCTCGACCATGCAGCAGGTTCCGTGCAGGGACCGCAGGTGTGCGCAGTGGGGCGCCCACTGCCTCCCCAACCCAGTCATCGTGCAGGAGCCGAGCCAGCCAGCCGGGGGGGGGGGGGCAGAGGCGACCTGGGTCCCCGCTGCGGGTCAGCATGGCCAGGAGCGCTGCTAGAACCCGTAGAACCCACCACAGGCGCAGGCACTCCCTGGCCCAGCTCAGGGCCCAGTGGGTGTCCGAAACGGGCAGGCAGGCCCTCATCCACGCCCTGCAGTGAGCTGCAGTGCTCCACGAGGCGACCGACTGGCTCCAGTGGCGGAGGGAGACCATGGGCCGTGCTGCCCAGCTCGCTGTGCCCATTGCCCGGTGGCTATGGGTCACAGAGCGGGCACAGGGGTGATGGGCCAGGGAGCTGACTCAGTGGGAGAAGGCTGACTGGAGAGCGCACTTCCGGATGGACAGGCGCACCCTACTGCACGTGGGGGGCTGGTGCTGATGAATGCGAGGTCCGTTGTTAACAAGGCCCCAATTATCCATGATTTGATCTTGGATGGGGCCGTGGACCTCGCATGCATCACGGAGACCTGGCTGGATGATCTGGCCGGTCCAACTTTGGCGGATCTGGTTCCAGCTGGGTATGCCGTGCAGCATCAGCCCCGCATGAGCGGCCGGGGAGGAGGCGTAGCTATTGTTTTTAGGGAAGACTGGCCTGTTAGGAGGTATCCAGTGCCGGAGATTGTGGGTGTAGAGGCTCTGCACGTGGTGATCGATTTGGCTGGGGGCAAGCTAGGGGTGCTGCTGGTGTACCGGGCCCCTTCATGCCCGGCGGCATCCCTTACCGCTCTAGCGGAGCTGGCCTCGGAGGTGGTGTTGGGCTCCCCCAGGACTTTGGTTCTGGGGGACTTCAACGTCCACGCCGATGCCGGCCTTGTTGGGGCGGAGCGGGAGTTCATGGCCGCCATGGCAACTATGAACTTGTCCCAGGAGGTGATCTGCCCGACCCACGTGGGGGGACATATCCTCGACCTGATCTTCGGCTCTGGCCTTGAGGCGGGGGGTCCGGTTGTGGGGGAGGTGACAGCGGTGCCCTTGTCGTGGACGGACCATTACCTCCTTCAGGCCGGTCTTTTAGCGCGCCCCCTCCAGAAGGGGAAGGGACCAGTTAGGATGGTCCGCCCTCGGAGGCTGATGGAACCCCAGCGGTTCCAGGAGGTCCTGAGGGAGCTTACCCTGGATGTGGACGGTCACTCTGTGGATGAGCTGGTCCGGCATTGGAACATCTTGCTGGAGGAGGCCATTGACAGGGTGGCTCCGAGGCGCCTTCTGCCTCGGTCTCGTCACCGCAGGACCCCTTGGTTTACTGAGGGGCTGCGGTGTATGAAGCGTGTGGGCAGGAGGCTAGAGCGACGCTGGCGTCGGACTCGGTCTGTCTCCGATCGTCTTCTCCATAGGGCCCATTTGCGGTCCTATGTGGAGGCTGTGAGGACGGCGAGGAAGGAATTCCTCGCCGTCCTCATAGCGTCTGCGAAGTCGCGTCCAGCGGAGCTGTTTCGGGTGGTGCGGGGGCTGGTTAGTCCGGCCTCCCTCCGCCTGGATGGGGACTTGTCCCGGGCCCGCTGTGAGGAGTTTGTCATCTACTTCGCAGACAAGATCGCTCGGATTCAGGCCGATTTCGACGCTGGGTTGATAGCAGTAGGGGAAGAGCGCGGGGGGGCGGAGGGTCCGTCTGGTCCATCTTTATGGGGTGAGTTTCAGGAAGTGACGCCAGCCGATGTGGTGGATGTCCTGGGGTCTGTGAGGGCCACGTGTTGTCAACTAGATCCATGCCCGTCCTGGTTAGTAAAAGCTTCCGGGGAGACGTTGGGGACGGTGCTGGCGAGGGTGGTGAATGCGTCCCTTCGGCAGGGGAGGTTGTCGCCTTGCTTAAAAGAGGCTGTGGTGCGCCCCCTGCTGAAAAAACCATCGTTGGACGTAGACGCGCTCGCCAGCTACCGACCTGTCTCTAACCTTCCCTTTTTAGGGAAGGTTATTGAGCGGGCAGTGGCGCTCCAGCTCCAGGGTCATCTAGATAACATCGGGCTCCTTGACCCTTTTCAATCTGGGTTCCGCCCCGGCTATGGCACCGAGACGGCGTTGGTGGCCTTGGTGGACGACCTCCGCCGGGAGATGGATGCGGGATGTTCGACATTTCTCATCCTGCTCGATCTCTCGGCCGCTTTTGACACCGTGGACCATGGGCTGCTGTTGAGACGACTGCGTGACCGGGGGGGTCTGGACGGGACTGTTCTTGAATGGTTCCGTTCATTCCTCTCGGGGAGGAGCCAGCGGGTGGTGTTGGGGGAGGAAACATCGAGCCCCCGCGCCTTACCGTGTGGCGTTCCGCAGGGATCGATCTTGTCTCCATTATTATTTAACATCTATATGCAGCCCTTGGGGGAGGTCGTGAGAGGGTTCGGGGTGCGATGTCACCAGTATGCTGATGATACTCAGCTGTACCTCTCGTTTTCTACCGACCCAGACCCTGCTGTCTCGGTGCTATCCCAATGTTTGGAGGCCGTGGCGGATTGGATGCGGCGGAGCAGACTGAAGCTCAACCCAGATAAGACGGAGGTGATGGTGGTGGGGAGGGCGAAGGGGGTGGTGGCCCCCCTGATTGGGGGGGTTTGCCCCCCTGTAGCTCAGCAGGTCCGGAGTCTGGGGGTCATATTGGACGCAGACCTGCGGCTGGAGCGGCAGGTGGAGGCAGTCGCTAAGGCTGCCTTCCGCCAGCTTTATCTGGTACGTAGGCTGCGTCCGTATGTCTCTGGCCCGGACCTGGCCTCCCTCATCCATGCCTTCGTCACCTCGCGGCTCGACTACTGTAACGCGCTCTACGTGGGGCTTCCCTTGTTCTTGGCCCGGAGGCTGCAGCTGGTGCAGAATGCGGCGGCCCGTCTTCTTACGGGGACGGGTCGCCGGGAGCACATTACACCGGTGCTCCGAGCGCTGCACTGGCTGCCGATAGTGTGCCGGGCCAAGTTCAAGGTCCTAGTAATGATCTATAAAGCCCTATACGGCCTTGGCCCCTCTTACCTTAGGGACCGCCTCGCCCTTCGCGCCCCGGAACGGCTCCTGCGGTCTGCCGGGGGTGCCCTCCTGGAGGTCCCCCGTGTTAAGCGGGGGGCCACGATGGAGCGAGCATTCTCGGTGGTAGGGCCGCGGCTGTGGAACTCCCTTCCGGAGGAAGCTCGCCTGGCCCCAAGCCTTTTGACATTTCGGCGGAACTGTAAGACCTGGCTGTTTGCCCAGGCCTTTGGGAGGGAGGTGGGGGGGTGATTTTAATCCCCCGCCCATTTATCTATTTATTACTGTTTTCTAGCCCTGTTTTATTGATGTATTTTATATTTATATTTTAATTGAATTTTAATTGTTTTTATTGTTGTTGTTAGCCGCCCCGAGCTGCATTGCAGGAGGGGGCGGGATATAAATCTGAAAAATAAATAAATAAATAAAACTCGCAGAGCTGTTAACGTCCTGGCTGGAGCAGCAGCACACCCCCATGTGGACCCCCATTCCCGTGGTCCAGCGGGTGGCCATCGGGGTCTGGGCACTAGCAACGCCCAACTCCTGCCAGTCCGTCTCGCAGCATTTCGGTGTCAGTGCCGTCGCCAGAATCCTGCGAGACACCTGTGAGGCGGTCGAGGGCGTGACCTGGACTGAGCGATCCAGCTGGTGGACCAAGAGAACGTGATGGCTGGCTTCGCAGCTGGACGGTTCCCCAACTGCATGGGTGCCGTGGATGGCACCCACATCGAGATCCTCTGCCTCTCAGATGGAGAGGCCGTGGAATATGTCAACAGACACGGGTACCACTCCCTGCAGCTGCAGGCGGTCGTGGACCACCGGGGGCGGTTCGTAGCCATTTTCACGGGCCACTCAAGGCACAACCACGATGTCCGAATCATGACCATCTCTCCCTTCTATACCCGGATATACCGCGGGGACTTTGCGGACATGGGGATGACCCGGATTGAGGGGCTGCTCATGCCCCCCTGCATCCTGGGGGACCCGGCCTATCCACTCATCTGGTGGCTGATGAAGTTGTACCCGGTCGTCAGGAACCCTGTGGAGGCGCTGTACAATACTCGCCTGTGTGCAAGCAGGACCGTGGTCTAGAGAGCCTTCGGGACCCTCAAGAAGTGCTGGAGGAGCCTTGTGGGCCGGCTGGACTACATGGTGGAGACCTCGGCCCTGGTGATCGGAGCCTTCTGTGTGCTGCACAATGTGTGCGAGACCGATGGGGCTGCCCTCGACTACCCTGTGCCGCGGCGCCCTCCTCGCCCCGAGCCTCTCTGTGAACACAGAGAACCCGCGGGAGTACAAAGCGCATCCGTGCAGCCATGGCCAGGCGGATCAGCTGGGAGGCCGAGGCGTGAGGGCGCACACCCCAGTCTCTACCACCCCGGGGCCCCTACCAGCACCCTGGGTGAGCCCCTCAGCGCCCACCCAGGCCCATGAACAGAACCACGGAGGCAACTGTGGTGCCCGTACATTCTATTGAGACCACCACCACCGGTGCCATGTCTCCTCCCCCCCCCCAGGCAGTCTTCCGCCATCCCCCACATCTCCGGGGCCTCCCCCACGGCAGCCGTATGGGGGCAGGCGGTGGTGGGAGGGAAGGCGGGGCGGGCTGGCCCGGGGCTGGAGGCCCCCCTCCCCCGGCCGGCTGCTTCCTCCGGAGGCCTACAGGGACGGGGAGGCGGATGCATGGGCCCAGCGGGCGTGCTGGCGGCTGGGGCGGCGGTGGAGGGAGGGACCCGGCATCGGCGCCGGGGCAGGCAGGTTGCTCGGTGGGGCAGCTGCCATCACGTACGCTCATGGTCCTCGCATGCAGGAGCAGCGAGGTGCCGATGTTGTGGGAGTGGTCTATCGTGGCTGAATGCTCCCTCATCATCCTGTCGATGGCCAGTTCCAGCCGCCCAAACGCCTCCACCTGCCTGCTGTGCTTCCGGCGCTCCCTTCTCCGTTCCAATTGCACCTCCACCTGGAGCCTCCAGTCCCTTGTCTCTGCTTGTTGCACGGCCCTTTCCGTGGCCGCCTTCATCCGATTGATGGCCACAATCATCCGCACGCCCTGCTCGCTGGTTGAGCGGACTGTTCTCTGCCTGTTGCTTCCTCCGGCGCCGTACCCGTGCACGGTGCTCCCTTATCTGTTGCGCCAGGGGCACGGGGCCGACTTGCTGGGACCCGTCGGGTTGCCCTTTTGGTGTACACGGTAGGGGTTGGTTAGGCGCCCCAGCCACCGCCCCCTATCCCATGGCATGTCTGGGGGGTCGTGGCCCCCACCTTGGGTTGGTGGCCGGTGCCCTCCCCCGGGGTTCCCTTGTGCCCAGGTCCTCCCTCCCCCGCACTGCGTGCCCCGGTTCCCTCGCCCAGCCTCCCCCAGCACACTCTCTCTCCCCCTCTCCACTTGCTGGTGTGCCTCACTTGGGACCTCTGGCTGCTCCCGGGGCTGCTCTCCGTCGTCGTCCTCGCCTGGGGTTGGGTGGGGTGGCTTGAACGTGTCCTCCGGCCACCCCCCAGGCCCCCTTCCTATGGTCTGGGGTGCCCGTGTTTGCAGGGGGGGCCCCGTGCCCGGTGTACCCCCCTTCTCCCCCCTCGGCTAGTTCTCTCCGGTCTGTCTTCCCTCCCACCTGCATGCTTACCTTCAATGTCAGTCTGGGAGGTCTCCGAGGCCGGTCCCTCAGTGTTACTGGGGTCCCCCTGTGTCCACTGGCTCAGGGTAACCAGTGTGCCAGCCTCAGATTCTTCCGGTCCGGACAGGGGCTGGGGGTTCTCAGGTTGCGCGAGGGGGGCCTGCTGGTCCCAGAGGTCCCAGGGTGTTCCTCTTGGGGGCGGGGCCCCTGCAGCCGGTGCCTCCTAGGGGAGTGGCAAGGGGAGGGGGTACCTCGGTCCGTTCTCTGCCCTGGACCACGGCGCTCCCCACGAGGCGTGGAGCGACAATGGAGCCCTTCATGTGCAGGATGCGGTCCAGGGCGTCATAGTAGGGGGCGGTCCGGGCTCCGTGACCGGACCCCCGGTTGTTGTCCCTGATGGCCTTGTACCGCCTCTTGAGCTCCTTCACCTTGATCTGAACTAGGCCATTGTCCTGTGGTGCCCCACCGCCTCCATGTTCCGTATGATCTCCAGGTAGACATGCTTGTTCCTCTGGTTCATGGCTAGCTCCAGCTGATGCTCCAGGGTCTCCCAGATCCTAATAAAGTCCTGGGTTTCCCTGTGCCCTCATTGCCGCCATTGGTGGTTCGGCCGTCTTCTGCGTGGACTCTCCTGGTCCCGGTCCTCCTCTTGCTCCTTCTCCACCTGCCCCCCGCCCATCTCCTCCGGGGGCTCGGGCTCCCGGGCCTGTTTCCGTTTCTGTGGGACTTAAGGGGGGGGGGCAGTTGGTTGCCGGGTTGCCTCATCCCCGCGGCCCTCCCTCTGCTCCCCCTGCCGGCCCTCCCTCTGCTCCCCCTGCCGGCCCACTCCTCCTTGGTGCCCCTGTGCCACTGCCCCCCCTTCGGTCCCCGTCCCCCGGGCCGGTTGTCTCCAGGGCGGACTGTCCCGGCTGCTGCTGCTGCTCTCCCCCCACTGTCTCCATGTGCAGCACGACCTCCTCCTCTGCCTTTGTCTCCTCCACCTTCTCTTCCTCCCTTGCTCTCTCGTCGTCTGCTCTTCTCTCCCTTTCACCTTGCTCCATCCCGCCACGTTCCCCTGCTGCTGTGTGCCCTTTAAATCTCCCTCCGCAGCCTGTGTTGTAGCTTGTTGTCTGTCAACAACACTGCGTGCTTTGTTCCCGGCTGGGAATCGGTTTGCTTGATTCCAGCCGGCGGTTGCCGTTCAGACGTTACGTTTGTTGTTTCCCAGTGGGAATTGCTTTGACCACGCTTTCAGAGATGGTCCGGGTCGGAGCTCCGGAAGGGTTGTTAATTTTGTCCCTTGATGGGGATTTTCTGTGGTGAACATCTGGCGGCCGCCGAACAGACATTCAGGGCCCTTTGGCCCCGCCGCAGGGTTGAGTGTGGTTCACTGTGGTTGACAGTGATCTTGTAACGTCTGAAATCACCCAAAGTAGTCCTCTGGCCAGACTCCACCTTGTAGCCAAATGTCTCCTCCCATTTTCACATTTTGCAAATAATTTCCTTCCCTACCTTCTTCCCTTAACATCACAGTTCTGCTGTTTGAAGTGATGCTCCATGCTCTGGATGTGATTTCCCCACAGAATGGTTTCCTTCCGAAAGTCCCCAGTGCCGACTTCGTCTCCTACAGTGGTATATTGCCAGGTTACACAAACTCCGCGCAAAGACTCTCAAAATCGTTTGTGCTGCATCACTGCTGCGATCTGACTTCCAAGTTTCTCAACCCCCCACCCCCCCCCAACTCTGCCAGCACCATGGCCACCTTGCTGGCTCACTGGGTTTGAGAGCTGCTGTATGTAATCTGCAAAGCAGCCATGTAGTCCTTCAGGCACACATCCAAGGCAAGATTCTGTTTGACCGAGCCATCCTCAGTCCTTCTCGTAACTCTTCCCCCACCATCCGGAGAGTACTGCTATTTTACTCTCCGATTGGTGAGATTCTCAGAACCACTCAAAGGAGAAGATAGTGTAACTTCCCTGTAACACTACTTTTTCGCCATGACTCTGCGCATTCTTGCTTGCTGCTATCTTGGAGCTCCGTATTTTCTAGTATGGGAGTGAGAGAGAACGGAGGTGGCTATGGATGACCTCACCAGGTGGCCTAGATAGCCGTGGTCAGGGGATGGGGCCTCTGTAGGATCATTACAGTGTAAAGAGACATGGTGATGGGGGGAAAATACACAACAGTATCAAAGTAAACCCAGAGACCATTGTAATGTGTATGTATTGATCTATATATACTTCGAGTATGAATTGAGATGTAACATTTCAAGCTAAGGATGAGCACCGGGCTCTTGGACTAGAATGGGATTTACTTCCAAAGTCTACCAAAAACTGTGTGTGCCCTTGAGAAAGTCATTGAATCTCTTCTGGCCTCAGTTAGTTCTCTCTAAAGCATAGGTTCCCTGACTGCAGGTCAGCACCCGCAACACTATCTGCAGACGGTTGTTATCCCAATTGACAATGGGATAATTTGTATGTCTTTGTTGCTGTTTTGGTCACACAAGTATATTTAAATCTCAAAATAGGGTCTTGCAGGCAAAACCACGGCTATAAGATGAAGATAGGCAAAGGGCAGAGAAAGGGAGTATTGATAAGACCAGAAATTATTACTTAGACCACTTTCACCCCCCCCCCCCCCCCCGGCATATTTTAGCTGCTGGAGGGAATGCACAAATCAGAGTATGTGTGGGGTTCAGTCGGTCTGAAGGCCACCCAGCACGGTTTTGCTGACTCAAACATGCAGAAATACAGGGCAAGAAATCCAGCTGTGTGTGTTCTCTGTGTGTGTTCGCCAGCAAAGCTGCTTGGGGGTGGAGGCTTTCAGACTGACCGAACCGCATGCATATTCTGACCTGCCTATTGCCTCCCACAGCCAAAATATGCACTGCGGGGGGGGAGGGCGTGAGGGGAGGTGCGAAAGTGGTCCAAGTTTTAGATGTCCAAGACAATATTTCTCTTCTAGAGAGAGTTTTCTCTGGGTGCTTTTAGATGGATGGCAGCTCTGGTTTTGTCCGTGCCAGCCCGCTTCACATGTGGGCTGGCCGGTCTGTTCAAAAGCGCCCCGCCAAATGCGCAAGGGAAGTAGGATGTCCCTGCTCCGCTGGTGGCGCTTCGGAACACTGCTGGTGGAGCGGGCCAGCCAAAAGTGAAGCTGTGTCTATCTGATGAGTGGAGCCGCGCTGTAGCTCCACTCCTGGCCAGCCATTACCATGGACGAGGCACCAGCCTAGAGTGTTGGGTGATCTCCCACAATTCCATGGTGTGTGTGGGGGGGGCCGTGTGGGCAGACCACGGGCAGTGGAACCCACCAGGTCTGTCTAAAGTGGACCCAGGTGAGGTGGGCTGGAAGCAGACGGATACCTGGAGCAGCTCCGGGGGGCAGACAGCCTCCGCATCCCTCTAAAAGCATCCTGTGGGTCATCTAAGTTGTTGCATGCAAATAAATATCCTACCAGATCATTTCTGTTGTGCTCATAGAGAGTGCCAGAAACTTGCCAAAGGCTTGATATTCTGACAGCTACAGACTACTTGCGGCCTTTGTGATAGAACTGAAGAGTGTTGCGGTGGCAGTGCATGGGAGAAAAGTTCAGGAGCGTAACTGGCCGGGAAATCCCCCAAACGTAGCAGTCATAACCCTATGTCTCATCTGTGTGTGTTTCATTTGCAGATGTTGTGTATTAAAAGTTTTATGACTCTGTTCTTTTTTTGTAATCCGGGTCAGACATTATGAGTGCTGTGGAATAAGATTTGCATATTTTAAGTACTCCACGAAAACAAAAAATATCTCCTAAATGGAGAAGTAGTGAATTTATGGCAAATTGTTTTATTAGGTTTGCTTTTACTGACTACAGAGAACCCTGGGAGTTTTCTGCAATAGGTACTTTTCTAAGTACTATGCTTACAGCTAACATAATTACTCAAGGGATGTTAAAAACATACAGAAGCAGAGAGAACATGGGATTAATCAAGTGAGTCTCACCAGTAGTTGACTCCTAAGAGAAAGCAGTGGACTGTTAACGTCAGTCACGGTTACTCCCTATTTATTTATTTATTTAATTTAATTTAATACCCCACCCCTCCTGCCATCAAGCAGCCCAGGGCAGCGTACAATATAAAAAACACAAATAAAATCCAATATAAAACATTTTTAAAAACTGCTAAAAGGTGGGTGACATTTAACACCATGCCCCCCATCCTTTCACCCCTCACCCCCACCAAATGCCTGGCGAAACAGCCAGGTCATACAACTTTTTCGAAAAAAGGGGAAGCCAACCGCACTCCCACTGGAAGGGAGTTCCACAGCCGGCAGCCACCGAGAATACCCTCTTCTGCGTGGCCCCCTGGAAGACTCAGGGGACCTCGAGCAGGGCACCCCTGGACGACCGCAGGGGTCGATTCAGCATCCGAGGGGTGAGGCGGTCCCGCAGGTAGGCAGGGCCTAGACCGTTTAGGGCTTTACAGGTCAAAACCAACACCTTGAAGTGGGCTTGGAACGCTATCGGCAGCCAGTGCAGAGCAGGGAGCACCGGTGTTATGTGCTCCCGGCGGCCCAATCCCACCAAGAGACGGGTCACCGCGTTCTGCACTAGCTGCAGCCTCCGAGCCATTGTCGTGGGTAGCCCCACGTAGAACGTGTTACCATAGAGGTGATGAAAGCATGGGTGACGGTGGCCAGGTCAGAGTCTGAGACATACGGCGAACCAGATGTAATTGGCGAAAGGCACTCCTCACCACAGCCTTCACCTGGGCATCCAGGTGGAGCTGCGCATCGAGGAGCAGCCCCCGGACTCTGCACCTGGGGAACCAACGCGGGACAGACCCCATCCACAGTGGGGGCCATTACGCCCGTCGCCTTACCCACCAGCATCATCTCTGTCCTGTCAGGATTCAACCTCGGTCAGTTGGCCCTCTTCCAGTCCCCCACAGCCATCAGACACCGGGTGAGCACCGAGACTGCAGGGCCTGGGTCTGTTGTAAAAGAGAGGTACAGCTGGATGTCATCTGCATAATTATTTTTTTTTTTATTTATTATATTTATTAGCTGCCCCCTCATGCCCACGGCATCCCGGGGCAGCTTACAGCACTAAACCCAACAACAATAATAAATTATTAATTTTAAACATTTTTTAAAAACATCCCCCCCCCCC
>QEPC01006384.1:4612918-4641004 GCA_003113815.1 Sphenodon punctatus
CCATGGCCTCCAAACACTGGAATAGCACCGAGATAATAGGGTGTGGGTCCGTTGAAAAAGAGAGGTACAGCTGAGAACCCCCTCACGACCTCCCCCAGGGGCTGCATATAAATATTAAATAATAATGGAGACAGAATAGAACCCTGCGGAACGCCGCATGATAAAGCGCAGGGGCAAGATGTCTCCTCCCCCAGCACCACCCGCTGGCTTCTCCCCGAGAGGAATGAACGGAACCATTCAAGAACAGTCCCATCCAGATCCCTCAGGTCATGCAGACGTCTCAACAGCAGCATGCATGTGTCTTGTGGCTCTTGGCCATGTGAAGATTTTAGTGCACGGCTCCTGAGGGTGGGAACTGTCAGATGTCTCCTCCCCCAGCACCACCCGCTGGCTTCTCCCCGAGAGGAATGAACGGAACCATTCAAGAACAGTCCCATCCAGACCCCTCAGGTCACGCAGACGTCTCAACAGCAGCATGCATGTGTCTTGTGGCTCTTGGCCATGTGAAGATTTTAGTGCACGGCTCCTGAGGGTGGGAACTGTCAGATGGTAGTTTTCCTTGTAAATTCATCCGTTAGTTCATCTGGCCTTGATTGCAAGAGGAACTATGATTAATACTGTCCTTCCCTATTAGAATCAAAGGGTTCGGGATTACAGTCCATTTCTGGAGATACCCAAAAGTTTCCATCTCTGCCATTAGCAGGACTGGGGAAGAACACTTTCCTGAAATACAGTACATGTTGTAGTATTTACTTAATAGTGGTTGTCCTCCAAGGTCCTAATAAATTTAGCACATATTTTATCATGATTATTATTATGATTAGCAAGTATTTATATAGCACCAGCAATGTACCTGGCACGTTACAAAGTAATGGAATATAGACAGTCCCTGCTCTAGGGCTTACAATCTGAGAGATGGGGTTGGGGGGGACAAAGGAAGGGGAACAGAGGGAGAGACAAGGAGTGTATCATTCATGAAGATACGAGGTCCCAGGTGCACGCACTTGGCTTAGTTACATCAAGAATGATGACTGGCTGGTCCGTGCGGTGAGGATATGAGTACACAGACCTCAGGTAACAGATTGTACTGAATGGAAGGTATTAGCAGGAGTTAGGTGACGGGAATGAGGCGTCGGGGAGAGCAGAGCGGAAGAGGTGGGTCTTTTGAGGGATTCAAAGGTACGAAGGTAGGGGGCTAGGTGGATGTGGGCAGGGAGGGAGTTCCAGACGTAGGGGGCATTTAGGGAAAAGGGACGAAGACGGTTATGGGAGCAGGGGAGGCGAGATGGGGCAAGAGAGGGGGCAGAGGAAGAGCAGAGTTCACGGACTGGAGTATGGAGGGACATTAGCGCAGAGAGGTAGGGGGGGAGTAAGGTGAAGAGCTTTATAGGTGAAGACTAGGAGCTTGTGCAAGATTCGTTCAGGAAGGGGAAGCCAATGAAGAGAGGAGAGGAGGGCCCGCATGTGGTTGAAGTGGCGGGCGAGGTGGATGACCCTGGCAGCAGAATTTTGGATGGAGATGAGGAGAGAATTGTGAGAGCAGGAAAGGCCAGTGAGAAGGAGGTTACAGTAATTGAGGCGAGAGATGACCAGGGTTTTGGCAGAGGAGACAGAGAGAAAAGGGTGAATCTTAGCAATGTTATGGAAGGAGAAGCGACAGGATTTGACAACAGGGTTTAAAAGAAAGGGGTGAGTCAAAGATGAAGCCTAAGATACAGGCTTGGGGGACGAGAAGGATGGTGACCCTGTCGATAAGGATTGACAGGGGAAAGGAAGAATGAGCAGGGAAGATAAGCAGTTCAGTTTTAGCCATATTGAGTTTGAGTTGACGTTGCCTCACCAGCTGTGTTTCTGATATCTCTACCTGGATGTCTCGAGTTTGAATAGATGGGGAGAGAGAGAGAGAGAGTTGAGTGTCATCAGCATAGAGGTGATATTGGAAGCCATGGGAGGCAATGAGTTTGCCTAGGGACAGGGTGTAGATACAGAGAAGAGGAGAGAGCCAAGGACAGAGGCTTGGGGAACACCAACTGAGAGGGGAAGGGAGGAGTAGGTGGCAGGAGACACCTTGAAGGAGCGGTCAGAGAGATAGGAGAACCAATCGGGACGGAACCACAGAAGCCAAGGGAGTGAAGTGAGTCTAGCAAGAGTGAGTGGTCAACAGTTTCGAAGGCAGCAGAGAGGTCAAGGAGGACAAGAACGAAGTAGAGGTGATTAGATTTAGTCACAAGAAGATAGATGGTGATCTTAGCGAGAGCAGTTTCAGTAGAGTGAAGTGGGTGGAAGCCAGATTGGATGGGGTCAAGGGAGGAATTGGTGGAGAGGAAGTCGAGGCAGCAGGAGTAGACAACCCGTTCAAGAAGCTTGGAAGCAAAAGGAAGGAGTGAGACAGGACGGTAGATGGAAGGGTTGCTAGGCTTCATATAAATACAGAGACACAAAGTTTTAACCAGTTAAACTATTTTACTATTAAAATTATGCAGAGGCCATTGTGGGGGAGAAGGGCAGAAGTGGAAAGAAAGTTTTAAGGTTTGAGGTAATCAAAAGGATATTACTCCTGGGGCAGAATCTTAATGCTGGTCTTTGTGTGGGTTTAAAAGAATGTCAAAACATGCCATTTCCGATAGGGATTTTTTTTTACCCTGGTTGAAATGCAACTGTTTCAAGAATTAATAAGAGGTGTATTACGTGTTGATTGAAGATGCATTACGTGTTGACTTGAAGATGTATTACATGTTGACTTGCTCTTCGTTTTTATCTATCTATCTGTCTAAAGAATGTCACTCACTTGAAACATAATCACTTTTGAAAAGTTCAGTGCTATTTCTGATACTACCTTTTGCTTTCAAGTCTAGCAACTTACTATTTCTTTCTTCCTTTTTTCTTTTTTTAACCTCTGGGTGAAAGCCACATGAAAACATGCTGAATGACTTAGACTGAGGAAAATAAAACTCGGCTGTCATCTATGCACAATAAGAAAGCTAGAGACAAATGGAGCTTTTCTTTTTCTCCTTACAATAATCCTAGACATTACAAGTAACAGTAGCAGCTGAAACGTTTTTTTCAGGTAGAAATGTGATTTTATTTTTTTAGCTGCTGGTGTCTCTAAGGTTACTTGAAATGCAGTTTTGATTCTTAACCGTTTCTGCTTTAACCAAAATGTCTACCTTCATCTCAGTCCAGGAAAAGTACTAAATGCAAACCCTGGTAGTTGATGAGGGCTTAGTGTGCATGACGCACTCTGATAAGCTGACGTTCCTACGATTCCAACTATATATTGAAGCTGCTATTACTGGATTAGTGCATTTCAATTGTACATTTTATAGCATCCTGTCTTCAATCAATCAAAGCATGAGGATTGTCGTGTGTTGGAGTGTGGAGCTGCTGGTGAGGCTGTGCTTAAATGTGCGGAGAGGCAGCAGGCACCGCACGGCTGAGAAGCCTAATGTATTTTAACTGCGTTTTTTTATCTGTTTTTTGCTAACGTGGTTTGAGCTGTCCAAAAGCAGATGTTCTGAAATAAAAATGAAGCAAGCTGGTAAAATTGTTCAGCTCTGTCCCGGCCTCTGCCCTCTTTTCACCCCCTCCCCTGTAATTATCAGCTTAGAATGTAAGGTCTTTGTAGAAGGGACTTTGTTTTCTCTCTGCACAGAATTCAGGACACCTGGACCTGAAACAGGGTTGAGGTTACTGGAATCGACTGCTGTTGAAATAGGTTTACTTGTTTAAAAACAGTGCAAGCTCCCATGTTAAAAGGGGTGGTGTGGTATTGTGTTTCTTGGCACTAATGTGGAAGTGTCAGGTTGCACACCATCCTGTCTTCAGGTGGAGATAGTTCTAACCTTTCCGTTTGTATGGTCTTTGCTAGGGGTGATTGACCTGGGCGTAGTTACTCCAATTTAATGTGAATGCTTTGAAGACTCTTTCCACACTCTACTATGGACTTAATCGCTACATTTGAGAATTGAACCTGATGGTACCGTTGGAGAGAGGGACCCTTGAAGGCAGGAGTAATTGTTGCTTCTCCTACGAAAGCCATATTTTTGTATTTTAATATTGCAGTCCACCCTGAGCCACTTTTGGTGGGAAGGCCAGGGGTATTAAATTTAAAATAAATGTAATGTGTTGGAATGCTTACATCTGGAGATGGTGCGTAGTTTGGGTCATTACATCCACATGCTTAAGAGACATTTTGCCATAGACCAGAGTGAGGCAGAAGGTAAAATCAGTGGAAAGCTGCACAGAAAGGAATTAATTGAAGTGACGCTGCCCTGTTAGCAAGTCCCGGACTGTATGGAATGCAGAAGGCTCAGATTCTCAATTGTTCGCTCTATCTATTATCTGCACCTCTCACTCCCATGCCAGTAAGAAACACAACTTTGAAGCAGCCAGAGGGCATCGTTTTATCATCTTCCTCCAAGGGTAGAAGACCCTGAGGTAGTTTGCTGGACTAGACATGTTTTCCAAAGTCCTGGCCAAAAAGGTTGGTGGCAAGGCTGATGGGAAGAGACAGACAGGAGACAGAATAGTAATTGGTCCCCTAGTCAGAGTGCAGTTCTTCCTGTCTCAGGGCATGTGTTTAATGCAACTCAAGAGATACCTGGAGGAACTTTCCATACCCCAGTTGCTCAGGGAAAGGGTGGCACGTTTGCAAACCAAGGAGATGTCAGTCTCTTAATGCCTGAACCCAAGAGAGGGTAAGAAAGGAAGAGGCAAAACTTGCCAGTGGCACTAATGATTTGGAAAGACCATTCCTACCTGGAAAGAAAAGGTAGGCAGTGCTGCCCTTCCTGCGTCCTTCGGGAGAAGAGTGGGCTATAAATTAATAATATAGTAAGCACTCTCAAAAGAAACTTCTTTAGTTTGTTAACCTCCCATTTGCAACAGTGGGTATTTTCAGACGTGACGAGATCACAGTCAACCGCAGTGAACCACGGTCAATCCCGTGGCATGGCCAAAGCGCCCTGGACATCTGTTTCGCGGGCACCAGATGTTCACCACAGTCAATCCCCAGCAGGGGTAAAAAATAACCACGCTTCCGGAGGTCCAGCCTGGACCATCTCTGAAAGCGTGGTCAAAGTGATTCCCACCAGGAAACAAAAAAAAAGGAACGTCTGAACGGCAAACACCAGCCAGAATCAAGCAGAACGATTCCCAGCCGGGGACAAAGCACACAGCATCGCTGCCAGGCAACGAGCAACAACATGGGCTGGGGAGGGAGATTTAAAGGGCACCCGGCAGCAGGGGGACGTGGCAGGATGGAGTGAGGCAGACGAGAGAGGAGAGCGGAGGGCGAGCAAGCATGGGAGGAGGAGGTGGTGGAGGCGCAGGCGGAGGAGACGATGGTTGTGCTGAACATGGAGGTGGTGGTGGGGGGACGGGCAGCAGCAGAAGCTGGGACGGGCCGCCCCGGTGCCTTCTGGGTGTTTTGACCACGGCCCGGGATTGGCATAACGTCTGTTGTGCTGCCCTGGGCTGTGGTCTGCTGATCCGATTCCCTGCCGTGGTCCCGTCACGTCTGTTTGGGGCCTTTCTTGTCCGCGGGTGGTGGTTGGTCGAGTCTCCACCGCTGGGAATCCACTGTGGTGAATCGGGCGCCTGTAACATCTGAAATCACCCACTGTTGTCACTGTAGTAATGGACATGTTGGCTTCACAGTATGTCCAAGCTCCCTCCTTCTTCAATTGTGCGTTTTGTAGCTTCTCTCATCCCAGGGAGTGGTAGGAAACTGGGAATCAAGAAACTTTCTGTGGCATCTTTTGTATATATTGAACCATGTTTTCTGTCTTAAACGGCTTCAGAATTCAATGGGTGATGATTGTTATTTTTAAATAAAATACTATTTTTTTAAAAAAGTGAAGGGGGGGACACTATACAAATGTATTTCTTTGTGTATTTGTCGCTTCACATTCACCTGTGTCCACATTCCCAATCTGAATGAAGCTAAAGTTCTGATTCCGGCATTCAGTGAGTATGAAGTCGTTCCACCGCCATGAAGTGAAAAGGTGTGCTTTCTCTTCTCCATGAGTATCAGATGACGGAGTGGTAAAGAAAATTGGCACTAAGCCTCCCTGACTTTGGTGTTGTGCTCTTTAACTAGCAGCAGGATTTCTTGTGGGCCATTGTGGTCTTTTATGTTAAAAACAAACTACCATTATGTGCATTTCTTCCGGTTTTTGTAATATTTAGCTTTTGGTTTTGTTCTGTGCTTTTGAGTTTTACCTTTAAAGGATTTGGTTTGGTTAGTGCCCAAAAAAAAACCAAACAAAACAACAAAAAGATTGTGGAGTTTTCAGAAGTCTGAAAAATGTCTAATTTCAGTAGTAGATTTTAAGATCTCCCCACATTTTATTTTATTTAATTTAGCAAATTTCGTTACCCTGCTCCTCCTGCTCCAGGCAGCTTGGGATGGCTTACACACACAAAAACAATAAGGCAACACACTTAGAACATCACAATAAAAGAGAAGGAGAAACATATCTCTCGCCCTCACCCTCCCTAACCCACAACCCCCCACCCTAAACCCCATCTTCCCTGGCTTGGATACCACCATTATAACTGTTGGTAGTGTAAGAAAACAATGCAGGTTTCACTCCTGTAATCTTGCAGATGAATTCCCTCCCTGTTTATATTGGTCTTAGGGCTTTCATAAGTAGAATGCCATTTTTATTTGTGTGTGTGTGTGTAAGTAATATACAGACAGAAAGATATAGTTACTTGGTAGCTGGCCATGAATAACAGTATCTGGATTGAGACCCACCTAATTAGTACCATTTATGATCTAACTTAAAATTGACACCAGCTTTCCACGGAGAAAAGTTCTTTATTCTTTAAACCCTTGTGTCAAGGGCTTATTTAAATAGGTGGCCTTGTGCACTGAGAGGGTACAATGTAAATCTGGGTAATCTCAGCTATCCCACAATGCTCCTGTTTGAGATCAGTCCATTTAAAGTCCCCGTACTTGCTGTTTTGTGTGTATAGAAGAAAGGCGGGTAAGGCTGGGTTTATTTGTATACTATATGTGAATATACATGCTAACCTATATTGCAAAGAGAGTCATCAAAACCTGTGAAACTTTTGTCAACTTCAGATGAAAACTACTGTACATAAAGTCAAGCGATGTCTAAATAACAAACTGCAGGCTTTAAAATTGCATGCTTAACAAAGCTGCTTTTTTGGCAGGCTGAAAGGGTTGGGTTTTGCACTTAGAATTTTCCTTCTGCCAGGGTAAATGCATGACTAAATCGAAGTCGTTTGTTTGGAGGTAAGAATAAATATGAGGATGTTGGCATAAGGAGTATACTTGAGAGGATCAGGATGATGCGTCACTGCCATTCATATTGGTCAGTATTGGCTGAAAGGATAAGAGGAGACAGGGAGATTGACTTATACTTATTAACACTTTGAGGAGGAGCTTTTGATTTAGCTTCTAACTACAAACGTCTTCAACATTGCTTAGAAAGTGCTCACTAGGTTGCACAAGTTAGCTATTGTACACAATCAATATCCTTTATGATGATGATAAATATCTTGAAATTTGGGTATGCTCTGTGTGAAACTCTCTTTTCCAAGCTCAACTTCAGACAATGAATTAATTCTTCTCATGCAGTACAATGCAGTATCTTGCAATGATTTCTAGAATTTCAATAGAGTCCATGGGTTTTTGACAGTACATTAGACTTTTATATCTTGCTTCTGGAAACTGAGTAACCCAAGAGTCTTTCAAGAATAAAGAGCCCTAGTGCCTTTTGCTGGGGTGAAAGGTCTTGGAGTCCTTTATCTTGAAGCTTAAACCTGTGACCGCTTACCAGAGGAGAGGTGGGGGGAGACTTCTTTATAGGTGCAGTGCTCTATGAATTAACACTTAGAATCGTGTTCTCCGTTCCTCTTTGGAGTTTATTTTCCTCGTTTCCATTAACATACCTGTGTGCGCATGGATGTAGGTATGTTATGTTGGGGAACCCCTGTTCACTATGTTTTCCCCATTGCTGCCAGTTGGGAAAATACCATGAACACGGGTCCCTGATGTAAATGTAGCCCCATTTATTCTATTGGTGAATGGGAGGCGGAGGTCACTTTATGCATTTCAGATGCAAACCTTCAGTGCTGGAACTGAGTCCCAAGAGACCAATCTTCTAGTTTCCTTCTTTCAAATCTATCTTTATACATGTGTGTTGTGTTCCTTGTTTTCTTAGGTCAAAGGAATTGTAGTAAGTTGGAGAGCATGTGGTTTACGCTAAAGTCATGTTACTGGGAGCAGTTGCTATTTGAAGTCCAAGCCTCTCAAAAGGATGTGTGGGCAGCCAGAGATTTTGAGAACACACTTAGAATTTCATTGTGCACTTCCTGGGGAGGTGGCAGAGCTGGCAGACTAATCCAGTGCACTTTTAAAAAAAATAATTAAAAAAACAAATAATGGGAAGAGTAGATTAGACTGCGTATTTCTGGGTTGAAGTTGGCCAGACGGGATATTCACATAGAGATACTGGAGAACAAATAAGGTAGTGGTAGTGAAGGAAGTCCTTCTCATTTGCAAAAAGTTCAAATTGTGGGAAATAAGGAGGATTTAAAATGTATTGAAATGAGCTTGATCGTTTTGTTAATGTATACACTTTAGGTCTTCTAGTGCAACAGCATGATGCTAACTTTCTTTGACACTCTGACTGTGCATTACTCACTCACTGCATAAATCGATCATGGCTGCTGCCCTGCGTGGAGTATTGATGGACAACTTAAATACTTCTCATTTTAAAAAAGTGAAGCATGGGTAATTAAGCAATGCACTCTACAAGTTGGAGATCAGCTTTTCAAGGAGGGCCCGTAATGAATAAAAAGTACATTAACCAAATTAAACTCTTGCATGCCTGTAGGTCTGTAACTATAGGCTTGGCTTTATGAATTTCATTACAGCGGAGCAGAATCCTCTTAATCAAAGGACGCTTGCGGAAAATGTCTGTGGATTTAAGGTTTCACTTCAATTTGGTGTTGTATAAGTGAGGAGATGGAAATTATTGCTGCTGTTCTTATTGAATCACTTAATAACCACTGTTCCTTGCCTCTCTACTCTCTTTTTATACTATATATATATATAGTATGTGTGTGTATGTTCATGTGTGTTTGTATTATAAACATATACAAATAATTCTCTAAATATATTGGATCTTTAAACTACTAGAAAGTTAGGGTGTATAGAAATTTTTAAAAGGTTCCTAAATTTGGGAACTTAAAAAGTCGGCCATCTGTATGAATGCCCTGATTTGCAAAAAGTACAGATACCCTTTGAAGTCACTGCGAGATATTGGGTGCATAGCATACTGCGTTCACACCACCTACTTGGGCATCTGTGCTTACAGGTTTAGAGCAGGTGGGTAGGAGATGGGGGGAGGGTCCTGCAGTATAACCATATGTACTTGTCATGAAACTTTTCAAGATATTATTTTCTTCCAGTTATTCATGTTCTAGACTACCCGGTTTGGCCTTGAAGTTGGACAAACAACATTGATTTCCACGTACGTGGGTTTTTTGACACCAGATTGTGAAGCTTTCACTCATCAATGGAAGTTGGTCCCATAAAAGATATTGGAGCTGCTTTGTCTCAATCTTTTAGCCCAGGTGCTGTTTTTAGTTCAGTATTTCTAAACATGAGGCCCACGGTAGTCTTACTATTTACTGGGTTAAACCTGAACCTAGGAAGTCATGAGCACTAACCGAAGCACTAAGAATAGCCAGAGTATAAACGTTTGCATATTGTTTCTCAAGAACCAAATCACTTTGGACAGGAGCGTGGAGTGCGTAGCGTGGAATGGGTCTCTCTATGATGGCCTGATACACACGTCTCTGAGATGGCCGGTGGCCACTGTCAAAGATAGGATGGACTGACCCTGCATGGTGCCTCTTACATTAGTACACTGTTTAGTTATTTAATTATTCAATTTTTATCCTGTGAAGGCTAAAGGCAGCATACAAAGATATAGAAAATACATAAACATAAACCATATCACACATATATAAAAGAAATCTATATATATAAAAAAGAAACCTCAAAGCCCACCCACCAACCCTGTCCCCATCCTCTCTATCCCATCTGACCGAACCCTATCCCAGCCTGCTGAAAGCCTGGCCGAACAAAAAGGTTTTACATCTTTTCCAAAAGGTGAGCAGGCTCAGGTTTAGGCCGAGCTCCAAGTGGAGAGAGTTCCATAAATGTGGACAGTGGAGCAGCCACCAAGAATGCCTTTCCGCGTGCCCTCCTTGTACAGACTTCACAGGCAAATAGTACTCACAAGAGGGCTCCCTCAGCTGACCTCAGAAATGGTGATGGAACAGAAGGGAAGAAGTGGTCTTTCAGATACCTGTTTTCCAATGGCAGCCACCCAATTAGTTTATTAATTGCTTATGCTAAAAATATAGCCACATAGCAGTTGTACAGAAGGCTCTAAAATATTAATAAATAGACCAGCCCATAAAAAAAACTACTTGTCAGAGTGGGATGTATATTTATTTATTTATTTATTTAAAATTTATATCCCGCCCCTCCTGCCCACAGGGCAGCCTGGAGTGGCGAACAACACTCAGTAAAAATTTTTGTTTTTAAACAATTTAAAAATGCAATACAATGTGGGGTACCCCCACACACACCCACACACCCCACTCCTACCCCTCGCCAAAAGCCTGACGGAACAGCCAGGTCTTACATACACGCCGAAACAGCAGGAGAGTTGGGAGCCAACCGAGCCTCCTCCGGGAGCGAATTCCACAGCACAGGGGCGGTCACCGAAAAAGATCTCACATCGGTGGCCACCCGCTTTGCCCGGGGAACCTCCTAAAAGGCTCCCATGGACGATCTCAAGTGTCGCACAGGCACATGGGGAGTGAGGCGGTCCCGCAGATAAGCAGGGCCCAGGCCGTAAAGGGCTTTGAAGGTCAAAACCAGCACCTTGAACCTGGCCCGGTGCTTTATAGGCAGCCAGTGCAGAGCCCGGAGTACTGGTGTCATGTGCTCCCTGCGACCCGCCCCCGTAAGGAGATAGGCCGCGGCATTCTGCACCAGCTGCAGCCTCCGGGCCAGGCTCTCGGGCAGCCCCATGTATGGCGCGTTGCAGTAATCCAGCCTCGAGGTGATGAAGGCATGAATGACAGCGAGGTGGGAGTCTGAGAGATACGACCGAAGCCGCCGGACAAGATATAACTGCCGAAACGTACTCCCTGCCACGGTCACAATCTGAGATTCCAGGCTGAGCCGCGAATCGAGGAGCACACCCAGACTCCGCACTTGAGAGACCATGGGAGGGTGAACCCCCACCCCCCCAACAAGAGGAGATTCAGCCACCCCCAGGCTCCCCAAGCCCTTGCCCACCAACATCACCTCCTTCTTATCAGGGTTCAGCTGCAGATGGCTCAGCTTCATCCAAGTCCCCACAGCCGACAGACACTGGGAAAATAAGGAGACTGCATGGCCTGGGTCGATGGAAAAGGAGAGGTAGAGCTGAGTGTCATCAGCATACTGATGACACTGCATGCCCTGAAACCCCCTCACGATCTCCCCTAACGGCTACATATAGATGTTAAACAAGAGGGGGGACAGAATGGCACCCTGCGGGACTCCACACCTGAGGTCCCGGGGGGAAGACGTACAGTCCCCCAAGACCACCCGGTGAGTTCTCCCGGCCAGGAACAAACGAAACCAGTCCAAGACTGTTCTGCCAATTCCGGCACGGTCCCGCAGGCGAGTATCATGCAAGAGAGGAGACAAGGCTGCAGAAATACTCACCAGCTCAAAACGTCTACTCCTCAGAGGCAAGTAGGTGAGTGAATTTCTCCAGCCCTGGTTATACACATCACACCTTCCTTAACCAATCAGAGTATAGGGAGTAGCGAGTCCTAACGAACGCATCAGTAGCCATGGAGCTCATTAATTAGCTGAAACATCGTGTTTCCTTTAAAATTATATGTATATATTTTTAACTTTAATCTGCCTTGACCAAATGATTCCAGAAATGAGTATCTGACATGGTGACTGTTTACTCATAGAGCACCTTTCGAGGCTTGCTTTGTTCTGCAGAAATGCCCTTGTGGTGAACCCAAAATATAGATGCTAATTTCACATTATTGTTTGCCGTTTCTTCCGTTCTTTCAATTGATCCTAAAAGCATTCTGGTTTCATTGTGGTTACCCGTGGTTCTATTTATCATTCATCTCATTGTGCTGTGACTCAGCTGACTTTAAAGACGAAAAAATATCAAATCAAACTTAAGAAGCAGAGACCAAAAGAAGAAGAAGAAGGGGAGGAAAAAGCTAAATGGCTACTAAGAACACGGGGGAAAGGAGTTGTTGTCAAGGGTAAGGATAAAGTTATTTACTAAATACATGAGGGAGGAAAGCCTGCACTGCTCGCCCCCTCATGGCCTTGCTGTTTCAAGGAATAAGTTGCAGCAGTATTGGAGAGAGTAAGGGTCTTGACCTCTGGGCCAGGTCTTCCTTGGTTTGACAGGTGCCACAGTTGACTTTCTTTGGAAGAAGACTCCCTTACTTGGGTAGAAGTGACAACTGCAGAGACTCTCAGGAACTGTGCTCTCTCCATGGTTATGCCATGAATTTAAAGCCTTCATTCACGGCTCTTGGCCTTCTTACAGTTCGGCTAGAAACCTATTCTCTTGGAACATTTGTAAGCCATGCTGAATCCACACTTCATAATGCCCAGTTTTAAAATGGTTTCCATTAACCTGTGGAGACTCCAGGGTTCCTAGTTCCATTGCGTTTTATTATTTATTTATTTATTTATTTATTTATTTGCAAAAAGCTGCAGCTCCTAACTTGGATAGGAGCCCATTTATTTATACCGTCCCAATATCCCCCTTTTAAAGAAAACTACCGTTGAATTAGCATTTGCATACTGTGTTTCAATCAAAGCATTTGATCCTTGTTTCTGCAAGATAATCCTAAGAACTTCTTATTTTGAGAATAGAAGACCATGATGGATTTAATTCATAAAGAGAAGCAGCCGTAAGGAATGTAAATTTAAGAGGCTGATAAGGTAGGATTTCCTAGTTGCTATGGCAACCCTTGGGTCATGAGCCTGGGAAAATATAAAGTAAGTCCTGAAGCTGTGAAGATGATTATAAAATTTAACTGTCATTCTTCATTTAGAGTTGATGGCAAACATTATTGACTCACGTTTATCTCCAGGCAGGCAAGGATCCTCCGCCCCCCCCCCCCCTTTAAATCTGGGACTTGGATCACCGTGTTGTGCATGTTGACATTATTAAGAGAACACTGTATTTATTATTCTAACCAGACAATTTGTGCATAATATCCCTGTAGATTTGGTCACTATTCTATAGAAACCAACCGTTTTATCTCTTGAATCCAAAATGAAAGCCGCCTTAATGCAGCTCTACGCCGAGTAATTTGACAAAAGCAGCCTCACTTTACTCTACTGCAAAGGCGGGTGTGGTGAATAGGGGATTGGACTGCTATTGTTACTGGCTCTCGTTAAGAGTACAGAGCTTTGATTTTTACAGGGGAGGAAATTTACAGGCCTAATTATTTCTTTGGTATGCATACCAGTCTGTGCTTGCTGGCTGGCAGTTTGCTGCGTGCATGAAAGGACAAAAACTACTCCAACTCCTGCTTTCTCCTTGTATAATTTTCTTACTCTGTTTTGGTCTTTGCCTCGCAGAGCAGGAGAAATACAATTTTATTTATCAGCTGTTGTCTTGAGTTACACATAGTGGAAGGGTCCTTCTATGGTCTCTTCATCCAGTTATTCGGATGTAGGGAGCGTTCTCACCCATGACCAGCAGGAGGCAGCACTGACTTTCACTGGGCATGCGTAGGGAGAGCGCGCCCTCACTTCCCCAGTTGAAAGTCTGCCTCAGGATCAGTAGGGGCTGCAGCGTGGGTGCTCCACACCTGGCATGACTTTCTACCAGGGTTCTTGAGACTGGCAGCCTGGCTATTGAAAGCTTAGCCCTTCAGAGGTTGGGGTACTCTGACACCATTGTGGGGACACTGTTGGCTTCAAAACGCAAGTTCACTCAGCGTATTTATCCGTGTACTTGGGGAGTGTTTGTTAAATGGTGCCGCATCAATCAGGTGCCTTCCCAGACCCCCTTCATAGCCCAAGTTCTCCAGTTTCTCCAGGAGGGGTTGGACAAGGTGAACAACGTTCATGAAAACATTAAAACAATATAAAATTCATGAACAGCATTCATGAACAACAACATTCATGAAAACATTAAAACAATATAAAATTCATGAACAGCATTCATGAACAACAACATTCATGAAAACATTAAAACAATATAAAATTTTAAAACAATTTACAATTACAATTTAAAAATACCCCAATATGTGGGGAAAGCCCCCATCTCCGCCCCCACCCCACCCCTCACCAAAAGCCTGACGGAACAGCCAGGTCTTACATATATGCCGTAACAGCAGGAGAGTGGGAGCCAGCCGAGCCTCCTCCGGGAGCAAATTCCACAGCACAGGAGAGACCACAAAAAAAGATCTAACATCGGTGGCCACCCGCCTCGCCCGGGGAACCTCCAAAAAGGCTTTATAGGGCTTTATAGGTCAGAACAAGCATCTTGAACCATGCCCAGAAAGTTATTGGTAGTTTTGTTATATCATGGTTTGAATGGAATTCAGAAGGACACAAAGTGCCTAAGTCCCTTGGCCAAATGCTTGTTCTTGGGATTGTACTTTCAGATACTCAGTTGTCGCCGTGCAATGTTGTAAGGTTCCTCTAATCTCAAGAATATCAAGCAGCTACACTCAGCAGCTCAAGCTGGTGTAACCAAGTGCAACAATTAATTCAAAATCCTATATTTAACTGTTTAACTGATCTAAAAAAAATCTTCAGTATTTGATAAACACCCCTAAAACCCTACGGTCTGAGTGTGTGTGTTTGTTTGGTTTCCTGTGGATACTTTTCTTTTTGCAATGGAGTAGGGACTGTTTGGCTGCACAAGGAGCACTGAAACTAGAGATACTTAAAATATGTCCGCAGTTCAGCAATGTGAAAAGTAGATTAAATTGAGAAGAGAACCAGCTTCATCCCTTACTGACCTCTCCTCCCTCCCCAGTCTATCGTCGCCTGAGGTTTGTAGTAGGCACCGTGTTTTTAGATGCAATGGACTTGTAATATTGTCCAGTATAGATTTTTGTAATCTGACGTCTCCAGGGGCCTTCCCAGCATGCAGATATGCTAGGAGAGGAACAAAGGTGCGACAGCAGCAGCTGAACTAATTGAGACAGACCGTTGTGGCTTGACACAGGTGTTGCAAGGGGCAGTGTAGGGAACTGAGACCTTGGGATGAGGAAAGTATAGCTTCCTGATGGGGGGAGAGTACCGAGGTCAGAGTAGGGGGTTGGCCAATGGAGTATCTTGGACAAGCACGGAGAGCTTGCAGGAGAATGGGTGGGAGGGAGAGGTAACAGTGGCCTTAAAATGGGTGCAGACCAATGTCTCAAGCCACTGTGATGCTTCTGTGTCTGGGAAGCTTTGCTGATAATTTGCTAGTGGTGAATTTGGCCCTTTTGTAGTTGGATTTGTTCTTTTAGTACATCCTTCTTAGTAGCTTTTTTTCTCCTTCCAGGGTGTTGGTTGTAGGACCTTTAATCGAAGTTGGCATTAAAAATGTCAGTGCATCCTTCCCCTCCTGCTTGCAGGTCTGGGTTTGCGGGGGGAGCATTGCCTAGCTGAGTGCCCCAACCTGGGCGGAACTGACCAGCTGCAGGCAAGCCCAGAGCGGGGTGGGCATGTGCTGCACCGGGAGACACTGAATCCCTGTGCCCCACTCCCCCTCCCTTCTTGGTGTTCCACCACAGCTGGCATGCATTCCCGCCATCTCGCGGGCTATCATGAGACACCCCCCGCCCGCCAAGGGTTTAAAATGCATTGCGTGCCCCTCTGTTATCCCAGACCTTGCACACACCATTCCTCTAGGCTCCACAGGATAGGCATCCCAGACACTACTGCGCGATCACCAGCAGGAGGCAGAATGAAGTGCTCGGAGAGGATTGGCCTGCATTTCCCTGTTGGGTTTCTGCCCTGAAGCTGGTAGGAGGCAGAGCAGCGTGCTGCGCATATTCAGGCAGTTTCTGTTTCCCGGACACCCGTTAACATCCTTACCTGCCTGGGACGTCATAGTAAGGCCATAGAGGCTGTAACTTTTCCTTTGGGTGCTCTTCCCTCTGGACAAAACCTCCACAGGGGGTGGGGAGTGTCTTTTTCCTCTCCTCTCCCATCCCTGTGGGTGCGGTGCAAAGACAAGGTGCGGTTCCAACCTGGGCTTCTCTCCTCATTCTAATTTAGCCCGTTGCTGCCAGGCTTCCTCCTAGAGCGGCACCAAGACAGGCACCCAACGGGAGCAGCCCGCTCAAAGCAAAATGGTGCCAGGGAGATCTTGCCGCAAGGAGGAACCCCAGGACAAGGCGGTGCAACAGGGATCAGAGGCTCTGATCCAGGAAACAGTAAGGGGGGGGGCTGTTCCATCCCCCATAGAAATGATGCAAATGGAGGTGCACAGTAACATTCTGGCCTCTCTGGTGTGCCTCCAGCAGGATAAAAAGCCTGAAGGGGCAAAAAAGAGACCGTGAGCTCCCCCCTTCCCCGCAAAGGACCAGGAAGGGAAGCACACTTTTAACGCAGGTCTAAGGAGGCTGGGAAGGGCAAGCAGCCTGCACCCAAAAGACTCAGGAAAAGTCTCCCTCACAAAGTTGACTTGAGAGAGCAAGTGGGCTCCTCTTTGAAGGAGGAGAATGTGGCTGAGGACCCAGCTCTCAGTGAGGGGGAGACTGACAAAGAGAAGGAGGACACATACCCTTCACCAGCCTAAAAAGAAGGCTCACAAGGGTACTCCTCTCCTAGAAGAGAGGAAATAGGGACTCTCAAGAAGAGGAGTCAGGGGCCTCTGAGGAGTCGGGAGATACTCACAGAAGCTGTGATAGTCACAGCTCAGGTGACTAAGGAACAAGGGCATGAGTTTCCACTGTCTTGCAAGGACAAAATCCTGAGAGGCCTCAAGGGCTCTCAATCTCAAAGAAGAAGCTGGCAAAAAGAAGAGATCTGAATCCTCCGATGAGGAGTCTGATAGAGAATCTGTTCCAAAGTCCCCAGGGAGGGGGAAATGTCTGCCCCTCAACAGGGCCTTCAAGCGCATCATTAGATCAGATCAGTCTGGTAAGGCCTTGAGACTTTCCAAGACCGAAGAGGCTCTGTGTGCCTTTTCCAAATGCAGGACTCTCCGGTTTAACTCCCCAAATCGGCGCAGCGGCCACTTCCGTGATTTGTCAGTCGGTCTTTCCGGCTGAGGGAGACCTGTGTCCCAAAAGAGAGACAGCAGTACAGTGATAACCTTTACTGGACCAACTCCAGTGGTGGTGGAGGGATGCCAGCTTTCAGACCTCACCTGCCTGGCAAAGGACCCTGTGAGGTCCGAAAACTTGCATCCCTCCATCAGCTGGAGTTTGTCCAATCAAAGATACCACTGTACTACTGTCTCTCTATTGGACAATAAAATGGCAGACAGAATTCAAGGTTGATAATTGCAAGATGATGCATGTATGGGAAACGAATAAGCCTCCCTATATACATACACGATGCTAGGTTCAAATACAGTAACCAATACACATGGTAAACCAATAAACCCAATAACTAATAACAAATTATCAAATAACCAATAACCAAAAAAAACCAATAAACATCATAATAAACCAATGAACAACTAATAAAAAACAATAACCAGTAACAAAAAACCCCAATAAACCATTAACCAATAAAACACGGTAACCAGTAAACACGGTAGATGGTAAATCACAGTAACCGGTAAACATGGCACACGGTAAATCTCAATACTGCTACAACCGATAAATGGCAAAACCCCATGGTAACTGGTAAACATGGTAAACGGTAAATTGCGTTAACTGATAAATCGAGTTTTGTCCGATATCTCGATTGGGGTTTGAAAAAGCTGAGCAATCTCGGCAGCAATTCTCGATTCACGCAAAATTATTGTGAGAGTTAATTTGATTCTCGTTTTAACACTATTCCTCGTCCTTATAGCCTGTCTCTCTCGATGTGCCTCTCCGCTTGTCCATTCTTGATTTATAAGCCCCTGGTGGCAGGGACTCATCTCTAACCATGACTCTTTAGCACCAGGCACCTTGGTGCTTATTGTATTGCTTATACAATAAGTACACTAAGTACTTATTGTATAAGCAATACAATACGTGCTTAGTTCTGCTAAAAAAAAACCACAGCAGCTGTCCCAGACTAAACCAGGTTTCGTTTGAAGAGAGAACGTTGGCTTTCTGTTCTCCGTTCCTCTTGGTTTCATCAGCATGGTCATTCCTGGCTTCTCGCCATAGTGATTCCTTTCTCTTGCCGCTTTTCTCAGTCTCTCTAGTGCTAAAGATGGGCGTTGAAGCCCCTGTGCTTCAGCAGCTTCCCCCGAGGAGCCAGAAGAAACCCAGCAGTACGGGAAGGTCTATGTGATGCGAGGAGGGAGGGTTCAATCTTCTCCTGGTGCTCTAGAGGGGACTAGAAATATACAGTGAGCTCTTAGTGTACTCTTCCAGAGGGTGGGAGTGCTTTACTCTGTAGACCAAGGCTGGAATTTCAATTTCTGTAGCGTCATCTCTACAGTTGTGCATTAGATCCTTCCTGAGAAGGAATAGAAAGGTCACACTGTCTCTGGCAGAGTGTCAATTACTCAGCTTAGGGCTGTGTAATGGCTGAGTAAGAGCTGGCTTTGTGCTGCCATTGAGGATGCAGTATTTAATGGGGAACATTGGGTTTAATGGAGATTTCTAGAGTCACTTCAGTTAAGTCTTTAAAAGAGTCACGTTACTATGGTTAAGCTTGATAGTGTAAGCTGTTTTTACCCAGACATCCCATACGATTCCTACGCCACCAAAAACGGAGTTTGCAGTCAAAGGGAGTTTGCTGTCATAGCGTCAGAAATTAATGTGGCAAACCCTGCATTGTTTTATTGTGCACACCTTCAAAATAACTGAATACTGAAAATTTATTCCGAGCAATTACCCCAAATAACAGATGTGTAGTATGTAATTACTTTGTTTTTAAAATAGCTTGAGCAAAGGCTTCCAATAGAAAAATGATCACATATGAAATAATCCAAGGGTATCTTTCCCACACCTGTTAGAAAGTGGAAGAGTGACTCGGTGGAGGGTACGCTGTTGTTTGTGTTTAGTCTCAAGATCCTAGAGGAGACTCACTGTATTCTGCAATAACGCCTTTTCGGCATTTTTCACTTGAGCAGCAGCTCGGTATTTTTCCTTTTAGGTCAATTGCTATGTTTCACTTATTTATAGCCTAATTTAAGCTTGATAAAATGAAAATTCTGCTACATTTGCCATTAAAATATGTTTTAAAGGAGCTAATCTAAAATCAGGTTTCAGTCATACGGGAAATCGGACTGTTTTTCTGGAAAGGACCACTCCCCAAACAGGTTTCTCTACTGATGTATTTAGATTCCTTGAACATGCATCATAAATGCCGAACTGTGAAAGCAAATGTGTTTCCTTCCATCATTGTTAGAAATATTTCCAACTCGAGACAGAGGGCTCTGCTACTATCTTCATATGAACGAGAACACCATTTTAAGGGAAAATGGCGTCTGGGAGTGTCAGCGCGCTCTCACCTCTATCAGAAAGACTGATTACAATGTGGATGGTGATTTCCAAGGCCATCTCACGCTTGTTTCTGTTCAATGAGACTGTATAATGCAGTCCAACCTCGAGAAAAATAGGTCAAACTGTGAAACTGTGCAGAAATAGGATATTGAATTGCAAAATAATAAAACCTTACGTTTGAGTGGTTGTGTACTCCACGAGCTACTTTAGCATTTTTAAACACAATGTAAAGCCTATTAATATACTTAACATTTCACACTTAGCATCCATTTTGTCAGCATATCGTCCCTGGCTCACTTATGGCATCACTGTTTCTGACTTCCAGAGCCGTCAAAGCCACTTCTGTTTGTCTATTTAAAGCTGAACTTCTCCAGTCATTGGGGTTTGTGAGCAGAATATATACAATGAAATAAAATGAAGTTGTTGTGATAATTTTTCGTCTTTAAGCATTCCTCTTTATGGGCCAGAGGCAAACGTTATTTTTTGTTTTTTATTTCCGCAATAAGAACATAAGTGTCCGACTGGCCCACTGTCTCTGACCGTGGCCCGTCTTGGTTGCTTTGGAGAAGTGCCCAGCAGCCTATCATAATCGAGTGAACTATTCCTGGCCATTCACTCCCAGCTCCCAACAGTCAAGAGGTTACTCCCTCCCCACCCCCAACCTACTTGGCTAATAACTATTAATGGACCTTTCATCCCAAGAACTTATTCAATCCATTTCTAAGACTAGCTCTGCTACTGGCCTTCACCACATCCTTTGGCAACAAATTCAAGAAGTTAATTGTGTGTTGCATGGAAAAAAAACAACTTTTTATTGGTTTTAAATCTGCTGCCATCCAGTTTCATGGAGTGTCTCTTACTTTTAGTATATTTCAGAGAGTAACCAACTCCTCCCTATTTACTTGTTGCACTCCACTCATGATTTTATAAATTGCTCTCCTATCTCCTGTCTCTTCTCCAAGCGGAAGAGTCCTAACCTATCAAGCCTTTTCTCATATGGAAGCCGTTCCATGCCCTTGATAAATTTTTGTTGCCCTTCTCTGTACCTTTTCCAGTTTTACTGTATCTTTTTTTTGTTTGTTTAGATGATGCGGCCAGAACCATGCACAGTGTTCATGGTGTGGTCATACCATAGTTCTATATATCAGCATTAGGATAGTTTCGGTTTTATTCTGTATCCATATCCAAATAATTCCTAATGTTCTGTTTTCCTTTTTGACTGCTGCTCCGCACTGAGCTGAGGCCACGTTCCCAACAAAGCGTTGACCACATGTTGATTTTTTGAGTTGGTCAGTACCCAGTCCTTTTCTTCTGGTTCATATAGTAGAGGGGGAAAAGTTACTTGGGCTGTTTTCTGATCTTCACTAAGGGCGCTTGCACACGAGGGGGAAACTTCCACAAGCTGAAATGACAGCAGGGGGAATCGTGGGAAGCTCCGTTCGTGTATGTGGGATTTTAGCCCACATCTGCTGCAACTTCACTCACGGATTACAGAGCTCAAAATCCAACCCTGTAATCTGCAAGGTGAAATTGTGGCAGAAATTAGCTAAAACCCTGAACACGTATGTGGAGCTTCCTATGATTTCCCCTGCTGTGATTTCGACTCATGGGAGCCCTCTCCCCCCTATCTCGTGTCCAAGCGCCCTAAATGAGCATTGTAGTGGGTTTAAACTGCTCAGACAGTCAGGTGTACCGTCATTCTCTATTTAGTGTGAGAACTAAATCTAAAGCATTCGAGAGAATTAACTCAGGAAAGAAATAAGACACAAACTTGACTTTGTAGTTAGCCCTTTTAAATACAACTGTTGGATGCCCCGGTGGTGTCTGCTTGCTATTAGTATTCTCATATAGTCTGACCTGACAGCATTCAGGTAACATCAGATTTTTCTATAATACGGAGATTTCAAGCAATGTGCAGGAGACTGTTCATGTAAATCCAATCCAGGAATAGCTGCTATCTCACAGACTGACAGGTACGCACCATCCTGTTCATCCAGCACATGCTGTCTGGGATACGGGGCTACAAGAGCTGGCAACAATCTTGCATTGCTGTGTCAAACTGAAGAACGTGCAGAGAAACACACACACACACACCCCAAAACCAGAACCAAGTTATTTAAAGGCCTTCATTTTAATAATATGCTATAGGTGAGAGACAATTGTTAAATTAGTTTGGTGGAATTCATAAAAAACAGGTCCAGGTTTTTTGGGGTGAACTAGATGTTGCGAACAGTGCTTGCTTTGCTTATTACTGTGTAAGGGATCTGATTTGTTGAGTAGCGATCTGCTTCATCTGTCATTGCTGCAGTGATAAAGATCAATAATTCATGAACATATGGAGCTAAATTTGTTCACAAGATGAGGTGACTTGTTGATTCCAGAAGGAGAAAGTTTTCAGCTAGAGTGGTCCATCTGTCTTTGAAACAGTAATTAAGGAAGACATTCACCTTTGACCTCAAGGCACCGGGAATGATTTTTGATGTAGTGGAGCTAGGCTAGTTGGTCTGCTGTCTCTCTCCCCCTTGCCAGACGTTCCCTATCCTCACCAACCTTACAAGAGTTGGCAAAAAATGGCATAGAAATATGCACACCCCACCCCCACGTCCTGCTCTGACTTTCTCTTTAATCTTGTCATTCAAATGTTTAACCAATTCCCATCTTGATAGAACCCACACACTCAACACACTTTATGTAAGACGATAGAGAGAGTAGCTATTAGATTCCCATTTTCTGGCAGTAAAATGGATGTTGACTTATCATTATAGAATCTTTTTTGTAAGGCATCCTGAGAGGCAATACGGTGGCTATGTCAGGGTCACAACATGTACGACTGTATTTTGTGGATTAATCAGCAGCGAGCTGCAGAACAGCATTGACTAGTTGGCAGCAGTAGATCTGCTTATTTTTTCTATATGAAACACCTGTCTGGAGATGTGAGGAGACAGAAACAATGATGGGTATCCAGGGCTTCATTAGACCAATATCGGTAAGGATCAAAGAAGTCATTCATGCAGTCTTGTTCCTTATCATGCAACCGAACATCTGTCTACCTGTCTGTCCACCTTCTAATTGCCTCACCCAGGTATCTGATCACAGGCATTTCGGTCAACGCAGCTCTGCCATCTACCCTTGCTGATCAGCTAACGCGGGTCGTTCCACGGAGGATGTGTGTGCAGCAGAGACGCTTGGTTATTATCTTGCACCTCATCATTCCACCAGGAGCTAATTGACCGCTACAGGTTTAGTGAAGCAGAAACCATTTTGCCGGTCCTTACAAGGAATTCCTAGTAGAATTCCAGAGCCGGGAGGAAGGAAGCGGGCTCATTTATTCATTGGGCGTGAATAGCTGTTACTTCGTTGGAGTGTTTGAGCATGCCGATGAACTTCCTTCTTTTAGAGTCAACATAAATGTGCTCTCTGCAGCATTAACCCAACTCCCTCTGCTTGGTCTGTGCAAGTCTGAGGTTCTTTTGGCACCAGAATAACCCCACACCACAAAACCTCTGTTGCAGGTTTACAGGGATTGGATTCAACTCAAGCGGGGGGCTAATTAGGCTCCTTAATATCTGGAAAGCTCCTCCTGAGCTCATTCAGCCTCTTCCCTGCCTCAAACACAGAGCCTTCAATGTGCTGCTCCTGCAGTACCTTACAAAATGCTGTTTGACTTCTGGGGAAACATACTGGTATTAGTCACACAGCCGTGTCATGTTTTCTTTTGATCAGGGAAAAAACACCCATCTGGCTGGTGCAGCTAAAGGCAAGCAGGATGATAACCACCTAGCAGGAGTCGTCTGTGATAGACCCATCTAAGTCCCCGCTATGACTCAGGGCAGTGCCTCCATGGTATTCACAGTGTTGTTCCAGCTTCTAGACTGAAATTTTAAATTCCAGGTTTGTTGATTCATTCTGGCTGGTGATCCAGTAGTAGTGTGGTCCCCGGCCGTCTAAGACTGGGGGGCAATGCTAGGTCTCTCCTTTCCTTGTCTGTAAGGGTCATTTTGTCCTTGAGCTCAGACCCCTCATGGGGTAGATCAGGGCTGTTTCATTTTGCCAGTTAAATCTGAGAGTGCTTTCCAGATCCATCTGAGGCATGGAGGGATAGATGCAGGGTGGGGCATCCGCAGAAGGCTTTCTAGCCAAAATTAAACAGACATGAGGATGGCTGCTGACATTGCATTTGCCACTAAATGACTAAAATGAAGGATAAGTGCAGTGCGGCAGAGGCAAAGGTCACATGTTCTGCTTCTGTAAGAGACAAAATAATGCAAATGGGTGCCCTCGTCTGCACATTCATCCTGCTATTAAGGCCATTGTGGTATGTTGATGACCAGTGTTTCTTTGTATTGCTAACCTTGTAATTGCTAAAAGTTAATTATGTTCCATATGGATGTGGGTCGGTTTCTCTTCCTACCAAACAACAATCAACCTGTTTCCGAATAAACTTTTATTTTTCTGGGTTTGAAAGGGCAGGTTGTGCAAATCTGTCATTTTTTGGTCTCCTGGCTCAATTTTTTAACATTGTGCAATAGCACATCGTACGTTCTTCGTACAAAAAGAAAGAAGTTTGTCTTTGCTTTTGTTTAAATCCCTACAACTTCGTGGGGCTGATCCCATGCCCCACGTGTGCTGCACACAACCCGCATGCATGTCCATTAGGAGTGCATTGTGGCACGCGGATCGGGTTTGGGATTGTGGCCAATGATGTGGAGTCTCATAATAAGCAATCTTTCCATATCCTGAAATGAGAATTTACAGTGGAGTGACATTAGTATTCCCAGTTTCTAATATTCTAGTCTAGGCAGTGTCACTGAAGCTCTCGTCATGGTTATTTCTGCTGCTGAGGGGTGGGGTTCGCAGGCAGCATCCCAAGAACTTCCGAGTGCTGTTTGGTCTTTGGACATTTTCTAACAAGATGTTAAAACATAGTTTCACAGTAAGCCTTCCTGCTTTGCTTTTCTGTTTGGTGTCGTCTAGAGTACGTACATCATGTGCTACACATCCGGTAGGATAAGAAAATATTCATCGTTCTGATGAGCCCTTTGTTAAGTCTATGCTATTGATATGGTAGCAAAGTCAACATATGGATTCACTTCAAAATTTGGTTCTGCCAACATAAATGAGAATAATTTAAAAAAAGAACACAACAATAAAGAAATTATCCTACTCCTTATGTGCATGGCTGCGTTGAACGTTTAGAGCCGGGTGAGGTTGAGAGTGCGTTGATTTTAGAGACCAAGAAGTACTTTTGCTGTCACAGCAGGACACAGTCCTTTGGCTGATTTTTACCTGACCACTGGAAGAACTGACATTAGGAAGGCATCAATCATTCTTGGCTAGGAAGCTCTTCCAGCCTCCCATTAATTGAATCCTTTTTTTCATGGGCCGCTTCAGTCTTTCCGCATGCTCCATCATTTCTGGCTTGCTAAAGAAAAGATGGAGTGCGTTGGACTCATCTAGGTAACTAACAGGGCAAAGTCATAAAGCTTCCCCCTTTATATGAAAGGAGCTCCAGTGAAATGCTTGCTGTCCTGCTGTGTTGGGTGTAGGGTAGTGGCCTTTGCATGACATTTGCCTGGCTTAGTGAGATTGCTCTTTAGCCACTAAGTTTCTGTAGTTCGGTATCAACTTCAGAATTACTCTTTCACAAATGCTTTGTGGGAGGGAGGAATTTTTGTTGTTGTTTGGAGGGAGAAAAATAAATGTATGGAACCAACCTTTCGGTGGACTGTTGGGAAAGTATGTTGCGATGGTATCAAGACTACATTTAATTTATGAAGAGGAAGGGAGGATAACACATGAGAGAGACAGAGATCTGCTGTTCTCTTTGTAAGGGAAAGGTCATGTTACTGAGCGCTGCAGGGTGGATTTGTGAGAAATGAGCTCCTGTTTGCTAGGAATTAAAATGAGTCTATCTGATTTTCCTTCACTTGTGACCTTTAAAGATGCAGCTTTTAGATTGATAAGCAGGTTGATGCTTTTAGTAACCCAATCCAAAATTTGTTTCATATACAAAGACTATCTTTCAAACACCATAGATATTGCTTCCACAATAGGTTTCTTTCTGTAAAGCCTCTGGAGGGGGGAAAAATGCAATGATTATATCTTAACTGTCACACAAAAGGAAAATTTGGAATTACTTTAGGTTAAATGAGAAGCACGGTGAATTTGCAAAGGCATAAATCATTGTATGGAACTAGCACCATCTCATTAGAGGCCTCCAAGCCAAAATGTTCAGTTTTAACCATGAACAGGCTCTGTGACTTAGCCCTGCAGGTGCACCTTCTTTGTATTTCCTTTCTGCTGCATTTCTGGGCTTGAAGTATTCCTTTCCTGTGGGACTAGAGCATTAGCTTGGCAAGAGCCCAGCAGAAAGTTACTTAATCTTTGAGTCAATAATGTTATGTTTTTTTAAAGTTCGTGATGGGCTGATCAAAGTAGATGTGCCAGTTGCAAAGTATAGATACTACGTGTCGAACAACGTGTCTGCAGGCTTCTTCATTTTCTAACATTATTATTATTATTATTATTATTATTATTATAAACATTTATATAGCACAAGCCATGTGCCTGGCGCTGTACAGAACATAGAAATAGACACGGTCCCTGCCTGTGGCTTACAATCTAAAAGACAAGGAGGGGAAGACAGGGGGAGAGACAGGGGAGAAGACAAACAAACATTCAGGCGGATGCGAAGTCTCAGGTGCGTTTGCTTGGCTTGGTTACAATCCGGTTGGTTGCAGCAGCTACATGCCCAACAAACTTGTATTGATGCTGCTAAGTCGTGGGGTTCCAACTTCAGGGGGAGGGAGGAGGAGAATGGAAGCAACAAAACTTTTTAAAAAAAATTATTTGAATAGACACACAAGTCTTAATTAGGAGAGCCATAAAATGTCCCCTCTTAGCTTGGGTTATTCGGCCCGTGTCTTAAACAAGATAGAAAACAGAGCTCTTGCAAAGCAGGAAGTGGTTGGAAAGCTGCNGAGAGGTAAGGGGGAGCTTGGTTGTGGAGTGTTTAGTCTCTTTACTCATGAAATACAGCTTACACTCTGCAGCACACATTAACCTGGTATAATTTTGGATGAGATGCGTCCTTTTTGTGTGTGTGTGTGAGCTCTTGTTTCTCTGATTTGAGAGGACTGAGTGCCTCTCCCAAGCACAGAGAAAGGCCTATACTTCCCCCCTCTCTCTTCGCTTCTTGATCTACTAGCTGTAGAGCTGTGCATAGTCTGCCCCCGTACCTCTCCCCTTAACGGAGATGGCGGAGCTGCTTCCTTATAAAACTAGAAACCTTCCTAGGAATCCAGTGCGCCCTTACGTTCGGTACAGGTGAATTGGTTCCTAACCTTTCAGGAACATCGCTGAATGTTGAACATTGAATGTTCTCCGGTAGTTCCATATTAATGTGGTGCTTTTGCTGAAATTGGGATTTCTGATGATTATTTTCTTGGCACTTTGGGGGGCGGGGGCGGTGTGCAATTTTCATTATTTTCCGGTATCTGTTTTGTCCTTTATGGTTGAAAGGCCGTATATTAGCTACCAATGTAGCAGAAAATGTGCCAAACAAAGTACCAAAAGAACCAAAAAATGGCATTCCAGAATGGGAATCTACACGTGTAGCAAGAAAGCGGTAACTTTTCACATTGTGTGGAAGGCAGTGAATGGTACGTTTCCAATGGAAACAGCATTCATTGAAAGTCCTCAATTCAGCGCTAATGGTCAGCGCTGAGCCAGCATCGAATCCCTCCTCTGAAGGGTTTAAAGTCTAAGTTCAGTCTCCTCTTCTATCGCTATTAGAGGTGAGAATTGTAGGAAGGATCAAGGACATTTGGGGGTGTGGGGGGAGGGAACAGAGCCTTACTTGGAGAAGAATTTAGACTGTAAATGAAAGTGTAGTTGCAGGCCCAGCAGACAATGGGAGACCCATTTATACTAAAGGTCCCTTCAAATTGTAGGGTGAGGTATGTTTCTGAGAAAGTGCTTGACCTGTGGCCACCAGCAGGCCTTTTTTACCTGTTCCCTCAAACAGATTTGGAATTGCCAATTCTGTTCCTTCTATACTTCCAAAATGTCTTTGTCAGGCCGAGGTTCCTTATCTCCATAGATTTGCTATAAATGTGAAGAGTTGTTGTTATAAGCTTTTATATAGCGCCAGCGATGTACCTGGCGCTTTACAGAGAATAAGTTAGACACAGTCCCGGCCCGAGAGCTTACAATCTAAAGACGGGGAGGGGAGACAGGGAATGGGGAACAGAGGGAGAGACAAGGGATGTGACATTCATGAGGATGCAAGAACTCAGGTACACGTTTTTGGCTTGGTTACAGTAAATTGGGAGTTTGCAGATAACAGGTGGGGGATAATCCTGGGTGGGGATGATTAGCAGGAGTTAGGAAGGGTGGAGCAGAAGAGGTGGGTTTTGAAGAGGG
>QEPC01006384.1:4643609-4729045 GCA_003113815.1 Sphenodon punctatus
TCAAAGGTTGGGAAGGAAAGAGAGGGGAGAGAGGGGAGGGGTTGAAACTGGCAGGAAGAGGCAAGGAGAAGGCCTACGCCACCACTCCGACCTTCAGCCCGGGGCTGGTGGGAGAAGGAGAGACCTCCGTAGGAGAGGGTGGCAGGGGTGACAGACAGTGGGGGAGATCTAGGTTTCAGTAAGGGCGAGAATGTGAAGGGAGCGAGAGAAGAAAAGATCATGGATATAGGGGGCTTTATTAGCAGGGGAGCAACAGTTCCAGAGGGAGCAGGAGAACGGGAGTTGATCAGGGGGGAGACAGGGAATGGGGATAAGATTATGGGAAGGAGGGAGATGGGCTCTGGGGCAGAGGGGCAGTTGGCAAGACGTGGGAGGGGGGAGGAGGAGGCGTAGGCACGGTGGAGAGAGATGACAGGCTTAGTGGGAAGCAAGAGGTGAGGGGAAAGAAGTAGGGGGAGAAGTAGGTGAGAGGGAAGGGGGAGAGGGGGTGGGTGGGAGATAAGGACAGACATCTTGGTGGGTCGGTTACAGAGGGGGCAGCTGGGATGGATCTTGTAGTTGTGCTGGTAGCAACCTGTCCTTGAACATTAAAATAGTGTGTGCACTTTTAAACATTATGATGCAGCTAGAAAGGGTTCTTCACAATGATGCTCACTGTCTAGCTTGGTTCTTGGAGTTACCGCTCAGGAAAAGGATCTGGGGGTGATTGTGGACAGTACACTGAGATCCCCAGCCCTGTGCGTAGCAGCAGTAAAAAAAAAAAAACAATGTTAAGAGTTATTCGCAAAGGGATAGAGAATAAAACAGAGGAGGTCATAATGCCTCTATACAAATCAATGGTGCGACCGCACCTGGAATATTGTGTGCAGTTCTGGTCGCCCCATCTCAAAAAAGACATAGCTGAACTAGAAAAGGCACCGAGAAGGGCAACGAGAATGATAAAGGGTATGGAACGGCTTCCGTACAAAGAGAGGTTTGACAAGCTGGGTCTCTTCCGTTCAGAGAAGAGAAGACTGAGAGGGGACATGATAGAGGTTTATAAAATCTTGAGTGGTGTGGAACGAGTAGATAGGGAACGGTTATTTACCCTCTCAAATAGCACTAGAACTAGGGGACACTCCATGAAACTAGCTGCCGGCAGATTTAAAACAAATAAAAGGAAGTACTTTTTCACTCAACGCATAATTAACTTACGAAATTTGTTGCCAGAGGCCGTTGTCAAGGCCAGTAAAAAAAAGTTCTATTCTGTTTTAACTCGATTGACGGGCACATATTTCAGCACCCCCACGTACCTGTTCCACACATGAACAGAATGTCTGCAGTACATACCAGTCTTCTATTAGGCACAATTGATGAGCTGCTGTGAGGTCAGCTGAGCTGCAGTGATGGTGTCTGACTCCTATAAAACCTACTGAATATATTGTGCCAGTTTCTGGTTTATTTTCATCTTCACGGGGTGTTCGACTGAAACTCCATTTGCCTTTTAAATTTCCTCCCCGGATACACTGTTTCCCTTTAACAATTTAAGGATCTCCATATCTTTCTCTTGCATTGTAACTTTTAGCTTAGCTTATTTTTTATGAACCTAAGGGTTTTATTTAAAATCCTCTGCGTGCAAAACTCTCAACCAAAGCCTGGCAGGTTTCCATTACCGGTTCTTGGCTAACACTCCTGTTGAAACCCAGAATCTTCAAAGCAGTGTTCTCCAGTCAGCTAGAAGAGTTTGAACTGCTGACCTGTAGGGGGGCAGGGTGGACACTGGTGTTTTGGGGAGTAACCTAAACAGCAAATCAGAAGAAGAAACTGAACCATCATCTACCAAGTCTGGAGGGGTTGTTTTTGCACTCTGGAAAGAAATAATCTCTGAAATGGTATAGCCATTCATGTGGTAATAGCTGAAACGGACACATTTTAGGAAATACCCAAAAGCTTTTCAATTTTCCTATAAGCCTGAACACTCCCTCCACCTTGAAAAAGTTGTGCTGTGTTATTGTTCCCGAAAATAGCGCTGCGAAATACCAACCTTTTAAATTGCTTTCTTCATTGAACGCTAACAAAGGAGCAGCAATAACGCTCCAGCTTACCGCACGCTTTCCGAATGCATTCTTAGCATGAGAACAATATTCTGGCAACGCAATACAGTACCATACCACTATAATGGCAATTCTTTGGACAGGCCAACTTTTCTGGGCTTTAGCCAGACATCTGGTTTTTTTTGTTTTTTTTTTTATTTCATTCCTCAATAGTAGTATAGAAACCAATAAAAACAGACCTTTCTACAATATTGTGTTTAGAGCTACATGCCCAACAAACTTGTATTGATGCTGCTAAGTCGTGGGGTTCCAACTTCAGGGGGAGGGAGGAGGAGAATGGAAGCAACAAAACTTTTTTAAAAAAATTATTTGAATAGACACACAAGTCTTAATTAGGAGAGCCATAAAATGTCCCCTCTTAGCTTGGGTTATTCGGCCCGTGTCTTAAACAAGATAGAAAACAGAGCTCTTGCAAAGCAGGAAGTGGTTGGAAAGCTGCTTTACCATGCAGTCCCATCTTGTTATTGATTTTGTGATAATTTTGGGAGAACGATTCAGCTGTGCTCCATATGAAGCAATTGAGTCCAAGGAGCTTTTCAATTAATTGATTTTTACTTGAGTTGAAAGGTTCTGTTGTTTTGAAATATGGGCTGTCCTTTGTACCTTCTTAGTGCTGTCTTAATCATTAGTGTTGTGACATGAGGTGGAGAAACCTCCCAGGCATCCTTTCCTCTCTCTCTTTCCCCTGACTCTTTTTTTATCAAGCTCAGCTTCAATAAATCTACAGGGCAAAAAATGGTAACCGAACACAGGGGGAGGGAACGTTGTCTAAAACACTTGATGTGGAGATCTGCCTGGCCCTTGGCAGCCAGCAAAGACAGAGCCGCACAAGAGAGAGACATAAAACCCACATGTTGAGAATGTGGAGAACTGCACTAATCGAATCTATTTCTCCTTCGACGTAAGCACCAGCATGAAATGAAAAACCAATTCTGGGAGTCATTTACCATGAGCAGCTTTGTAAGCGAAGCAGTCAGAGTTATGATAAAGCACTAACTAGATAGTGATGTTATTTTCTGCCGTTCCTCATGGCACTGTAGTTAAGATTTCATCTTGGTCACAACGGAATGTGGCTGTGAAGCGAGGTTGGTTTTTTTTCCAGCATGACATTTTTTTAAAAAAAAAAAAATGTCTTGGCTTGTTGTTTGTTTTTTATTATTATTAATTTCTTGAGTCTTAAGTTATTGTGATTGCCTGGAAGATAAGTATGGCTTCAGGTGGCTGAGGTGAGGTGGTCTGTTAGGCTAGTACCAGGGCGACGTTAGTACAGGGATGGGAGATGTCATGTAGGGCTGATGTCATGTCACATTGAGAACTGGCTTCACTTGGGTTATTAGCGTGTAAGAAATTACGGAGTCTCCATGTTGTCCGAAATTGTTGAGCTGTGACCAGGAAGTGCTTCGGGTGACTGCACCCTAGTTGTTAAATGTATTGTTCTGAATGACATTCTTGGAACAAGTCCATCACTAGAACTTTGAAGGTTTCTCACTTCCGTTATTGGAGATGCTTGAGAAAGCTTTATACTTTTAGAGGAGTTAGGATGAGTTCAAAATGAGAACGTTGCTATTTGTTTTACTATTGTTTTACACACACACACACAGAATGCTAAGGGGTCAACTTAAATAATTGCATATCCAAAAAACAAAGGTAATGTACATTTTAAATGAGAAATTGGACAAATAGAGGTGGTGGGGAAATCCCAGGCTTCCCCTGTTAGGAGCAAAAGGGGTAATTTTTGTCTAGGCCTGACACAAGAGGGGCCTCCCAATGAATTTGAGATGTGTGTTCAAAGACAGTGGATGGTGGAATAAGAGGGCCTTGGCATACCATTCTGCCCCAGGCCTCCACGAACCTCTTACTGCGTGAACTGAAATAAAAATGCATGAGCCAATTTCTTTCATACAGGACTTGTGAGTTTAGTCAGCTCTAAGCAAAAAGCCAGGTTTGAATAGAATGAGTGAAAGATGTACACTTCTGCTGAAATGTTGTCATTTTTGTGGGAATGGGAAAAGGACCAAGGCAAGAACGTGTACCTGAGTTCTCACATCCTCCTGAATGTTGCATCCCTTGTCTCTCCGTCTGTTCCCCCTTCCCTCTCTCCCCTTCCCACTGTCTTTAGATTGTAAGCTCTTGGGCAGGGACCGTGTCTATCTTATTCTCTGTAAAGCGCCAGGTACATCACTGGCGCTATATAAATGCTTATAATAATAATAATAAGCATAAATCACAGAAGTTTGAACAGAAAGAAAGAAAATGTGGCAAGGCTAGGGGAATATAAAGAATTGCATTTAAATCTAAATTATTAGCAGTAACGAGCATTCCTCCCATAATATTACTTGTAACTAGTTCATGCCATCTATTAATGCAAATTTCTCAACTTAATTTTGGAGAACGACGTTGTTTGCAACTATCATCGTCCTGGTAGCGCATCCCCCACCGCCCACCCCTATGAATGGTAGTGCCTGTCCTTCTGCACTAGTATCCCAACAGTATAAAACTTTAGCTTCTCAATGTGTAATTCGGAACAATTTTCTGTGTGCAGCAGCTGCAGAATCTGGCCATGAATTGAGCTGTACAGATGGAAAAGACGGAATTTTTGTATTTTAAAGCAAAACCCCAGATGAAGTTGCTGTAGACCAGGATGACATTTGTTGTCTTCCATTTTTAGTTTTATGCAAAATCAATACATACCGTCTCTTAAAAAGCCTTTTATAAATGGTGTGGCCATTGACTCTAGCTTCCTTGAAATTGCAGTAGAGAGAAGACGACTTGGAGCTGCTGTGTTCTCTTAACTGAAATTAGGCCATACAGATTTGTGGTCCCGGTCTGCAACTTGATTATATTAAGTGGCTCCTGGCAGTTCTCAGTTGATGAGTGACAAGTTTAATTCAGTATATTGCATTGCAGAATGAAATGTAGATAAGCACCACAGCTCTTTCCCCTTTCTAATTCCCTTCCCCCATTTGATTACAGGATGGTTTCTTTGGGCATATTCAAATGGAGTTTGACTTAATTCATTATCCATTGTCCCCCACACCCTTGCTGTATAATCGGTTTTGTTGTTCGTTCTCCGGATCCTTGGGCTGGTTTGCCTCGGCTTGTAATGAGCAGAGTGTAATTCTGGGTTTTAGGAAATTATAAGAAACAGCAGACCCATAAAATCTTATGATTCATGATCATTTGTTTTGTTCTCATAATGCAACCTAAACGAAAAAGCCATTCATCAAAGCTGTAAAAGCTGTTCACGGCTGTCTCAGGATAGCATGCAAAGGATAATTCATCCCAAACCAAAGAAAAGCACATGTTCATTGATCCATTTCCAGGCATGCAATGTAGTCTTTTGTCGACATCATAGTGGGGAAAAGCTGCCACCAGATTAAATGTAGGGCTTTGAAAGAAAACAGTCTCTTTCCCAGAGAATGGACTACGTTAGTTCTGATACAAAGGATGTTAGGATGTCCACACAAGTTGTCTTCCTGATGGTCATCTCTACAAAGCTTGCTTTTGGAGTGCAAGATGGATTATGGTCTTCCTTGTATCAACAAGAGAATGTTCTAAAATTCATCTGCAGAGTTCCTATTGCTAGCGATAACAATGCTGACATAAATATCGGCACGTTTTGTTTTGTTTGTTTGTTTGTTTTTAAACTAACTTCCCTCTCCTAAATATTTCCCCAAGGCTCACATGTCATACGAGCGTTGTGGACAGTTTTTGTATGTGTGTTCCAAATAAGATCTTGTACCGTGGTGCATGATATAAACTGACACGGCTATTGGGACTTCAGAATCCTGCAGTCCAAGCAGCCTTTTCACTTTCAGACGTTTCCAACATGAGACGTGGGCCTGCTGTTGCCTGGGCATATCGATCCATCTCTTGCTAGCTGCTGCTCTTCCTAGGTTTCCTGGAAAAAGAAGAAAGATGAAAGATTTTGAAGGGAGGAGTTTGACACAGAAATGTGGAAGGCTGCTGTTTTTCAAGCCAGCATTCAGTCCCAAGCAGAGCTGAAATGGGCAACTCATTTGCTACCCACAGTCTAAAAACAGATTTTCAAGTACTCTATCGGGTACTCGACGAGCTACCGATTTACCTGAAAAATTGGTGATTTCTGGTACCAATTTTTTATTTTACTCTATATTCTGGTTACTGAATGGTAAGTCGGCACAGAAAACAAAACAAAAAAATCAGGACCAGAAGCCAGTATTCCAGGAGATCGGGTACTCAAATTGATTTGAAATCGGGTTCCGGTTGGCAGTTAATATTTTCCAGTCGATCCTAGTACTGAAAATTCAGTAGGTATACCTGTTTTTGTGTATACTCATTTTGGGTCTAATCCTAAGCGTCCTTTAGGTTCCTCCCAGGACAGATTTCCTGTCCAAAAAAAAAAAAAGATACTGCCTGAGATTTCTGCAGAAATTGACCTTTCTGCCAAAGAACTGATTGTCGGACCAAGAAGGCAGCTTTGGCCGGCACAGAACAAATGTGCTCCTTGTCACAACAAGGGACCGTGTCATTAATCATTGTGCCCGCGCAGTATTAGGTGAATGAGTAAACTCTTCGATCATGCCAGATCTTGAAAGAAAATGCAGATTATTTACATCCTTTCCCCCTGTCATCAAGGTAATAGAGAGATTGAATTCACTTAACTCAGTGATGGTGAAGATGCATAGTACCTTGTCTTTGGGGGATCTAACCCAAAGCTGCTTCCTACAGGCTCACTTTCGTGCTGGATCTGAATGACTTGCCCCATACTGGGGCGTGATCAATCTTTGCTTTTACTTTCTCTGCTTGCAGGGGGCTGCATTGCTTTATCTGGGTAAAGCTCCTTTTCTTCTCCTAATGTTTAATGCCCTGTCAGTTCTTTCCTTGCCTGATAGGGAAGTTGGTGATAGCTTCCTGCATTTTTCATCAGAAGGCCAAATAGGGGAACTTGGAATAATGAACAATGAAAAGCTCATTACATATATTTCCGTGATGATCAATAATACATAACTTCTTAATTTAATTCCAGTCAGCTAAGGAGCTGCTGTTTCTATCAGTCTAGGCATGTGTAAAATAGCAACTAGATGCCCAACGATTGGTGTTTGGATATCAAAACTGTCTTCGCTTTGCAGAAGAATCCACAGATTCATTAGAGCCTCCATATTAAGTGGAGTCAACCAAAACTTGCCGTCTTTCTCATGGCTGGCTTCCTATCCACTGAGTTTGGTTTAAAACCAATTGCATTATTACTTACTTGCCTGGTTTAGAACGACCAGATTTGCGGGTCCTTCTCCGGAGGGTGGGTAGTTGGGCTCAGAAGTAACATTGTACTAAGGCAGCAGGGGTGGATGCTTGAACTTCGGTTATCCTTGGAGGGACTGTCTTATGCTGAAAGAAGATTGCTTTTTTAGACAGTTCAGTGCAACACCTTCCACAAGTGCTGAATCTGCATGAAAACCTTCGAGGGTAGAACAGGGTAGAAAGCTGGAAGCTTTGAGTCTCTTAATTGCAACCTGGCGTTGAAAGGATCTGAGCCCCACATGCCTCTCAAGGCCCCAATACGTTTTGTAGACGTAGACACCATATATTTCTGTTGGTGCTTGTGATGTGCTAGATGGCTTCCAACCCAAGTTAGTACGAACCAAAGTAAAAAAGGAGGAGGAATGATTCTAAGCAAAGCGTCATTAATAATGTTCTGGTAATAAAACTGTGTTAACACCAGTATTTATCACTTTAAAGAATGGGTCTACGCAACTTCCATTAACTCAGACATGGAGACATCATTTCTCCTAAGCATTAGCAGAAGCAGGACTTGGAATACTCCTGGGGTCAATGTCTTTAGGAATGAGCTGCAGAGAGGGTGGACTGGAAAACAGCATAGAAGAGATGTTCCCATGCGATGCCAGCAGATGAGTGGGTAAACCTGGCAACATTGGCAGAGCTGAAGAGTGTGAGGAAAACCGGCATTGGGGAATAGCTTAACTAACTTCCAGACAAGACTTTGTGTGCATGTGCACTAGACAACTTTTGTGTTGCATGTGTTTTGCGCATGGTATCTTGTTTTGTTAAAATTACAGAAACAAAACCCTGCAGTGATTATTAACTCCACATTCGGTCACTTACTGGAAAGTAAATGGCTTGCTAATTCAGCCTTGGTTCTAACTGGACCAAATCCAATGTGTGAGGGTTTAATCTTGGCTGCATGGTCTGCGGTTATCCTGGCATGAAAGGTACTACGCTTTGTATCTATAGTGTATGCAAAGCACTGTTCCTTCACAGGTTTCTGGCTCTTTGTGATTTCACTTTATCAGGTTCGAAGAGCACAGCATGTCAGAAAGCAGCAAGAGAGAAATTTAAACCTTAAAAAAGATTGCCATTTAAAATAGTGTTTTGCAAATATATAAAATAGCAAAACATCCGCATTTGTTCCTACGAAATCTCAGTGATGATGCATCGCCCTGAAAGTCCCTCATCTTCATATTTAGTATTCAAAAGAAGGAATAGAGTTAACAATTCTTGTTGGAACATGTCATTTTCTGCAGATATTCAGTAAAATGCATGCCTCTCAGTGGGAGTCCAAATTCCCCCTCCCTCAGAGAACCCCTGCAGCCAAATAGCCAGACCCATGATAGAACATTCCCAAACCTGCCTGTGTATCCTGGTGGCTGTACACATCTTCCTCACACCACCTAGATACCCTCCGGCCCCACCCAAACTAGAACTCTCAAGTCCGCTAACATGCCTGCAACCATGATGGCGTAAGGAGGCGGAGTTTCAAGTAACTTCCCAAGTGCGGGGCTGGAGCATGTTTTGCACGCCGGTTTCAGAAAGGTGTGCCATCTCAAGTTTGCAGAGAGCATCACATGTGGAACTCCATAAAGCGTAGCCCTGTGTTGATGGTGCTCTGTGTCAGTGGAGGCTGTTGCTGAAGACAGAGCATAGAGATGGTCTTAGAAAAGTGGAGCAGTGTCATGCTTCACTGTATTATTATTGTTGTTATTTATTTTAAGAAATGGCTTGGACTTGTCAGTCACTCAGCACAAAAATACATGACTTAAGCAGGGACAGTGCGGCAGGGGTCGGAAGTTATCTTTACAAGCTTGCCTTTGCCACACCTTGATTATAGAAGACACCTGGTTTCCCCAAAGGAATAACCTCTAAGGTGGTGCAGCAGATGCAGTATGTCCGATACTGACAATTGTATGAGTCAGTACATTAATAACAATAATACACAGCCCAGGTGAAGTGCTTTTACCTTTTTTGGGTGTTACGTAAATAATAACTTTGCCTCATGGAACTCGGAGCGTTTCACAATCATAAAATGCAACAGTAGCGTAAAATCCAGTTAAAACAATTTAAAGGGGAAAGGTTAAGAGGAAGAACAGAATGCATTGAGGGAAACCAAGACATGGATCCTAAAGGCACCTGGAGAAAATATGTAGGTCTTTTTAAAAGTGAGGTGGGAGGAACCGAATTGAATATCGGGGGGGCCCGCTACTGCACATGCCTGCCTGATTGCCTGTTGACTTCAGGCGTGATGGCAGGATCCCCAAACCGTGGGTGGCTTCTGAGCCTTGATAAGCATTGGGGTGAGGTTCCAGAAGCAGGTCTTCAATTTAGCAAGTCTTCCCAGTGGTCCTGCTCATGCTAACCAACCAGTATGATTCCTGTCTTCCAGATGGAAAAAAAACTGAGGCACAGGGAAGTTAAGTTTCAACCTTAATGGAAAATACTGAACCCAACGTGCCAGCAAGGACTTTTAGAGGGTACTGTGACAGCGGAGGACTGGCCTTTGCTGTGATCTCAAACCATGTTCCTAAAAAGTCCCCCAACCGTCTTGTGGATGAAGTGGGGGGAAGAAGGGTTTTGATCGGCTAGTAGAATTCCAGCGCAGACAGATGCGTTGACTTTATCAGTTGTGCCGTTTTGACCGTTTTCCTGCCTTTCCTTAACCACCGCACAAGGCTATTTTGTGCTTTCAACAGTGGCCCTTTTACACGAACAGTGGCTGGGAGGCAGGGGGTCTGTGTGTGCGCCACTGCGTGGGCAGACGAGTGCACAGCCATCCCTCCACCCACCCCCACGCACAGAGCGTTTTCGCTCCGTGCTCCGTGCGTGGGTGGGGATGTCGGTCGCGGGAGCGCACACCCACACACCTCCACATTTACGCAAGATGCTCTCCTACGTGACGATGGGAGCGTCTCATGTAAAAAGGGCCCCACTGTATCGGTATGCTGTGTGTTTGATCGTGAAGCTGGGGATGTGATTGTTACCACTGCGTTTCTCTGTGCAGGTTAGGGCTATTCGGTCAGTAACATCCTGTGAGCCAATTTACAGCCACCCACAATACATCATCCCAAAGTGTATTTTTACTTGAATCGTAAATGTAGTCACTTTATTTTAGCTGAGTTTTCTTTTTTCAGGGCGGTTTTCTGCAACTTTCTTTTACATACCATGGACCCAAATGTGTGAATTTAAAACTTAGACCAGAACTGGGGAGGGTAGCTGGAATGCTGCCATTATTTGGATGGTGATTTCTTCCCATGCACCATTGGTCTGTCCTTCTGGTCTTTCATATGTGACTGATCTCTCAGCTGTCTGATAATCCCTATTACCTTTTCCCAAATCATCTGGATTTATGGGTGCTGAGGATCTTCTTAAGCAGAAATACAAATACTTTTTTTACGGTAGAACTTAAATGTCAAGTGGCTGAAGAGAAAGGGGGGAAACTCCCCCCCCCCCCCTTTACCTCCCTGTAAGTCATTCCTTAAAGAACTGTAGAAAAGCAGAATTAATAAATACTTGCAGAGATATTAAATATTCACTCCCTGCTACTTCTGAGATGGTACAACAGCATCATTTTTTAATGATGGGTAATGATAAAATGCATCAATTTTAAATAATCTGTTTTCTCCCTTTTTTAAACTTCTAAAAGCTGTGAGTCGGAGAGCTTGAAATTAAATACAGTTAATGCAGATAACTAAGCTTCTGCTACTCTTATTCATTGAAGTGATACCTGTCTGTGTTTTTGAGTGCAATGCAGATATTGAGGAAGATCAGTAAATTGCAGCTAATAGGCTCAATGTGGGTTTTTTGATGCCTCTCGGATAGAGAAAAACAAGAAATCTGGTGCCTAAAATAGAACAGGTGCCATTATTTTCTAATGCACATTTCTTACGTTTGTCTCTTTGCTGGTGCTGCCTCTCCCTCTTTATTATAATAGCTACAACGAGCCAGCAACCCAAAAGCATACTACAAAAATCCTCTGTCTTACGCTAAAAATCTGCTTTAATATTGGTTGTGCTTGGGGACTGTCGCACTAATCCAGGATGTAAAACAAGACCTGCAAGGCGGCTGTGCTTCCAAACCATGGTCTCTGGGGCAGAGTCGGTGGCCGGGGATGGAGCAGGCCCCATTGTTTATGGGTCTCATATACCAGTTATTAAGGTTGCTCTCTGGAGGTTGTTGCCATTGGGGAGGAAGGGAGTAAAGCATGTATTCCCTCTTCTCCCCATCGCCTTTTCCCATAATACCCAGCTTTAAATCCTTAGCAGGCATCTACCCTAGATTAATGTGTTGTGTTAACCTGGTCCCCAGTGTGAAATTCTTGGCTGGTACTTAATTTTTTTACTTTGCTTGAAGACTGAGCCACTGTGGAGACCTGGTTTAAAAAGAGTCTATCAGCAAAATGGTGTTGGAAAGAAAGCAGGGTATGAAGACAATAAAAGAAACATATGGATTTCCAGGGACACTTACTGAACTCTCATTCAAAGTTGCATAAATAAATAATTTCAACATGTTTTCTTCCTGTTTTGTAGGCGCCGTGCAGGACATGGCAGATGTTAATCTGGCAGAAGTATTGTTGCTGGAGTTGTGATATTGGGCCATTGTCAACCTTTTGTATTACAAAATTGCCTGAAAGAGAATTTGGAGCAAAGTCAGTAAGCAAATTGTGTCTGCCTTTCCCGGTTGTTTTGTTCTTCAAGGGTCGAATCTCCCTGGGCGATAACTACTGGGTTGTTGGGGTTAGTGAAACAAAGCTCTGCCAAAAGGAAGCTGTACGGTCCGCAGTGGGACGTAAAGCTCCTACTTAAGTACCACTGGCACAGCTTGGCTTGTGTCCGAATAAGTAAGATTAAAAAACAAGCAGTAGTTTCATAAGCTGGTATAGCACCAGACTCCTCTCTGCCTTTGTGTGTATCGTATTCCTCCAAAAGGTTACTAAACAAAGTGCAATGGAAGTGCTCCCGGAAGAGATGTAGGACTGGACAGCACATTCCATCTCATGCTGAATCAAAACCAGCTGTTCTTGAATCGTTGGGAAATCCCATCAGGTTGGGAACATTGCTACATGTTTGTTAGAATTTCTGTGCCTGGGTCATTTTTCTCAACTCCATTGCTTTCAGGATTGCAGGGTGTGATTTTTAGCAACTTCTGTAAGTGCTTGGTACTTGCCATAATTTTTGAGTTGTTGTTACTATTATTTTAGTAGTAGTAGTAGTAGAGCACCAGCTACGTACCTGGTGCTTTACAGAACAATAAGATAGACGCAGTCCCTGCCTATGGCTTACAGTCTAATAGACACGGAGGGGGGAGACGAGGAGAGGGGACATAGGGCGAAACACGGGATAAATAACATTCAACGGCTGCGAAGTCTCAGGTGTACGTGCTTGACTTGGTTGCAGTTAGGAAGGAGTCTGCGGGGAGGGCAGACAGTAAATATTGAAGGCAAGTTCTAGCAGGCATCGGGAAAGGCAGCGAAAAAGAGGTGGGTTTTGAGGAGGGATTTGAAGGTGCGGAGGGAGGGGGCAAGGTGGATGTGGGCAGGGAGGGAGTTCCAGGCGTGGGAACTGTCATTTTCCAGCAGCTAATCATCATCATTTCCCATAGGTACCATCATTTTTTGGGGTCAATTTGTGTCTTGGTGTCATCACTTTCCAAGCTCCTAGTTCCCAGACCCCATGCCTTTTTTGCCTCCCAAGTGCTCTTCTCCCAGTTGGATGGGTGTGGAGGGAGGAAGATGATGAGAGGAGGAGGAGGCTGTGCTGACCATGTCTGGTCTGTGTATGCTGTACCTGCGACCTTCTTACCCACATGCTGAATGTGCCGGGTACTGAGGTAGCAGAAAGTACCTACCAATCGGTATCCCCGAACAAGAACAAACTCACGTGGGGAAAACCTGATCGTTTTCTGCATCGGCGGGGGGGGGGGGACTGTTTTTTTATGAAAACTGCATTTGACAAATAGTTTCAGCTCTAATTTCATCTATGCTCACGTACTGTCATGGTCAGGAAGCTTCCCTGGTATCCAGAACTTACTGTCTGGTTATGTTTTGAGGATATATGTCCTCGTTATACGTTCCTATCACTCGTTTTGAGGCTATCCTCCATGCATACCGATACCCAGTATTTAATTACAACCTTCCAAATTACAACCTAAAGGTTTTGGTGTTGCCCTCTGTCTTTCACTCTGGCTGTGTCTCCGGCAAGAGGGCTGCTCACCGTTGCGGTGTGTAATAGTTAAATGTTTCCCCATCCTGCCGAAGATGAAAATATGAAATGTGAACATTTTTCTGCAGTTTTGCCTTACAGCGAGCTGCTTCAAAGACAGCTGTGACTTTAAGTCAGTAGCTGGAGCTGTCTCGTTTTTCCTTGAGGCAGTGTTTTGATAAATGTTGATGAGTTTATAACTGTAAAACCAAATGACATTTATAGCGCGATGCATGCTTTACCCATTGCATAATTATATCTAATGGTGTTGCATGTAAAAAAGCATTTACCATTTACTTTTGTTTAAAATGACAATCTAAACCTCCAGGCCTACATTTTGTTTTTATATAGGAAGATAAAGGCTTAATTAAAAACTAAACACAATTTATTTTTTGTATCTGTTTTTAAATAATAACTAGCATTTTTATTTAATATGATATAGTAGTAGCAGTAATACAAAAATATGTCAGAATGCTTCTGGCAAAAGATCGTTAATTTGAATGTATGGGGTCCTTCCCCCCCCCCCCCCCCCCATCCAATTTAGATGGACATGAAGTTCTGCCATTTAATAAAGCTAGTATGGTATGATTCCATCGCCTTCATGTTGAGACCTTTTTGGATGGTCCTTGTTCACTGAAGTCTGTGCTGTTGGTCCATGTGGGTCTTTGTTGCTGCCAGATACTCAGCAGATCTAAGCAGAGGTCCGGTGCACCCTGGACAGCAGGGTTGCAAACGCCTTTAGTCATGGTATTGTGAGAGCTAATTGTCAATTGCATCGTCTGTCACTTGCTGAGGGGGTTCACCCAAAATCTTCTATTTAGTATTCCTTGCATTATTAGGTGATTTATACCTTTACATGAATTTCTGCTTTTGGTCACCAGTGGCATTCTTGTTTGTAAATAAACTTTCTTCAGGTTTTTTTTTAGTCACTTATTTTGAGGGTCTGTCTGTGCCCATCAAGTTCTGAGCCATCTATGGGACTGCTCTTCAGGTTACTCATCAGCGAAGTAATGGTTAGTCGTCGTTGTCCATATGTCCCTTCTCCATTGTAGTATAGAGAGAGGGTAGTGGCCCAAATAGAAGAGATGGAGACATCTCCTCCTCTCCCTTCACTGGCTCCCCCTTCCTGAACGTATCCTGTTCAAGCTCCTGGTTTTCACATTCAAATCGCTCCACGACCAAGCTCCCCCTTATCTCTCGGACCTAATCTCCCTACGCACTCCTGCACGCGCCCTCCGCTCTTCCGTTGTACCCACCCTTACTCTCCCTCGTTTCTCCTGCTCGCCCAACCGCCTCCGTCCCTTCTCCCTCGCTGCCCCACATGCCTGGAACTCCCTCCCTGCCCACATCCGCCTTGCCTCCTCCCTCCGCTCCTTCAAATCCATCCTCAAGACCCACCTTTTCCATGCTGCCTTTCCCAATGCCCGCTAGCCTTTCCCCTTACTCTTACTGTCAGCCCTCCTCTGCTGACTGCTGCTACCAACTTCATTGTAACCAAGCCAAGCACACGCACCTGAGACTTCGCATCCGCCTGAATGTTTTTGTCTTCTCCCATGTCTCTCCCACTGTCCCCTCCCCCGTCTCCCCCCCTTTGTCTTTGTCTTTTAGATTGTAAGCCACAGGCAGGGACCGCATCTAATTCTATGTTCTGTACAGCACCAGGTCATGCGACTGGCGCTTTATAAATGTCTAATAATAATAATAATAATAATAGTAAATGAAGCAATCCCTTGTTGAACCAACTGCTGCTTGTGAGACTGAAAACATTCAGGCCACCCCACTGTCCAGAGTACTGGCAGAATGACATTTGTGGGGGACAGGGGACAGGAGAGCCCCTTTGCCCCCTCTCTTCTTGTTGTAACCATTCAGAGTGTCATGATGTCACAATTCTTGGGAGGGGTGGGGCCAAGTGGAAGCCTGTGGTTGGCGCAAGTGCACCCTCTTGTCCCTTTCCCTAGCTCCCATGTACCTAGTCAGTCAGAACTATCGGCAGAGCAAATGTCTGTAGGCTGTCCGATACCATGGAATAACCACACAACACAGTCTGCATCTGCCCAGTCTAGAGCTCCAACTTTGCCTGAGGAATTGTCCTGAAAGGTCCCATCCTCTCTCCAACAGAAGTTGGTCCAATTTAAAATAAATATATAAAATAAATAAATTAAAACCATCTGATCTTTGTCTCCTGCTTTTCTCCACTGTAGAGAGGCAGAGTGGTCCAGTGGTTGGGTTGCTTAAGGGACTTCATACCTCAGGGACCGCCTCGTCCTCCGCGCCCCAGAGCGGCTCCTTCGGTCTGCCGGGGGTGCCTTCTTGGAGGTCCCCCGTGTTAAGCGGGGGGCCACAAAGGAGAGGGCATTCTCGGTGGCCGTGCCGTGCCTTTGGAATTCCCTCCCGGAGGAAGCTCGCCTGGCCCCGAGCCTTTTAACATTCCGGCGAGTTTGTAAAATCTGGCTGTTCGCCCAGGCCTTTGGGGAGGGTGGGTTAATGGGTTTTTATCACCCTACCCTTCCTTATTATTTTTTTGTACATTTCTGTCCTCCCTGTTTTTGTAAGATTTTTATGATTGTTTTAATATTTTTTAAATTGTTTTAATGGAAATTTGTTAGCCGCCCCGAGCTGTTTGCAGGAGGGGCGGGATATAAATATATTAAATAAAATAAATAAATAAATATAAATAAAACTTAAGCTCCAAGTTTAACTTGTATTTTTGAGAAAGCTGTAGTATAAGACTCTCTGATGGATTTAGTCATTGTTTTTAGATCATGACTATCCACAAAAATGATTTTTAATTCTTGTTTTTTGTTTTGTTTTGTTTAAAAAAGAAAAAACCTGTTCACTAAAATAATGTCTCCCTTATTCATTCGTTTATTCATTCATATTGCCTAGTCAGTCTGGCCATTGCAACCACATAAACATAAACAGCTATAAAATATATATTAATATAAAACGGTATACAATTATACCAAGTTCCAATTAAAACATGATAGTATTTAAAATCAAAGTCAGCCCCCACCCCCAGCAAATCAAAATAGTACATTCCCATCTCGTAGGGCAAATCCATCATACTTCCCTCTCAAATGTCTTACATTTTAGCTTTATACTATATACTAGCCAAAGAAATTCAGACACCCTGGTTGTGACGTCAGTGGAGCGATCACCCAGCAAGAAGCTCACATGCAATTCAGCTTGCCTATCTGGGAAAGGGGTTATAAGTGGAGAGAGAAACTTGATACGGGCCTTTTTGAAGAATGGAGCAGAATGTGATCTAACGAATCGATTTGCTGTAAATGGCACTGGCATCATCGCTCAGCCAAGGGTAGACCTCTGTTCTCTCCTCTACCAACACTGAGGGGAAAGAATTCAGTCTTGCCAGCATAAATAACCTCGTCTTTTTTAGTACGTTGCAGTTAACTAGATAGGAATGTCTCTTTTACAAAGTGCCTCCACACTTTGTCTCCTCCTTTAACCAGCTCTGTGGCACTCAGACTTCCATAGAACTCTAGTCTGGGCCATGAAGGTCATTAGTCCAGCCCCCTGCTTGGTGAAGGGTTTGCCAGCGTAGATCATCCCAGACATATTGCCATCCAGCCTCTTCTTAAAAACCTCCAGTGGTGGAGAATCTGAAGCTCCTCTAGGTACTTCGTTCCACTACCTGACTGTTCTTTATTTGAGCTGCTTAATGTTGCAGGGTTCCTACTATAAACCGCCAAGTTGTAGCCAGTTTTCTTGATTTTCATAGAGCCGTTCTTGCAACTGTCCATTGCTTTGTGTCCCACTTTTTGCAGATTAATGGGGTAGCAATTTTAAACTATTTTCATGTGCCCAGATTTGAGAGACTAGAAAATCATCACATTTGACAGTGGAAGAATACTAGCTGTCTTTGTATTTGTTAAACTACTAGAGCTTGTTGCCATTAAGTAGGGAGTGAGACAGAGCATAGGGAGGACCATAAAATGTAATGAAACCCAGAGCTGTGACCCCAAACCTGGAAAGATGTTGCAGCTGAATAGGATTCTTTGGTGGGAGGATAAATATCAATGTGAAATGTATCAAATGCAAATAACAGAGGTGATGTCTGCATGACCCTGGATTGCCATAAGGCATCCCTGTCATGGCTTCATTTCCTTTTAAACCATCTTTGCCATAGATGTTCCTCTCGTCTTCTCCCAGTCAGTAAAAGCATCCTGGAACATCTTCAGAACATAAGAAGTGAGAGGTCTCCTGATAAGATATTCTCACGAGACCTTCCCCTTCAGCTTTGTGGAAGAAAGGACTGGATTGCGATGCAGTGTTATGACTTGAGTTGTTCACATTTGTATTGAACGGGCAGACCACAGTGACTTGAGGTACGTAACGTTAAGGGGACGATAGTAGCGTGTGAGTTTCCACCTCTAGTTTCAAGGGACGCCAAGTGGGAACGCTACTGCCCCGTCGGAAAGAGATGGGGCATCCCAGGACTCAGCATTGGTGCTCAAATTCAAAGGGAGGCTGAGCCCTGGGAAATGTTCCCAGTGGGAGTGTGCACTCCAAAATGGGAAAGATCAGGAAAAGGCCAATTCAGCATTGGAAGCAAAAGCCAAAAAAACTCCTGGATGATTTATTTAGCTATCATTACTGAGTTTCTCGTCCCGTCCCCTGCACCGGCCATCCTGTAGATTAAATTGCAAGAACTCCCATTTTCTGTTCAGTTAGAGAGAGGCAGGGTGGTCCAGTGGTTGGGTTGCTGGCTGGCGTCGACGGTTAAGTTCCCTGCTTTGAAAGCTCTATGATTGGGAGGTGCGTGGCCTCTGGAGAGTTCTTGGACCATGACAATTCCCCCCTCGCCCCCCCGAATTGGGAGCATTGCCCACCCCTGACCTAGTCGGCTACAAAAACATGCTTGGATCTTAAATTTTAGTAAGAATGAGCAAAGTTACCTCTTGGTTCTGTTGGCTGAGAATACTCGGGTTAATCAAACGTCTTGGAAGGATAAAGATCTCTGCTTTCACCTGAGAAATAATCCCTTCATTCCAGAGTATTAAGCATTTGGGGCAAAATTAACCAAGTTTTAAAGGGATGGAGGAAGGGCTAAAACATTTTGCAAACTCCATGTAAAGTTTGGTATCTAAACCTTTAACTGATCCCCATTTCTTAAACACAACCCTTTCCTTCATCTTTCCCACCTACCCCAAACAATACCAGCGCCTGTATTGGGAATAGCATATGCAGAGTAACTATTCATCGGTGAAGCTGTCTCTCTATGGTTTGTTTTTTACAGAATAAACATTCAATCTAAGCTTTGCAGTGCACTTAAACACAACTAGCCCAGCATTGACAGCAGCCAGTCACCTGCTTGGGAGAGTCTGCCCTCTCTTCTTTTTCAAGGTTTTTCTCACTATAGCAAACCCTGTCGATGTCTGCAGAAGAAGAGGAAATTCCCCTGAAAGAAGCCTGGAAGGGAAAACTGAACTTGCGGTGAATAGATTAATATTTATAGACGTCGGCATTGGTCTTTTACTAACATTCCTAACGCAGACAGTGGCAGATTGAGGGCTGAATCAACATCCCCACCCCCATCCTGCCGTCAAATCATAAATATGGTAAAGTAGCGCTCAGACCTGCCTTTATCATCGGGATAAATCAAGACACTTTGTGTTGCAAGAAAGACTTAGAACTTATAAATATGTTGCCCTTTAGGCTACTATTCATCAATGTGTCCGATATGAAATCTAGACTAAAGGCCTTTGTTATTATGTACCTGTTTATTCCCCCTCAGAAGCATAAATAGGAATGAGCTCTGTCACTTTGATCATAACAGGGCTGCAGAGTTATTGGAATGTGTGCCTCCGATTTGGAAAGGAACTGCGTTACATGGGCTGAGATTGTCATCTTCTTTTTTAAAAATGGTTTACAGCGATTTCCCCCTTCCTCCCACAGATACCCACCCAATAATAATAGTGTCTGTGTGTGGAGATGATAGATAGATTGCATTATTGACCCCCCTCCACCAAAGGGGTAATAGATGAAGAGCATGTAGTTCAGATGAGATCTTTTATTGAATCAATTTCTGTTGGTGAGCTTAAGCAAGCTTTTTGTTCTTGTTTGTGGCTTGCAATCTTGCTTACTCATCAACACAGATTGGTCCAGTAAAATCTCATCTAAATTACTCTGTCTCCATCTGTGTTTGGCTTAACACCTTGTTTTCTATAATATAACCCAACATTGCCAGTTGCCACAGAAGGACAAGCCCCCCCCCCCCCCCTCTTGGCCAAGAAGCTCCTTCCCGTCGCACACTTGCGCGTACGCACAAGCATTCTGAGTCCACAAGAGGGACGAGAAGCTCTCCTGCCCAGTTGGCTGGTGGACTTTTAGGTTGGTGGGGCGGGGCCGGCATTAAAATTTCACGCTTACACAATCAGTGGAATAGCGCACACAGTGAATTTAAAAAAACGACCGTGTAGCCCAAACAAAAAACTGTGCACCGGCGGTGGCATGTAGTAGTGAGCAAAATGCAAAGTTCTATTGGTGGGGTGGGGTGGGAGGGCAAACCAACATTTGCTCCTGTAGACCAGGTGCTAGAAAAGAAAATGGCAGCTGAAGGCTTCAAGTCTAATCTAAAAAAGAGGACATTTTAGGGATGGGAATTTGGATAGATTTACAGATTTGGATTAATTATGGATTCTTATCTAAAATTGTGCGGATTTTTTTCTGTATTTACGGCATAAGTTTCCCATTGACTTCAGTGGGCAACCAGTCGCCATTCATTTCAACGGGCCATTCATTGTTCGTTAATAGCCAGTCGGACTAAGACCACATTCACACGTGCGGCGGTGGTGCCTGGCCCCGCACAGACCTTGGCTCCGTGAGATGCTGAAGTTGAGAAACTGAATCCCGACAAGGTGGAGGGGGTGACAGCCCCCATCATCGATGGGATCTGCCCTCCACTGGTTCCCCAGGTACGGAGTCTGGGAGTGCTCCTTGACTTGCAGCTCTGCTTGGATGCTCAGGTGGAGTCTGTTGCATGGAGTGCCTTTCGCCAATTTCATCGGCTGCTTCGACCGTATGTCTCGGACTCTGACCTGGCCACTGTCATCCATGCATTCATCGCCTCTAGGCTAGACTACTGTAACGCGCTCTCCATGGGGCTACCCATGGAGAGGCTCGGAGACTGCAGCCGGTGCAGAATGGAAGTAGGGGAAAGGGGGAGACTCAGGACAGAGTGCCAGGTGGGAGGCATGGGAGTTGGGCTTTTGATGTTTTATATGTGAGATTTATTTATATTGTGACCCTTTTTACATGGGCGGCACCCACGCTAGAACACCCAGGGTGTTGTAGCGTGGGTGCTGCCCGTGTAAATCCCACGAGCAGTGGGGGTGCACAGTCCTGCACACATGCATTCCCGCTCATGGAAGCAACGGAGAACACTGAGGTGCCTCTCTGCATAGGGCTGGGTGTGCACCCCTTTAGAACCCTCCCCCCCCCCCCACTGCGCTTGGACCACTCCACGCCCCCCCATGCAGCCGTGGTCCGTGGGAAAAGGCCCTGTGTTTTAGTACGTTGTCTTCTTTTGCATTCAGCTGCCCTGGCTCTTGGAGTTATGAGCTGACAAATAAAAACACACACCCTAATTTGCATTAAAAAAACAACAGAAAAATCCCACAATCTCATGATTTTGGCAGCTAGACTCAATAAAGCTATATTCAGGATGAACACATGGGAATAGCGTGTGAAGAAGCAGAATTTATTAATTACTGTGTCTGGCTGCCGAAATCATGAGATTATTGTAAAAATAATGAGATGGTGTTTTTTTATGAATAAACAGAATTTAGTAATACTTCATCCTTAGTATAATAATAAAATCTGTGTAATGTGTGAGATGCCACCAGCTGTGTCCTTCTCCCAAGCCGTCACTAGCCGAGCTAGTTAGTGCCCTGTGGACATCCCAAGCAGGGCAGTAACTTTGGAGAAGGGCAGCTGTTGGCATCTAACACAAAATGTCATTGTTATTAGGGCTAAGATTTTGCACGGCAGTTTTTAGTGAATTTCCCTCCTCACTGTGAATTTTACAGCTTTTCCGTGACTTCCATGACTTTTGCCTAAAAAACACCTGAGGTGCCGCCTCTGATTCACCCCGGAGAAGAGAAGTGCCACGGATAAGAGCGACGTGGTGACTTCCGTCAGCACCGGCTGCCGCACTGATGTCTCTGGGCTCTCCAAACCCCGCCCCTTCAGAGCACGGCGTGGTTAGAGGCGGAGGGCAGAGCGTGAGAAGTTCCGCCCAGAAGAGCAGTGTGGATACCGCACTCTGTGCCGGCTGCCGCACTCACGTGTTGCTCCAAATCCCTCCCCGTCTGAGCACGGTGTGGCTAGAGGCAGAGGGTGGGGTCAGAGCTTGAAAAGGCATCATGGAGAAGACGGCAGCATTTCCTAATAATATGTTAAGAAATATTGAATAAAAGTAAAATGGAACTTTTTTTGATCCATGACTTTTCTGTGACTTTTTATCTTTTCTACCATGACCTAGTCATGACTTTTTAGAAAAAATACCTTGACAGAATCTTAGCCTTAGTTGTTGTTGTTACACTTTGCTTTTCCTCTTTATGTCCCTGGATTAGGCAGAGCCCAGAAACACCTCTTAGGGAAATCAGTGACTTAAATTTAGATCCAGCAGAAGGGGTAGCTCTCCCCATCGTAGGCAGACACTGGAATTCACCAGCACAGCGGGTCACTTGATCATGCAGGTAGACTGTTCGTATATGTTTTACAAGCAAGAGGCTTGCTGGGAGTTAAAACAGGGACGATTAAATCTTCGGCTTCAAGCTGTAAGCGGATCACTAGGGAGGCCAGGGAAAAGATTTTCTCTTGTCGCGCATGCAGCTCCCATTGCACAGACGGTCTAGTGAATAAAGCGATGGTTCAGTATGACGTGCCTTTTCCTGTTGGATAACCACTGCTATGGCCTGTCCTGTTTGCACGCCCAGCAAGTCTTGTGTGCAGGGGCGGGTCATCTCAAGCCTTGAGTTTGTATTTGCTGCGTTTGGCCTCTGGATACAGTTCCTACCCCACCCGTTGAGAGGGTGCACTCCAGGTAAAGGAGCGGCGATGAGGAGAAGGGATGGGTTCGGGGCACACATCCATGAGCTGCACCCTCCTCTGCCTAAGCGCACCCCTTTGGCGCCTCCAACTTTCATGCAACTATCAGACCTTCCACTCATTTTTCAGTACATTTTCTTTAAAAAATATTCTCTTTGCATTTTCTTCCCTGCTGCACTCAACGCACCAAATATCTAAACCAAATGTACAAACCTAAATACAAATACAATTTATAAAAAAAATCAAAAAGAAAAATATAAAAATGTCAAAAATATAAAATGCATCCAAAACAGTCAGTTCATAAAATATTGAAAATATATTTTAAAAATCCAAAAATATATTAAAAATATCCATACAACCAAATGTACAAACTAAAAAAAAATAATCCATCACTCAGGGGGAGGGAACGATTATTTATTCATTAAATGCATTTATATCTCGCCCCTGCCACTAAACAGCACCTCAGAGTGGCTCACAAATAACAGCATAAAACCATAAAAACAATATTTAAAATCCATAAAACATGCATCACCATAAAACCCAGGTCTGTGAACGATTTATTACCCACCCAAACCCATCAGCCCATCCCACCTTCTCCGCCCCTCCCGCCATACACATGGCGGAATAACCAGGTCTTAACATTGCCTGCAAAAGCCAAGGTGATCCGGGCTAAGGCAGATTTCCACCGGGAGCGCGTTCCACAGCAACGGTGCGGCTGCCGAGAGCAGCCTTTTAATGGCTTTTTTACACGGGCGGCTGGTGGGGGGAGGGACATGCTCTGTAGTTGTGCCACCAGGGGGTGGGGGTGGGGGCAGGTGCACGCCCATCCCCCATGCATCCCTGCTCTCAGAGAAACCTGCCTTTTCGCCAGTTGCTCCTTGCATGGGGGTTGGGTCACGGGAGCGCGTACCCATTAACATACGCATTTACACAAGATGCTCCCTCACGTGGACGATGGGTGTCCACGTGTGGGAATGTCTCGTGTAAAAAGGCCCTAAAAGGGGCAGCACCATAGTGAGAGCAACAAAAGGGGGGGAAGGGGGGAATAAAAATATTTAAATTAAAAAGAGGGAAATTTAAAAAAAAACCGACTCACCAGAGTAGAGTACTCAATCTGCTCTCTGGTTCAGCAGCCCTCAAACTGGCCCAGACTGTTTCCTGGCAGCTGCTGTGTCATCTGCTCAGGGGTAGGGGAGAAAGATTGCTCCTCAGAGCTCTGATTGGTTTTAGGGCGCCTTGAAAAGGCGCCCTAAAGCCATCTTGAATTGCTGGGTTTCTTCATAGGGACCCATATGCCTTTTGTGCCCTGGTTCCTTCTCTTGCTTTTAATGCGCCAGTGACTGTCCCGGATGATCTTGGGACATCGGTGCATCAAAAACAAGGAGAGGGGACTTCCTGCTACCGCTGCCTTTGCCTCACACTTCTGCTCCCTCCATCTGCTCTCCTCTCCACTCAACAAGAGCTGGTTGCGCATGTCCCAGAAATGGGGTGCTACCCCTCCTTCTGCCTATCATTCCTCCTTAATTTCTTGTCATTCCATCGTCTCCCCAGTGGCCTCGCAAGGGCTTTTCTTAGGAGGCAACGAAGAAAGAGGCTTGAATACCAGTCTGTCTCCTGACAGAGGGATATTTTCTGAATAGAGACTGTCGGGGGGCTTGTATATTTATGACTTGGTTATCGCTGACGGGTTGGGCAGCCCAGTGGTCTGAACCACCTGAAGAGCCGTGGGTAGGGTGGCCACCTTCTGAAGTTCGACCCTGAGACTCCCATAGGTGAAAATGGGAGTCTTGGGGTCCAAAGGCAAAAAGTGATAGCTCTACCCATGGGACTAATAACTCCGTGCTTGGTGCACACCTTGCTATTAAGGTTTCCTATTCAAGTACAGTTGCCCAACCTGCTTGTGTCTTGAAGGGCAAAATAGCGGCTTGTTATGAAGGCTTCCTGTTCACGCCATGCCCCATCTGCACATCACTGTTTGGTCTATACACCATAACAGTGGCTCTTGCGGAAGGTTTAATGTAGGGTCCTGCTGGCTCATTGCTTGAGATGATTCATGCCCCGTGTTGACAGATCTTTTCTTCCAGGGTGTTCAGCCCTTCCATTTCTCTGCGATAATGCTGACTGTTTGGAGAACAAAAGCATGAATTCACTAGAGGTTGCAAGCCTATTTTTAAAACTCTCCTTGACTCATAGGCTGTGAGAGAACCTACACCTAGGCAGTATTCACAGGCAACGAACAAAAGCTATTCTGTGTTTCTCAGGGAAGCCCGTGCTGCATGCTGCACACAAACGTGACATTAAATCACACTTTTGTTTGACTTTTTCTTGTGCGTCTGTGGCTCTAACTGTGTTTCTGAATGCTGACGTTATGTCCTTAATTCACCTTCGTACTCGGAGGGATGGCAGCATGGATAGTAAGTAAAATCTGTGCTCTCTGCAGCCCTCCTGGCGTGTGTGCTAAGTAGTAGTAGTTGTTGTTTTTAATGTACGGCAAAGCTCTTAGTTGTAAAAATGACTAATTGGGAGTGTAAGCCCGGCTGTGTCCTTGGAACTATTCTGAGAGTTCTAAGTCTCCAATATTGAATCCTAAAAAATCACAAAGGCGGCATTCTCGATCTTCTTGCTGTTTGACACACAGCCCTCTTGGCTGTGGTGAGTTGCTGGGGGAAGGAAACAGCGGGATCGGCTGTTTATATGAGCCCGTCTGTCATGTACTGTTGGTAATGTTGATCATTAGCTACATCAGATTAAGCTCCCCGGAATCCTCTGGTAGCTGAACCAAAAGAGGGAGTTCTGGTCTTCTGGAATTGTACGCTAAATTTGAGAGAAGCAAAGTGTTTCTAATTTGCATCTTTTCTTTTCTTTTTAAATGTAGCTTAGGGTGCAGCTGAAATAAGATTCCCCCCTCCATCTTGCACTGCATAAAGGGACACTCGGGCCTGGGGGCAAAATGTAGCCTGCAACTAGTTTTTTAGTTGGCCCCTTTCCCTGGGTCTGGTCCCTGGATCCAGTTCCTACCCCCAAGCACTGAGAGAGACAGCTCAGGGTAAGGGAGGACGGATGAGGGCAGGAACACAAACACCAGGACAGATCCATGTACTGGATCCTCCTCTTCCTAAGTGCACCCCTTAAGTAACCCCTCACCACCACCACCACTCCCAACTTTTCTGCAGCCCTCGGAGCTTGTACAGATTTTCAAAGCGGTCCCTGGGAAGGAGAAGGTTCCTTACCAACTAGCATGTGTCCTTGTGAATCCTTGTTTACACACAAGTACAGCCTGTTTGGGTTCCAGGTTTTGTGTAGTGAGTAAAAGAAATAGATATTGGAAGATGGATTCAATTGTAGTGGAAGATGGATTCGATTGTAGGTTTTAATTGTCTCTGGCAGAAGAAGAAAAACAGACATGAAATAATACACAGACTGCATCTCCTCTTGCCAAGTCTGCCTGACTTGATCTGTAGCTGGTGACGGGAATGGTGGTTTACTATCTCTCTTTCTGCCAGGATTGGATGTTGTCTCAGTTGGGTTAGAAAGACCAACCTTAGCACTGGTAGCTGGCACTAAAGAGGCCCACATGTACAAATGGAAAGGGTTTTGGTTTTTTTCATCGTGCACCCTGGAAGTCTTTTCACAGCACAGTGCTGTAGAGTTGCACATGTTCTTATTCAAGATTGGTGCCTCCATCAAAAAAAGTGGAGTCCGCGCACATTAAACCTCCAAAATGATTGATTGATTGATTTTAATCAAATGTATGTCATCCCCTCCTCCTATGCATCTCGGGGCGGCGAACAACATTTTAAAAAACAAATAACATCATACAAATATAAAAACATTAAAATAAACCCGGAAAAGAAAACCCAACCCACCCGTCTCCCTCAGCAAAGGCCCGGCAGAACAGCCAGGTACACTGTCTACGAAAAGAGGAGAGGCTGGCGAACCTCCAATGGGAGGGAGTTCCACAGCCATGGAGCGGCCACCGAAAACGCCCTCCTCATTGTCAAAACCCGGTGGACCTCAAGGAGGGTGCCCCCAGTCAACCGCAGAAACTGATCCAGGATCCATTGGGTGAGGCGATCCTGCAGATAGGTGGGGCCCAGGCTGTTCAGGGCTTTAAAGATCAAAACCAACACCTTTAATTGGGCCCAGAAGACTATTGGCAGCCAGTACAGAGAGCGGAGCACCGGAGTAATGTGCTCACGATGACTCGCCTCCCCTAAGGTGATGTGCCGCTGCATTTTGCACCAGCTGCAGTCTCCGAACAGTCACCAGGGGTAGCCCCACGTAGAGCGCGTTACAGTAGTCCAATCTTGAGGTAATAAAAGCATAGATGATTGTGGCAAGGTTTGAGTCCGAGACATACGTCTTAACCAGCCGTCGTACCAGATGGAGTTGGCGAAATGCGCCCTTTGCTACAGCTGCCACCTGGACATCCAGGCAAAGTTGTGGGTCTAGGAGCACCCCCAGACTACAGACCTAAGATACCAGGGGAGGATGGACCCCATCAATGACTGTGAGGGATCCATTCCCGAAGCTGACGAACCACTACCCACTCGATAACCTTTCCTAAAAAGGGAAGGTTAGAAACCAGCCGATAGCTGGCCAGGGTGTCAACGTCCAATGATGGTTTTTTGAGCAGAGGCCGCACCACCGTCTGCTCTATTTACCCTTCTGTATGTCAGCAGACGCAAACTCATTACATAATGCTGCATCCACGGGAGATCTCTGAAGAGTTTGTACAAAATTTCCTCTCCTTTGTACCTATCCGTGTTGGCACTCTGAATGGTGTACTATACCTCCCTGCTCTTGCGAGGATGAGTCATGTGTCTGGGTTGAGCAGCTGCTGGGAGGAGGAGTCCTCACCTTAGTGTTTTCTTTGATAATAAAAGCAAAGGGTATTTGGTGACAAGAGACCATGACTTTGCTCAGAGGCCAAATGCCATGGCAATTGTCAGTAAACACATCTGTCTGTGGTGTGGGCACCCACACCCTATGGTGAGGAAATTGTGAAAGTATTCACAAGGACGCAGTGAACTAAATCACAAAAGCTGAGGATGCAACTGGTAGCAGACTTTATAAATGTGGAGAAAAAGGGACTGTTCATGCGCCAAGATCTTGTGGAATTAAAACCTTGTGTACTGTGTATGTTATGCAGGTCACCAGCTTCTTTACAGAGGCTCTTGAATGCATCTCCAGTTGCATTGTTTCCCCCCTTATTTCTGCCTCTGGGATTTATTAGGAAACTTGCAATCTCTTTCATTGCATCTATTTCCTATCCTTTACATGATGATTCCTTGATTATTAGTAACTACATGAATGTCATGGTGGGTGTCCTTTTCACTGAATATATTTGGAAGATGTAGAAGTGATTAATGTATCATATATAAGATTTGCAGTGTCTGCAGCCCTGTGTACATAAAGTTTGTATTGACAGCTTGAAGAATCTATTGAAATGGAGGGCCTTTGCTTCTGTTTTGTTGGCCCACCATGACTGGGAATGGTAATGTTTATCCCTTCATTAGTGCACTCGGAAAACACTGCTCAAAAATCTCAACAGCCTTACTGGGAAAAAACAAGATGGTATCAGTCTAATGCCATCCAGCATCTGGACATTTCCTTTACTCCAAAACAGTATTTATTTTATTTTTAATTCAAAAACTGTGTCTTGTATATTGTAGTGTCTCAAGAGCTGTGTGTGGCTCTCAAGCAGTTTCAGTTCGGTACTCAGCCAGGGCTTGTCCTGGGTGCCATACTGCCTGAGTGGTCCTGCATCTTCATTGCACCTGAATTGCAGGTGGTCCTCGGAATCTCAGCAGCCAGAACCATAGAGTGCCAGATTCACTAGCCAATCATGAAACAGGAGGTTGTGTGCACGTGCATGTGCATGTGTGTCTTGTGGTTCTTGGCCATATGTCAGCCCCATGCTGTGCTGGTGGCTCCTACCCTGCCGAGCCGCCCCCTGGCGGCAGCCACTGAACCAGGGAGTCCCTGCCCCCGGCTTTGCCATGGCTTGCACTGCCCCCAGTGGCGTCCCCGACTGGGCTCCAGCCCCTGGCCACGCCCCCCTCGCCGGCACACAGCGTGGGGATTCCCCCACCCCTGCTGCAGTGCTCGGAGCACTTGCGAGCACGCACAGGGGCGGGGCATGGAGAATAAAACCCAGCACCGCGCTGACAGCAGTGCTGGTGAGTCAGAGAGACCGGCCCCCCTGAGCAGAGCAAGCATTTTGTGAGAACCTCGGAGCGACTGAGTGAGCAAGCGAGCATTTAGCCCTGTGAGCCTGAACCTCCCCCTATGAGTTTCCCTGGAATACCTGGTGTGAGTCGGTGAGTGTTAGAGTGTGATTGTGCGCGTTTCCCCTTCCCCCCCCTCCGTACCTGGGGCCCTCCTGTCCTGTGTGAGCGCTACCTTTGTCCTGTGTGTCCAGGCCCTTCTCCAGACCCTTTCACGTCCTCCCCTCACGTGGCATACCATTCCCCCCTTGGACCTTGAGTGTGTGGGTGAGTGGACCTTGGGGCTGTCTTCACTTCCCTGTTTCCGTGCGCCCTATGATGATAGAGGTCTGTTCTTTTTAAGTAGAGGTAAAGACCATTCTGTCCTGACGGGCTTTACTCTCCCAGCTAGTGTTGCACGGAATAGGGCTAGCCTTGAGTACGTGTGGGTCCCCCGTGCGAGTCTCCCTTACCCCCTCCCCGGTTACACCATATGAAGATTTCGGTACGCTTCTTTTGAGGATGGGAACATTGGCCGTCAAGCCAAATGCCCTTCAAAACAAAAGCAGGTTGACCAACTTTACTTGATAAGACCTTAGCATCTGGGGAGGACGTTGCTAATAAATGATGTTCCTTATTGCCAAAATTAATTCAGGTATATTTGGTGTTTAATTTCTCAAGAGAAATCTGTGAGTTCCATACCCTGGACTATACAAGGGTATTCAAGCCTGTTCAATCTAGCCTGGTGGAAGAAAACCCTGCACGGTATGCTCATAGTTCAGTCCTCAAAGTGCTGGCAGAGTACTTCGAAGATCCAGAACCATGGTGCTGCCTCGATAGACTTGGAAATGGTCACTTTTAATTATGGATTTCTTTCAACTTGCTTTTATGCAGCAAAATCCATGTATAACTTCCTGAATCCTAACAAGATTGTTGGCCTGCGTAATTGAAATAAAATGTGGTGCTCCGGAGGGAATCCTAGGGAGCACCTTGGCACGGCATCCTTTTGGTGTGAAAAACTGGTATCCTGCTATGTTTATTGCATTGCGGGTTAAGACAGTTTCCTTCAGCATCGAATATTTCTAATATTATTTTGACATTGAATTCTTCCATAATTCAGTAGCAGGAGGAAGGAACTTCTTAAACATTTATATATGCGGGTAGTTAAGGAAGAATCCCCTTTTTTTCTTATAGATACCGAGCCTGTGTTTATCAGAATTCATCTCTATTCTGTTTAGAAATATAGATATCTCTGGGTTTTGAAAGAGATTATGGAGCTGTAAAGAGTGACAGACATTACTGACAGTACAAAGTTATGAATGTTAAAACTACCCAAGAAATGGGTTACGCTCATGCATATATAAATTAGCATGGTGGTTGGAGTAGAAATGCTATCCGTCAGTCTGCAGAGAAGACGGGCTTTCTAGATGTTGAAAAATCCGAGAATAATGCTTGCCAAGTTTTGTTTGTTAGATGCGTGATTTGCCTTATCATCATGTAGGAATCACTACATAATTGAGTGTGTGTGCGCGTGTGTAGTTTCAGCGTAGAAAGGATCACAGTTCTTTCAGAGCACTTTAAGGGGAGGGTTACCGTGAGTAAGAGAAACACAATTAAAATTTGTACTCAGATATTGCCCTTGCCATGTTAAACATATTCTTCCCCATCTTGGTTTTGAGTTGGGCTAAAGTACTGGAGGAGAATCCTGCACTAGCGAAGCTTTGTTATCCCGCTCTAGTACATTCCCTGTCAGTGTGCAGTTGGAGGAACAGCATCGCTGGAGATGAGGCTAGCTTGACACTCCATCTCATTAAGATACAGATAGCAAATGTGGTGTGGAGTCTGAAGCACAGCACAGCTGCCTGGGTTTTTTTGTGTGTTTGTTTGTTTTTACAGTGAGGTCACAAATCTGCAAATATGAGGCCTCCTTCCCTCTTCCTTGCCCCCATGCCAAGGGATTTTAACAAAAGTAGCAACAGTTCTTGCACACGGTTGCAAATATGGAAATAAATGCACAACACCAAATGTGCTATTAAGCAAATTTGTTCTCACAATACGAATATTTTCAATTCATTTATTGTTAGTGGGGAAACTAAATATTTAATCAGACTCCTTTTCTCACCTGCGGCAACCCTGCTATAATTCAGCCTCCCGTTAAAAGTAATGACTGGGAAAGCCGTGCCGTGCACGTACCAAACTCTGGGTTAATCGCAATCTCCTCTTTTAGGTCTGGGCCGAGTGTGGCCTTGGGAGTGACGTAGGTGGAAGACGAAATGCAGATCAGGAGCTCTGTATTAGAACAGCATTAATAATAAATGAGTGTTGATCCTAATTGAGCATTATTTAAACCAACTGCATAACGCAGCAGTGTGCAGGGACTGTCTGATGTTGTCAAACCACTTCCTTCCTCTCCCTCCCCATTCCAGGGCTTTCTTTGAACAGCTGCCTTCTGGTAACATGACTGATGTCTTACATTTAAGGTCTTTAAAATGGATGCTCTCTTGGAATGTGACAGGTGCATTCATGCCATTCTGATGTTTCTGCCACGTTCTCTCCTCATCTGCTTCAAGGCTTTGCAGAACTCCCGGACACCCTCACTCTCTGCTTCCGTAGCTACCTCAAGCTTTCCCCTGCCGCAGTCGTTCTACCCCAGCTGTCTGCTGGAGATTAGGAGCTCTTCGTTCTCATCCACCGGAAGACACTGTCCAACACCACACACCTTTCCTCTTCAGATCTCATCTGCCCATCAGCAGTTTTGACCCCTAATTCAAGCTCCGGACCCAGCCTCTCCCTGACTTGGGATCGCGCAGTGTGTGGACAGGCCTATTGCTACAGACAGGGAGTCCCGACAAAGACTTGTGGGGTTTTTTTCCCCTTGGGCGGAACATTTCAGCTTACCTCCACCCTGCCCCCCAAGCAATTTGCATGTGCGATCAACACTTTGACCGCAGAACAAAGCTATCTACTACAGACCAAAGCACAAGCCAGTCTTACTCGGCCTGCTTCCTGTATCTTGTTAGGGCTGATTCTCAGACTAACACTGGGTTCACAGTGGAACACAACTGGAATGGCAGACTGTCTTTTGAAGGTAGGGGCCATAAAAAGCGTCTTACGGAGCCTGTGCCCTCCCCTCCCCGCCCTTTTATTTTGGCTTGTAAGCCTTCTGTCCCACCCAGTTTCGGTCTATCCTGTTGTTGATATCCTTTGAAGGGTAGAACCTTGCATGTTCTGGCATTATGTTTCCATTGCTTTTAGCCTCCACCGTTCTGAGTTAATTGTTGTCCTGTCCTCCTGGGTTTCTCTTTCCATCCCTTGCAGTGTGAACCTCCAATTTGGTCATTGTGAGTTTACACCAAAAGGAAACTAAAAGGATTCTCAGGGCCACCATCCCCTACAGATAGTTGCAGTTTTTAATTTAATAGATCCAATCTATATTTGAAATTACTGAAAACTATAGACTTGGCTCTAGCAAGCAAGACATCGCTGTTTGAAGACATATGGGTGCTTCACCATTGACACATGCAATTAGGTAGACCACCTGGAAGTGCTCCTCACGCTGTTGTTTGAGAGCCACCAACGTTAACGAATTAGCATGTAGTGTGCACATCTCCATTACTTTTCCAAAAGCTAGACAGCTGGGAGGGTTATCAAATTTCACTTATTTTTACTGCAATGGTTTAATATTCTCTGTGTGCATAATAATGCCCACTTTGGCTCTTCCATCTGCAAATGGATGACATTCATCAAATCTTCCAGGAAAACTGATCCTGCCTGTTGTTTTGAAGGGCTTAGGCCACCTCTTGCTTTCTTGCCGTAGTTTAGGCATAGGCAATGTACAGTTAGTTAGGCTGGCTGCCTCAGTCACCAAAATACAAATAATCCTGGACTCTTACCCCCAACGTGGTCTCTTAGAGATGTTAAATGGATACTTAGCTTGTTGGGCAAACTATAATGTAGTCTTCTAATAAGTGACTCTGTCTCTCTCCTTGTGATGGCTATTTCCAGTTTAATCGCAGTGGATCGACTGGCTCTTGTTTCCTGAAAGCACTTTTCCTCATAAGCTTGTTTTCCAGGAACATTCTTCAAGGGTATGCGTGGATGCTCAGATACTTTAACGTACTTACATCTTCACAATGACCCATAATTTAAAAAGAAAAAGAAAAAAAAAAGGATGACTAGTGGCATCCCTCTGCTGCTTAAACCTGTAAAATGGGTTGAGCAATTCCTTGCAAGATAAGAAGGGCATAGCATTGCAGCTGAGACAGTGGAAGTACAATATACTTTTAATGTTCTATACCCAGAGCTCTGCTGTGATGCATATTAATGGTCAGAGTCTCCTCTGATCACCCCCATTGCTAACATGGTGGTGATCATTAAAGTAGTGGATATAATCTGCTTTTGACTACAAGGCATAACCAGTTCTCAGCTTTCTGCAGGGTTTGAGCAAAGCTATAATCCATGAGCCACACCATACTCTTTGATTTTCCGTGTCCTTCACACATTGCAGTGAGACTTGTTTGCTGTGCTTTTTTGGGGGGGGGGAGAGGGAAGGGGGTGACGGATAATATCTGAACTGATTTGAAGCATCTACTGGCTGTGACCTTTAAAAGGGAAGGCCGTGCCTGGCTACAGACTTGTATCTATCAATATCACAGTAATAGAACAGCAGGGATGACACACAATCCCAACACTGGTGACAGATCATAAATTTGAACTAATATGGTAATAGGAATGGGCGGGCAGGAACATGAATTAGCAGAATCAAGTCAGGATTTGGTAAACCTAGAATGATCTCATCAAAAAAAGGCCGTGATAGCTCAGGCCAAAGGGGTGCAGTCAGTTTTACAGATGGCGACACAAAAGAAATCCTGAGTCTAGTATTAGGGTTGGATTTGGAACTGGTTACCGTACCGAGCCATGCAGCTAATGTACGGAAAGAAGCAAGCAGACCAATTTGTGGGCAGGCTTAATACAATGTTGACTTTAATTCATCTATATTTTCCAGGGTGAGTCCCCTAGTGTCTCCTTGGTCCACGCAGACACATTTCCAGGCCGTATTCTTTCTAGTCGTCCGCTCAAGCTGGCACCACTTTCAGAATTGATCACTGTTCCTTGAACCACTGGGTACCGCAGACAGGAGATGCAGCATCCATACTGATCACCTTTCTGTGCTTTCCTTTTGATTAGCATTCTGGAAAATGCCTGCCTTCGAAGGGCTACAAGGGTTACTTTTCTAGAGGGGGCCACTTCAGAGGGAAGAAGCATTCCTGGCTTCTGCCTGCCCGCAGAGTTAAATAACGCCAAGAATTTTAATAACACAACCGGCACATGATTGAATAAAGAAACTGCCTTTCTTTGCACCCAGAATATGGCAAGTCCCTTGTGATATTGCCTAAGCAGTGTTTTAAATCAGCACCTATCTTGAATGTGCAGTGTTGCAAAGAGTCTCTGCTACAGTTTGTGTGATTAACAGTCAGTGCCATGTCACAAAGGTGGTTGCGTACTGTTTCTGTGCAAAAAGGCATTAAAGAGAAGATAGGATCCCCCTTTTCAGGAACTGTTGTTGTACACACATGTGGGTGTGTTGCAATGGAGTAAGGATAGCCATTGATGCCCATGAACACAACTGCTTTTTAAAAGAGAGAGATATTTAAAAGACAATTTAGAACTGTGTGTAAAAAACCAAACTCACTCAAAACCCTAGTGTAAAGAGCCGTTGCTGTTTCATGTAAAGGTGTCGCTTGCTGTACTGGCTGAATCCGTAAAGAAGGGTGGTGAGAGCATTCACACATGTGCATACTTGTTAAGATATGTATAGAGAAAATAAGTCCCTGAAATTACAGAGGTTGAGTAAAATGGACGGCAGGAAAATGAAACAGCTTGAACCAGAGAATGATGATGATTTTTCTGCAGAAAATGCCTGAGACGCTGACCCAACTTCACATGACAGAGGTTCTGAATGCAAGATTCAAAGTGCGCCGCTTTATTCCCACCCCTGAGATTTAAGCACCCAATATTCTGCCCATTAACGTCAGTGGCAAATTGCCAATTGTCCTGGGCCTTGATCCTGATTCCATTGAAGTCCTGAGTTGAGAACAGATGACATGCTCCCATTTCTTTGAGAGATGAGTGTGCATCACTGATTTCTCACCCCACATCTGTGCATTGCCTTTCCTATCTCATTCATTCTTAGGCTGCCTCTTTAGAAATCCAGGCAGATCAACTGAAATCTAATCCTGTTTGCACTGGGAGCGGATCTGGATCCTTATTCTGCACACAAGAGTCGGCCCTTAACTGCAGAAACGAATTCAGGCTGAGGTAGTTTCTGTAGTTAAAGGCCTGGCGATGAATGTCGGGCACCTTCCTTTCCTTTTTCTCTTGACTTTAGCTTATCTTTAGGCTGCTGTCATCTGGAGAGTGTTGGAATTGCAGTCATTCCTGCTCAGTTTGATACAATTAAACTCTCACAAACGTTGCTGTGTGTGTGTTTGTTTTAATCTTCTTGTAGGGTTCGGCCATGCTGCAATTTAAAAAAACCCAATTGTGTTTGCTTGAACTATTACCCCTAGGGGTGGGGATTTGGGTTTCTGAGGGAACCGAAATCGTTCAGAAATGGCTGTTTCGGTTTCATCTGAAGTTTTGGGTCCTTTTGCTTCTGGTGTTTCGGGTTTTTCCCCCCCATTGATTTTGTTTTGGTTTTTTCCATTGATTTCGTTTCAGATTTGTTTGTTTTCTCTTCATTGTCGTTTGTTCTCATTGACTGCTGCAATGGAAGAAAAAAATGAAATGTTGAAATGAGATCCAAAATTCAGAGAGAACCAAAACCAGATTCTACCCGGAGTCCCACACCTAATTACCACGGCAGATTTCTGTGCTGGTGTGCGAGCTTGTTATGAATAGGATGGCCCTTTAAAAGAGGGCACTTATGAAAAATCCACAGTGCAGGGCTTCACTGGAACCAACGCAGCCCTGCGACATGTATATTTTCCATAAGTGTCCTCTTCTAAAGGTGAGGTATGGCCACCCTAGTTATGAATAGCACAAATGCTTGGTTTTGCAGATGGCAAAGCCAGCCTTACCAGAGAATGACTTGGGCTACCACCCTGAGCCCTGCTGTTTCATCGACTTCTTCCAGGGCCTCGCAGTGGCACCTGTTTTCACCAGGGCACGTTGACTGTCTCCAGGACCCTGTGAAGGGGGCCCCTGAGGGCGGGGAAGGGATATGACCATCAGGGGCCACTGCTTTTTATCGTCACCGTGATCCCTGCAAATTCTAAAGATTGGCCCTGTCTTCAGGCTCAATTTTGAGAAGACGTACACTTTTCTAATGGTAAAAGAGTTCTGGGGGCATCTCTTAGAGCAAGCATGAAAGCGGCAGATGTACCTTGTACACGAGGCCTCCTTTGTACCATTCCATTGATCTCCACAAGACGGAATGGGCTTAAATTTACAGCCGTATCAATTTTGGTTAGATATTGGAGGGACCGTCCTGCCCGCAAGAGCCGTGAGGCAATGGAATGAGCTGCCCAGGTAGGTTGGGGAACCTCCTTCGGTAAAGGAGAAGCCTTTCAGAACCCAGCTGGATAAAAATCTGTGGGTGAACTCAAACCAGACGATAGCCCACGTTAGCTTTCACCAGGCATGTCCCCACATGCCCCTCTATTAAGGGATCTGCCACATGGGCCCCACGGGGCTGCCACTCATGGCAGAGGCCAGGGACCCTGTGGGGCACCCCCATGGCCACATCTCATCAATTAGGTTCTCCTGCATCCTCTCCCGCATCCATACACCATAGTGTCCCACCTAGCATGGCCAGCAAGCTGAGAGGTGAGCGCTCCAGCAAGCTTCCTCCTGGTGTGCTAACAGTCTTCCTCCCCAGGGAGGGAGACTGCTAGAGCGGAGAGGAGTCGGGTCATACCGATCCCTCCCTGGGGACTCTGGGGCTTTGTGCTGGGACTGGTGGTGTGCTATGAGGTTGCAGGAGAGACAACCCCCTCCCCTTCCCAACACCTTCCTCTGCCATGGGCGACCTGGGCCCTACAGCAGCTGTGCATCCCAGTCTTCCCCAGGAGCAGCAGTGGGTGCCCCCACCTGTGCTCTCCCTCTCCCCAGCTGAGAGGCCATGGCAAGTGGGAGAGAGCGGTGAGCTGCCAGCTGACAGGTGGCCCTGGAGTGGGGGATTGTTAGCGCTACTAAGTGGAGGCTGCCGCAAGCCCACGAAATGCAAATAGGGGGCTGCCTGGTTGTTAGGCTCTACACGCCAAACATGAGGGTGGGGGTTGTACAGACCCAACATGAACTCCAGCGGGCTAGCCTCTCATGTGATTTCACCTTGTCTGTGATGCTGTGTGCGGAGGACCTCCTATTGGAGCGCAGCGAGTTGGACCAGATAACACTTGAGGTTTGTGCCAACGCTGCAATTCTTGAATCTGTGATTCCAGCAGAATAAGGAGGCTTCAGACTAACCAAAGGTCTGACCTTGGGTTCACGTGATAGCATGTTGTTACATGCCCCTACCTGAAACTCAAGCCCAACGTAACTTACTTTATTCCCTTATTCTGAAGCTATGTGCCGGCTAGTCACTTGCCCCACCTGGTGCAGACCGACTGCATGGGACAAGCATGAGCCCATATGGGTCCTGATGTGGAGAGAGCTCTGTTCTCACATGCTTACCTGGTCCAAAAAAGCCAGCAGGATTCAAGAATAGCAGCAGGTCCTGTGATCCTCTATCGTTCCTGTCGCCACCATTTGTTATTACCTAGGACCTACCGCTGCTGCCACTGTGTTCTTTGGAACATGCCACAGACGCGGGTCCAAGCAGTGGTGGCGGCAGGAGCAGTGACGAGTCCCAGGAAGGAGCGCATGATGGCAGCAGGACGTTTGGTCAACAGGAACCACTACTGCTCCTGTTGATGCTGCTTGAACCCCTGCATGGAGGCCAGTCTTGGGGAGCAGTGCTGGCTCTCTGACTCTTCCCAGGACCCACTGCTGCTGCTCCTCCTGTCTGCTGCTCCTCCATAAGTACCTGTGAAGTAGTCCTGTGGCTACTGACAAGCTGTTCACATGTACCAACCCCCTAAACGTTAGCAATCCTGACCATGCAGGGGGTGCAACAAGTATTGGCCTGTAGACTACCCTACTCCATCAAGAAGAATAAACCCAGCTATTGAGTATCAGGTCCTGGATTGTAGTTTGGCTTTGCCAGTGATTAGCTGTTTGGCCTTTGCTGTTTCCTTCCTTGTTGTCTCTGTTTTCCCATTATACAAAAATGGGATAATGCAAAAGATGATTGAGAGGACTGAGTGGCAGCACTCTGAAGATGTGATACACTATGCAAGTGGGGAGAAGAATTGTTTCATATAAGCACTGTCGAGAATGGGGAGATTCCCCTCGTCAGCCTGGTTTTTAGTGGATAGAGACAGTCAGCGTATGGCCTACCACTTCACAACTATAGATGACACAGATTCATTTATTCTGGATTTCCACGCTTACCGGAAGACCCAAAGATAAGTAGAAACCCAAAATTCTCTAGTAGCAGGAGTACCTGGAGGGGTAGCGAGGAGAAGGCTTGAGTCAAGAGGATTAACATTTTACAGGAAGGGAACTGTACTCCGAGATCTCTATGAATAGAAATTCCACATGTAACAAGGAAGAATAATGGGTGGTTTTAAATGGTCAGTTTTCACAAAGGAGAGAAGTAAATAGTGGAGTGCCCCAGGGATCTGTACTGGAACCGGTGTTGTTTAATGTAGTCATTAATGATCTGGAAAGGGGAGTGTGGTGTTGTCTGCAAATTTGCAGACGACACCAAAACATGAGCAGACTTCTTCCAAGTTACTAAAATTAGCCACTGTCGGAGACTGGTGCTGGGCTCAATAGACCATTGTTCTGACCCAGTATGGCACTTCTTATGTCTCTCTTCATCGCTGGAAAATCACCTTGACCTTGAACATTGTCCTCAGCCTTCATGAAATCTGGCTTCAACGTTTAGGTGCTTGGTGCATAGAACTACGAGTTTTTGTCATAATACCTCAAAGCTGTTGGAAGGTTTCCTCCAACATGTTGTGGAGAACGTGGAATTAATTGCAGTGGGGCTGTAAGCTGCACTAGCTCTTAGCAGGAATTTATCAGACGATCACAGTTACAAGTAACAGAACTGACAAGGAAATGTATGCCCTGTGTCACGTTAATTTTCTTTTAAAATTAGCTCTTTGCGGGGGAGTTCAGGATGAGTGGTACCTATTAAATCTGAAAGTAAAAAAAAGAAACATAAATGCAAGGGGAGCTTTAGCAGATCAATTTGTCCTGTAGCCAAAGAGTTAGGCTCTGCAGAGTCTAAGCAGATAGTTTTACACTGAGAGGGGGTTGGTTTTTACTTGGTTACGTATAATTTTGTTTGTTTGAACGTGGAGGTCCTCAAGATGGGGACCTGCATGTCTGTATAGCATTCAGCTTGCTCTTAGTGCTGTGTAACTGCTATGCAGCTTCCCTGTGGACATATCCTTTCAATTTAAATTGCTGGAGAGCAGCTTCCACACAGGGTGTGTGAGAAGAGGTTCTACGGAAAGCTGCGTGTCTTGCGACTCATTTATTTCCCTTTTGTTTATTGCCAGTTCTTTTCGCCTAATTAAGGACTTTTCCCACAGCAGCACTTAGTGTTCACTTGGCCTTGAAATCTTCAATCTGCCTTGGGTTGCTGAAATAAGTTCTCCGAGTTCAGTGTTCTCACCGTTGGGGGTTTGATGCTAGCACCGAGGAGACTGTAGCAGTCAAGATGGCAAGAGCTGCGGAGGGATCTTCGGTATCTTGGACAAAGGAAATGGTCAATCTGGAATCGATTATGGAGGAAGAAATGGACCAGATTTTAAGAGCACCTTGGTGTGAGAGTGTAAAGCGAGTCAGTGGCTCCCCAAACTGTTGTCAGTATGACCCTATTTTGAGACGTGGATAGAAGATCATGACCCCACTGTGCTGCAAATAATGTCAGACATCAGTTGGCATCACAACACCATCCCCACATGGGTTCCTGACCCATAGTTTGGGGAAGTGTCTCTGATATACGGTGTTGTGCCCCAGAACATCGATGGGGCACATCTTCCAGACCACCTAGCACTCTGAGATATTGTTTGTACATTGCAGGAGAAGGTCCGTAGCTCCCTGCACATCTAAGCAAGGCCTGGTGGTCTAGAGGTAAGACTCTGTTCTGTTCCCTGCACATCTCCCTATGGAGGACAATAACTGGTTCTTGGTACATACTCTGCTTCTACAAGGGTTTGGGATACAGGGCACTTGCGTTGCAGATTCCTTCACCACTTTGTCTGCATTTTTTAACCCCACATCCATCCATGTGGATTGGCCTCTGTCCTCCTCCATCATGGAACCCTTCCCTTCCTGTTCATGGGCATGATTTTCTCCTCACTTAAAACTAGGGCATACCACTCACCAGGCTGCTCCAACCTCTTAGTTAAGAGTCTTCAGCCTTGAATCCCAGATGTCTTTCCTAGGGCTTAGCCCAAACAGAATTGCTTCTTATCTGGGCTACTTCCAGCCTGAATTACACCTTGGGTTCTGACTCTGGGTGGAAATATTGACCATAAAGTCATGAGGTCGTGTTGAGATGGGAGAGGTGAAGGCTTCTCACGGCGGTTTCTTCTTTGGCAGGGAGTAGCAGGAGTCTGTTTTCTTTATGCTCCGTGGTCTTGGATTATTTCCGGGAACCAATACTTAGACCTGGGTTTAGCCTAAGGACATGGCCCCTCGATTTTGTACAACTCATGCTACTTGTGGCTGTCATGTTTGACTGGCAGCTGGTGCAGTGAGTAACCCATCACAAAAACTTGGTGGGTCTGAGTCACAGAAACCTAATTTTCAGGTAAGAAATTACCCTTTCATATAATAGTCTAAAACCACTTGGCTTCTTCGTGAGAAGTGTGAGTAATTTTCACATTGCAGTATTATTCAGCATGATGATTATCGTCTGTTTACAGCTGTCTCTTGAACGAAATGTATTCCTTCCACCCCCTCAGAACTCTCCCTGGAATAACGGCGCGAGCACTGAACAGCTCCTCTTCCTTGTCCCCCCCCCCCCCCCCCCCCCCCCCCCCCCCCCCCCCAGTAATGGTGAGAGAGGCCGACGCTTGCTCCGAGAGCATATCTGATGTGTTCCAACACAGATCCTCACTGCTCGTCACGTCGGCGCTAAGCTTTACGTTTGGAAGGCTTTCAACATCTCCTCTTGGCAGGAGAAATGAATGGAGAGATGCACAGGGACTAATATTGCAGCCAAATTTCAGTCACGCCGACTGTCAATACTAATGACTGCCCTTGAAGCAGGTACCGTAAATGTCTGGAAGCTGGAGTTCAGCTGCTTTTTGAGAAGGCAGGATCACTCAGCCAAACACAGCAGCAGAGTCCTCTTAAATACCAAAGGCCTTGCGTTTAGGATCAGCTTCTCCAGCTAATTTCATCAGTGTCGGAATCTGTTGAATGCTGACAGACTGAGTGCTTTGACTTGTTACTCTGAGAACTACTTTAGATTTATTACTGTATATCAATGAGATGCTGGGGGGGGGGGGGGGTGGGAACTTTTTTAGAAACAGCATCTTTATGAATTTTAAAAATCTCTGTACAAATATTTGGTTCTGCTGGGGTTTTGGGGGGGGGTGTTGTGTTTTTTTTGTTACTCCTGCATTAACGCTTTTGCACCTGGAGGACTTTTATTTAATAAAATTAAAACCAGGGCCCTGTATTCTCTGAATCTTTACCCTTGAGGAAAATGCAGTGAACACAGTTGGGCTGCAAATGGGGTCGCACCGTACCCTGGAAGTTGTATAAAAAAAGTCAGCAAACTGTTAGCAAACATATTCCATGTATTCCTCAAGGATAATGGGGTCAAGTTAAATACTTTAATTGAAAATGCTGTAAGTTTTGCAGCTTATGTACATCTTAGCTTCCAAAAATGGGGGGTGTCAATTCAAACCCATGCCATTACTTGTGGAATTTTACTGAGAACAGTAGGGGTCTCTAGTAACTCCATAGGCTTTTGTGTTGGTAATTTATTTCTGTATCAAATGCAATTTTTTTTTTCTTTAAAGTTAAACTGGAGTCGTTTTCACTTTTCAGCTATGTTTTAATTGGAGTATAAAATCTTGAGTGGTGCGGAACGAGTAGATAGGGAACTGTTATTGACCCCCTCAAATAGTACTAGAACTAGGGGACGCTCCATGAAACTAGCTGCTGGGAGATTTAAAACAAATAAAAGGAAGTATTTTTTCACTCAACGCATAATTAGCCTATGGAATTTGTTGCCAGAGGACGTTGTCAGGGGCAGTAGTAGAGCTGGGTTTAACCCCGCTATCCTTGAGGAACTAACTGACTAATAACCGTTTCTGGGGTAGAAAGTACTAATAAATATAAGTATTTATTAAATTATAGTATTAATAAATAGCTGAAAAATAATGAATGTGATTGATTTGAAAATGACTCCAGATTAACATAAAAAATCAAGGGTTTATTAACATAGCAATTGAAAAACAGAAATATAAAACTCCCCCCAACCCCCACGGTATTGGGGGTCACCACCACCCCTTATGTAAAGCAGCACACCTAACAAAGACGGTACAGGGGGTAATGTTGACCCCCTCCAATTTTTTTTGTATAAACTTTAAAATAGAACTTTAAAATACAAGATAAGCATAGAACTTTAAAATATGGGTAATTTCAGATGCTACGGGGTCACAGTCAACCATTCTGAATCACAGTAGATTCAGGGTGGTGGCTGTGATCGCGTGAACGTCTGTTTGAGCCCCACCAGATGTTCACCACGGAGAATTCCTGGCGGGGTTCAAAGCTAACCACGATTCTGGAGATGAGGTCGGCCTCACCTCCAGAATCCATGGTTAGCTGAACCACAGTCAGGAATGGGACGAAAGTAACGTCTGTTACCTCGCCCCGTTCCTGACCGTGGTCCAGACCGCGGTATAGGCCGCAGCGCCTGCGTGTCTCCCTGAGAGCGGGTGGAGCATGGGGGGGGCGGGGCTGAGCAGCCGCACGTCGCACCGTGCAGTCCCTCCCCCTCCCCGATTCCCCTCTGTGATCAGGCCAGTACGTCTAAAGGACGGCTGGTCTGATCACGGACCGAGATGAATCCCAGTCCAGAGTTTAACAGCTGGCCACATCTGAAATTACCCATACATAAACATAGAAATACAACATATAAATACAATCTGCGGCTGGTGCAGGGGTCATTAGCGCCCCCGATGCAGAATTGATAGATACTTTTCCAACACAAAGCTCCTGAGTTCACAGTAAATGCAGGGGTCATCAGTACCCCAGATGCAGAATTTATAGGTATTTTTCCAACACAAAGCTGCTAATGGCTGTGATTAAAAAAAAAAAAAAAGTGTCAAGAGTTCACTCTGATAAGGTGCTAACTGCTGTGTAAAGATAAGGAACAATAGAAGTTGGCAAGTTGACCTTTCGCATGCGGTCGTTGTAACCACCCCAAAGATGTATATGGTGATTTTTTTTTTCCTAAACGCACCATAGATGACCTTTGTGAAGTCAAACAAAATGCTACATTGTGTCCTTATCTCCAATTGAGAAGGCTAAGTAGGAGGGCAGGTGCTGGGTTAAGCCTTTTTTAAAAAAAATATACACAACTATTTAAAAATATATGTGCATGGGGTGGACATGACCCCAAATGCAAAGGGCGTAGAGTGCTTTCATTTTCCCATTGACTTCCATTGGGGGTAGAAAGTACCCCTGATGATGGAATGGATTGCCCATTGTGACTGTTGGTTCTTCTCCCATGCAATCGAGATTGGCCACTGTCGGAGGACAGGATGCTGGGTCTGACTCAATATGGCGCTACTTACGTTCTTATATTGTACCCCATAAGCAGATCAACACACAAGATTTTTAGCACGGCGTAGGGTTAATATCCACTTGCCTAAACCAATCTCAACTCTCTCCTTGTCAACGATCTTTCGCATGAACTGCAGTAGCAACTGCTGCCTGTAGGAGTGTTTGAATTCAATTGTTGGAGGAGAGCTTTACCAGCTATTTAGCTAGTGGGCAATATACAGACTGTTGCAAGAGCGTTAGCAATGTGGCTGGATAGCTGAGCTTTGGAACAGCTGTACTAAGAGTCCTGGGTTCTAGTCCTCCCTTTGCTCTTGTGTTGACGCTTGGAGGGTGTATTTAGACAACTAAGAAGCAGTTTGACATTCTTTACCTTGTAAGATATTGCTAAAAGAAAAAAGTGTAAGACACCTAGGAAGGGTAGTTAGTTGTATCATCCTGTGCCTCAACTTGGGGAAACTCCCAGAGCGTGTGTGGGTGTGGGTGTGCGCGCGCGCCCCTTCTCTCTACCCCAAAGGGGTAGAGAGCCTGGCAGACAAGGAGAATGGGATTCACCACTCAAAAGCAGCTGCCCTCATGAAATCAGGACTGTTGGAAAGTCTGGTCTCTGCATTTTGAGCTACTAGCTCTTAGAAGCAGGGGCTAAGGAGTGCGTTCCCTGTGCACGGCCAAGCAGGCTGTGTTGAGATTAACCAGTAACCAGAAGATGGGGGAGGAGGGGAAGGGAAAGAGCAATGTTCCTCTGAAGCTGGTCTCTGCAGAAAGGAGTGCAGCCTTGGCACACCTGTGCAGGAGCATAGATAGGAAGTGTAAACATTGTGAGCTCCCATGATGGGAGCCACAAGTCTCATGGTTTTCCCCCAAAGCCTAACCTTGTCAGTCTCACAGTAAAACGGAAAACCTCAACTTTCCCTAAGCAAAATAAAAGAATCTTAGTTTCTGTCCACTCATCTTGGTAGAGAAAAATCTGAAAAATATGACCATACGCTCAGAAATGGAAAAAGAGAGTATCCACAAACTATTTTGGGAACTCTTTTTTTTAAAAGCCAGTCGCATGGTTCTGGCAAGCCTGGCTTATGATTTTTGACCCTCCTGAGGTTTGCAAGCTTGGCATGGTGTGTGTTGAGGGAGGAAGACTGTAGTCTTCCACAGGTCTGGCCTTGTAGCAGAGGGGTTTGTTTTGGCATTTTTAAAATGAATTTTATGCTTGTGACAACCGTGAAAACGGAGACTCTTATCCAGAGGGTATAGCATGACCTTTATGTGCTGCCCTCTAGTGGCAAGAGTAAAGTCAAGCTTTGTAGACATTGACCTGCCTCTACACAGAGACTGTAAACAAGGATGCCAGTTTAGATATTGGGTTTGTATGAAGTGTTGGCCTCTTCACTGGCAGCTTGGTAGAGCAGTCATTAATTTTACATGGCCAATGAGCAAATCAACAAGGAGGGGAGAAGAAGGCAGATTACTTCTGATTTCTATTTTCCTAGGCTGTCTTTGAGTCAAAGCTTGGTGGAAAAGCTACAGCAACACCTGGAGAGAGGTAGGAAAGCATCCTCGAACACGAGGCTCCTTTTCACATTGTGGAGTCTCTGCTTAGCCCCGCTCCACTCTCTGTATCAAATTAGTTTTAGAAACGTATTCTAAGCGCGTTCACCATAGACGTTTTGTAGAAGTGGACAATAGGATATCTGTGTTGGCTCTCATGTAACCCTGTAATACCTCCCAGAGGGCATGGTGTCATTTTTATTGCACGTTCAAAGCGGCAGCAATCAAAGGCAGGCTTAATCCTGTTTATCAGCAGTCTAGAACTAGTCTGGCCGGAAGAGACTCAGTAACGCTGTAACGCCACGCAGCTTTGATGTGTTTCTGCTGACAGACTAATCTAAAACGATCCCCTTTTATTTATTTTATTTATTTATTTATATATTTTTGGCCACAAGCAGACGTCATGAAATTAACTCCATTGAAAGTAAACTCCTTTCATTGCCAAGACAATTAGCGCCAATTGTCAATTCTTCTCAAAAGTTCAACTCTGACAATCGAGTAGCTCTTTAAAATGGTTTCTTAAAACTTCCTGAACAGATGCCACATGCTCTAGTGACTTGTTTTCATGAAGGGCTTTTTTCTTAAGACATGCTCACACTGTATCAAAACAGCATACGCCATCTCCCGCCGGTGCTTCTTACTGTCAGTGTGATGTATCGGACTCTGTATTATAGGCATGTGGCAAGCAGCTACAACTTAAGATCTTCATGGTTACTGTCCTCCTGATGAATGTAAAGACCAAAGGGATTGGTATTGTTGTTTTATATTGTAACAGCAGTATACCTGGTGCTTTACAACTGTTGAAAATATTTGCCTGTAAAGCAACAAGAAGACATTTCTAGCAAGTGGCAGAGCTAGCTAGGTGTGTGAGATTTATTAATGTTGGTTGAGTTGGCTACCAACTTGCTTCTAGGCTGCCCTCCTTGTTGTTCGTTGGCATTGATTAACATCAACACTACATTAATCCTGTGGATTGATCATTATTATTATTATTATTATTAGCAAGCATTTATATAGCACGAGCAGTGTACCTGGTGCTTTACAAATTAATTGAATAGACACGGTCCCTGCCCTAGGTCTTAGTCTGAGAGATTGGGGGGGAGGGGAGACGAAGGAAGGGGAACAGAGGGAGAGACAAGGAGTGTAACATTCACGAAGATGTGAGGTCCTAGGTGCACACATCTGGCTTGGTTACATCGAGAATGATGGGTGGCTGGTCCGTGTGGTGAGGATACGAGTACACAGACCTCAGGTAACAGATTGTACTGGATGGAGGGTATCAGCAGGAGTTAGGTGAGGGGAGCGAGGAGTCGGGGAGGGCAGAGCGGATGAGGCGGGTCTTGAGGAGGGATTTGAAGGTACGAAGGGAGGGGTCGAATATTTAAAAGTAATGAACGTACAAGAAGATTCCCTCACCCTGCAAATCAGCCCATAGAGGGCATTGCTTCTTTTAGTTTTATGGGATCATGGTCCAGTCTTTAATTTCCATAATCTCTTCGGAAAGACCTTTTCCTTTTTCATCCTGCATACTTAAATCACCGGCGATCGATCAGCTGTTTTGAAAGGCACATGGGCTAGAACACTATTTGAAGTTGGAGTTGCTTTGGTACAAATGCTGCTTTACAGTCTAAACTTTTCAATTCCTACTCTCTGGCCCACATAGTTAAAGTACCTACAGGCAGGGACCTGTGTTGACGACTGCATTGCCTCCAATGCTGGCAAAGGGGGGTGGGGGGTCAGTGAACACCAGTCCCTGCCTACAGGGTAAGGATTTATTTTCTAAAGAAATTGTCATATAAACGCTACCATGTTGGTCCTCTACAGCAATACACGAGCACCTTCCACCCCCACAACATTATCTCCTCCCTTTTCAAATGAATAGCATCCTAGGGTTTGCCCTATTCCTGCACCTTGTGAAAGTAATGTAACAAAGCTCCAAGGCAGGAGTGTTCTTGAAAGGAATTCAGTGCAAATCCTACGTTTCTTGCATACCCTTCTGTATCCTGCAACGTTGAGACAGATCATCTTCCTAATTTAGTATTCAACAAATCTTGCTGGCTTGCCCTAGTCTGAAATCTCATACTGTTTTCAAGAGGAATTGGAGAGAATCGTAAAGGAAGAAGATAACAGGAAAATGAGAAACTTAAGAGAATTTAGAAGTAAAGTTAAAGAAAAAAGCAAAAAGGAGAGAGACTGTAAAGAAAGGGAGAAGAAGGCAAACCTATCAAGTCTCAAGTGTCAGCAGCAAATATGGAAGAAAGGCCCATTGGCTTGTACCACGGTATGAGATGTACATTTTGGTGGGGGTGACTGATTTCAATGGTTGCAATTCTTATCTTTTCTAAAGTCAGGGACGGGCGGAACACCTGCAAATATGCCCTGCTGGATTTTATAATCAGAACCAGTAATACTAAAATGTAAAATCACCCAAATTGCCAGGAATTTACTACTGGTTTGCAAATAAGAACAGAAGTCTGGAGGCTGTTGACTCATTTGCATACCAAGAGTGGCCACCAAATTGACCAAATGTTTACTAAACTGCATGCTTTTATCGCCTTTTGGCCTCTCTACAGTGCTTATACTTAGAGGTATTTTAAGCCTTGGTAACCTTTCCTCTGTAAATAGAGTATTTTGTCTTCTAGTTTTCATTAATCTGAATTTGAGGACGTGTTAAATTAAACCAGTGCTTGAATTTGGCTCCCAAATCCTGAAACCGGTGTGTCTCAGCTCTAATTCTCTGGCCCTTGCTTTATAGGACTTGGGTCCTTTCAGATTGCTACTAGCATTATAAAATATGCCGGGTTTTCTCTGTCGGGGAGACTCTGCAACGTCACAGAGTTCCATCAGGTAATAAAGGAAGGGCGGCCTAGAACCTTTTCCTTCATAGAGGCCGATATCTGTTCTTGCTGTGACGGACTCCGATGACTGAGCATACGGCAAGTCATCTGCTCCTCTGAAATGTTCACCTGGTGGAAGTGGTTTTCTTTCATGTTCCTTGGGAAATAAGAAACCATTTCTGTGGCAAATTGAATATTCCGGGACTGGCTTAAGAAGGATCTTGCCGTTCATGTTAACAGTAGCTGATACGTTTTGTCACAAAGAAAAAGAAAGCTTTTAGTCCAGGAAAACACTTTTAAAATCTGCACACCAAAGAGTGCCAATGATGCATAACAGAAAGTGCTTCCACCCTTAACCTAAATAAATAAATTAAATACAACCTGTGAGGTTGGGCGAGGAGACTTATTCCTAGCTTAGTTTCCTTTATTGCAGAGCTCTGATGTTGACTGTATTTAAAAAATAAAATAAAAATCCAAAGCACTCATTCTTCTCTTTGATGGGGTTATTCGCTCCTTTTATATCCTTTACATGTTTGTTTTAGCAAAAAGGTATCTGACTATCTGCTTCCCCCCGATCCCCCTTTTCTGCAGCGTGAGCTCCTTGCAAATAGTAATGGAATCCTTTTCAATACCTTGGTACAGTAGGGAAATAATTCTGAGCAAGTGAGGCCATGATTCTTCAAACTCACATGCAGAGCTGTGGAGCCAGGCAAAGTCATGCCCGCAGTCCCCAAGAATTCTGTTGAAGAGCCATGGGCCAAACTTAGGCCTCCTTCCAAATCTGTCCATTGTCTTATCACTACAACATCTCTGGTGTCCGTACCAACACCATTCAATATAAAACACAAGGAGCGGGAGCTGCTCGGTCATTGACTCCATTTCAGTTACATTTTGTAAACACAACATTCCAATTCCAGGACTGTTGCCCCAACCACAGAGCTTGAATATACTACGCCAGGTAGACACGTGATTATTAGAACTGCACCACAGTTTTTAATGAATTCACAGATTAGCGTACATAGTAATGAAAGCATAACGTGTCTCCAATTATTGCTTTGGAAGGTATAGTCTGTTGTTTGATGCTAATGGGATTTGATCCTGCAGCTCAGCGGCCATAGAATGTTGTCCCTTACAAAGCACTTGGTGCCCCATGATTCAGCATTTGATGTCGTAATTAAGTGTCTAAAACTGTCTTAACAATTTTTGCTTAGCTTAGAAATACTTTTTAATGTTGAAATTGAAGTGTCTCCTGGTAAAACTATAAATGCATTTAGATATTTGCCATATAAATGTAGCTTTTCTCTGTTTGAAGAAGGATGGGATGTGGGTAGGGTAAACAAATGGTGACTCGTATCAGATCAGCTTTAAAAGTTGGTGGATAGAACAGAATTAAAGAATTCCTTCTCCTTCCCCACCCCACCCCACCCAGGGACCCATGTTGTCACTATTGCTTTGACAACAGGATCTCCATCTGTTGCTTTTAGAGTTTTCTGAAGAAAATCTGATGCATGGGAAGGAACACCTGTTTTAAAATTTCTCCCTTTTAAAAATGAGGGATTGTGTGCTCCAGGCTTGTACAGGCTGAATAACCCATGATGATGGGTTTCGTGGGTGTTAAAGTGGTGTGAGTGCGTGGGCACGTGTGTTGAGAGGGTGAGGGGAAACTGACAAGAGGGAGAGAAGAAGGTTTAATCCTTAACACTGACTTTCCTGATGCCTGACAATTCACTAATGGTGCAGTCCTGACCCGGAGCCACTTACACAGGAGTAGTGCTGTTGGGCCCGATCCTATGGTCCGCGGATCCTGCCCGCAGCCCATGCATCTCCATTGTGTCGCGCTGAAACCATGCGCACGTGTGCACCCACGGCCATGGGACCGAGCCTCTTGATTTCCGGGATGCTAATCCAAAGCAAGCGATCTTAAGACTGCAGGCAAAGTTCGTTTTAACATTATGCGGTTTCCTTTCTAATACCAAAACCCCCCAAGAGGATTTCAGAGTCAATAAATTGAGACAATAGACCTTAATTGTTGTCAAGGAGATATGATGATGATCTATATGTAAGTGCCCATTTAGCCAACAGAATGCAAACGATGGGGCTGCTATTAGCTCTCATCAGAGAGTGTATTTAAACTATTGTGCAGCTGCATCAGATTTACCATATAGGGCTTACAAATTCCAGAGGCACAGTTCTGAGCTGTTATGGGGGTTACAGAACGGGTGCAGGGTAGAAAGCGGCTGAAATTCTCAACCAGTCAAACCCCAGTCTGGGCTGCATGTCAAAACCAAAAGAGAATGCTAACTTCACATGAGATGCAGTAAGAGGAAATCGACTATCTACGCTATAGATGTAAAAACCCAGCCGCAGATTCTTTTGTATTCCATTTGTGGACAATTAACATTAATTGAAGGGAAGTCTGTGTCACGAATATAAATTAGTTGTTCCACTTGTTGGCTTTTTTGTGTTGGTTTTTTTGCCCCCAAAATTTGTCTTGCAAGTTTGAATGATCAAAGGATATGTATTTCAGTGCGAATTCTTACCACCCAGCCCATCTTTCCCCTTTCAGTCTCGCCACCTCTGCAATCGTGTACGGAGAACGTCAAATTGGCATTTTCATTTCATTCTCTGCTAGACTAATGTGATGGTGTAAACACAGTTAAACTAATAAAATTATCCACACTTTTAAAAATATTTATTTACTGCAAGTAAATATTTTGGAATCAACTCGCAGAATTTGTAGAAGGGAAACGGGGAGTTTTTTATTTTTATCTCTGAACTTGTAATTTGTGTGAAGCACATTAATTTTTTTTTTCCTTTTTCCTGTTGCATGGAGCAAGCTACGCATACAGATTACTAAAAGCACTGACGTGTTCATTTATACCAAGGGAGGGATGGGGTCAAGGCATAAGAGAATCCTTGCAAGCAGTGGTCAGACCGAGAGACTTTTGATTCTGAACAAATATTCCCGTATTCACGAAAGTGGAGGGTTTGACTGCTGTATTAAACAAGGAGCTGGCTTGATGCATGCTGAGCCCAATCGTTAACCTCAAGCCTAGAGGAGAAGGAAGACCACTTTCAGACATTGCTTTATACTGACATTTGTTTTTGGAGACTGGTCTCCTTAACAAAAAAAAGGCATCTGTTTTAATAGAGTGACATTCCAGCATCAAAAAACTCCAGTGGCTTGAGCTTCAGATAATTTATTTCTAAATTACTTTTTTACTGTACTTATTAATTGAAACAGGGCTCTGACTTGATATGAAACTCAGCAAAAAGGAAGGGAACTGCTTAATGAATTGAAAGATAGGTTTGAGTCTTTTAAAATAAATGTAAAAAATATGCTAACAATAATTGCCTAGATGGAAATCCAACCTTAATGGCTTTGTTAATGATTTGTGGTGAATATTGTGTTTACAAAGAGAGATAGGGAGCATGTTCTGCGAAGCCTTTTCTTTCCCATGAGTTTTTTTTCCCATGAGTTCAGGCTATAAAATTACAGCACTGCAGACAGGAGGTTACTGATCCCACACTGGTGGCAATCTTAGCTCTTTTACCAGCAAGCCAATGTAGCCATTAAAGCCAAACCAGTACAACCTAACCAGCCTTCTTGGAAGCACAGCAGAACAGTTGTCAGTGCCTTGGAGGCCATGTTGTGTTCTGTGCTAACTCTGCAGACACAGAAAAGAGAGAATAAAACTGTCAATATCATAATGTTGCTATATAAACCTATGGTGCAACTGCAGCTTGTGTGCGGTTCTGGTCACCCCATTTCAAAGAAGATATAGTAGAAATAGAAAAGGTACAGAAAAGTGCAACAAAAATTATAAGAAGCTTGGAACAGCTCCCCTATGAAGAGAGGCTAGAAAGGTTGGGACTTTTCAGGTCGAAGAAGACACAACTGAGGGGATAGGATAGAAGCTTATAAAATCATGAGTGGTGTGGAAAAAGTGAATATGAAACGGTTATTTACCCTCTCAAATAGTACTAGACCTAGGGGACACTCCATGAAACTAACTAACGGGTAGCAGATTTAAAACAAAGTATTCTTTTTCACTCAACACACAATTAAGTTGTAGAATTTGTTGTCAGAAGATGTGGACAAGGCCAGTAGTAGAACTGGGTTTCTTAAAGGGTTGGACAAGTTTCTGGAGGATCGGTCCAATAGCCGCTATTAGCCAGGTAGTTTTGGGGAATGTAACCTCTGACGGGAGCTGGGAGTGAACAAACGGAATGGATTGTCTCTATGGGTATTTTCAGACGTGACGGGGCCAGTATTGGGAGACGGCTGCAGCGCCCGCCCCCGGGGCATTTACCACGGCCCAGAATCAGCGACAGGCCCGGCCGCTGATTCCGGGCCATGGCCAGGGGACAGATGTGACGTTCCCACGCTCAACCACGGTGAATTCCCCATGGTTGAGCATGGGAACGTCACGTCTGTTGGCCCGAACGCGAGCTTCCCGCCAGGTGTTCACCCCCGTGAATCACTGGCGGGAATCTCTTTGACCATGCAAACGGTGATGGTCCGGGCAGGACAGCCATTTGCGTGGTCAAAGAGATTCCTGCCCGTGATTCACGGGATGAACATCTGGTGGGAATCTCTTGTCGGGCCAACAGACGTTACAGTCCCTTGCTCACCATGTGGAAATTCACCGTGGTTTACCCCCTCCTACAAAGGGCACACGTTAGAACTGGGAATGTTGGGTACTTCCTCCAAGCGACCCAGATTGGCCACTGTCTGAGATGGGTGCTGGGCTCAATGGACCATTGGTATGACCCAGTATGGCACTACTTGCGTTATGCCTATAGCCTGGTAATCTAATGGTCCAGTCATGGATTGCATGTGATGGATCTTGACACTAAACCTGCAAAATGTGTCCCAGTTCTAACGTGAGCACTTTGTAGGAGGGGGGAAACCAAAAACAGGGAAGGCATGACAGCACATGAGTTGGTTGCCTGGGCCATTTTGTAAAAGACCTGAAGGTAGACTAGTCCATAAGGTGGTAGCTTACCCAGTTTTTGGTTTGCTTTCAGTATTGAATGCATGCCTACTAGGATACATCCATAAACATTCTCCTCTTTGTACTTCCTCCCACTCCATTGCCAAGGATTGCAAATTAAGACAGAAGCTACAGAACAATTATTTTTCCAGTCGATTGACATTTCAAAGTAGGTTAAACATTGAGCAAAAGGGGGAAACCGAGCAGTGTCTCGGTGTTGCTTTACCTGAGCCCTTGTTAAATCATGGTGCTTTGAAATGGTTTCTGTACCAAGATTGCATTGAAGGTGGTGCATCCACTTCTGTCAAAAGTAACTTTAGCCTTGGACTGCATAGCCCTAGTTTAAAGCCTTTATGTATATGCAGTTGTTAGCTCCTTTGATGCCTTCCCTGTGTTGTGCGGACATTTATTGAAGACGCTGCCAATACCTCCCTTGCCCACCTCTATTTCATTTCCATTCGTTTTATTGTCATTGGCCGGATTCCCTACATGGCTTACATTTTTCCATCATTAAATTTAATTTGACACATCTTCAATCAAAGATTCAATTTTTTTCCCAATCTCGGTTTGCTTTTATGCTGTCAAGTAAAACCCATTTACGGTTGGTCCCTTTGTCCACAATGTTTGTGTAGTTTGAAAGCAGCTCAGATCTAAGAGGTAGCATGACCCAAAGGGGCTTCAATTAGTATTTCTCGGTTGGGTACAAGTACTCTCGGGTTCTATTTCTTGTTCTTTTTACCTATTAGTTGCTGTTTTAACTTTGCTCAGGATTCCTTAGATTTGTTTTGTGGCCTGACAGAACTTACATCTCTTATGAGACAAATTAGAAATTTAGAATGCAAAGACGGGCATTTTCCCCCCAATTATGTTTCCCCCAGCATTCTTTAAAACCTGGAACTAAACATTGCTGTGTCCATCTGACAGATTGGCCCCAGCTCATTAAAAAGAGAGCAGTACTTTAAGCTGCTGACTCGTAACTGATTACTGTTCTCTCAGAGAGGAACTCTATGGAAGATTTTGGTTCTGTCTTCAGACTTTTCATGACGTCACTTACTGATTAAATGTAGCAAGTGGAAACCAGTTTAGGCAACAACAACAAAAAAAGCGTATAAGATAGTTAAATTGCAATTCCAGGGGACTTGCTTTAGCCAAGAGGTTATTATTTGGGTTATGTGCAAACCACTCTTTATGTCACTTGATTTCGCTGGGGAAATTGGGTATCAGTGGTCGCCAATGTGTAATCTGGGTTTTGTTTTTTTTCTGCAGATTGCCCTTTTAATGCAAAGTTGAACAGAGAGGTTTCTCTGAAGCATATGGAGTACTTTGTTTATTAACAGGCTAACTGTGGGTGTAAGTTCTTGGTAAATGTCCGCTGTGGAAACAAAGCTGTTCTCCTGAGACTAAGTGTACCGAGTATTAAGGAGCAAAGGGAGCAGTAAACAAGGTGTTTGATATTCCGTACAGTTTCTCCCTAGCTTTGATGTGTATAATTGGGTCCTGGATAAATTACAGGAATAAAAAAAAGAATGTACCCAATGTAAAAAGAGCTCATTTACATAAAAATATATTCTCCATAGCAAAGCAAATAATGCCGAGGCAAGGATGGCTGGTCTCCATAAACTTAAATAAAAGAAATACCAACAAAAAGGATGGAGTTTGAAATGAATTGCCTTATCCGGAGTGGTTTATTGCCACTGTTGTAGGTTTGCTAGGGGTTTCTTATAAGCAGAATTTATTGGAGGAAGGCGCGATTGCAAAAATACAAGAGTACATAGAGAGAGCCTACTTCCAATGCAGGCAAATCCTCTACAAATAATATAAAAGGGTGACTTGACAATTAAGACTCTTCTATTTCAAAGAATGAAGCACTGGTGTAATGTGGTCACTGCGACTTGTCCCCGTAAGGAGACAGGAAGCCGCATTCTGCACCAGATTCAGCCTCCGAACCGTAACCATCCAGTCCCCCACAGCCAGCAAACACAGAGTAAGCACCAAAACTACCGGGTCTGAGTCTAATGAAAGAGAGGTAGAGTTGGCTGTCATGAGCATATTGATGACACTAAACACCAAACCCTCTCATGACCTTGTCCAGCGGCTGTATGTACACGTTGAACAGGAAAGGGGACAAAATGGAACCCTGCGGGACTCTGCACGATTTCATTCCGTGAGTGTTCTTCATTCTTGTGGGGGGATGAAGAACAATCTCCCAGTTCCACTTGCCGAGTTCTTTCAGCCAGGAAAGAGCGGTATCATTCAAGAACAGTCCCGCCCACCCTGGCTCGATCCCACAGGTGAGCAACCAACATCTCATGTTCAACGGTATCAGAAACAGCTGACAGATCTAACAGAATCATCAGGGTTCACGGTGGAGGTTATCGACCAAGGCCATAAGCTCAGTCTCAGGTCGCATTCACACCTGACCCCACTGCTGCGTCTTCCCTCGTGGGTCTCGCTGCCGCAGTTGTGAATGCGGTCTTAGTGCCATAACCTCGAGAAAGCTGGACTGTAAGGGATCAAGAAAACCAATGCGGTACTCCTGAAGCTGTTGAGCCACTACCCACTCAGTAACCTTCCCTAGGAAGCTGAGAAGTTCCAAGTGCATATGCTGAGCTAGGGGGCTGAAGCAAGAATGGGTTTTCATTCTCGCAAGAATCTTGCTGTAACCAAGAACTGTTACCGAGATATCAGAAAAATTTACTATTTACCATGGACCGTATATTGACTTACATTGTACTGCGTTTGTCTCAGTAATTTGCATGTATAAAATGGCTGCCATAACTGTTCTTCACATGCACAGCCCTCTTCCAAGATGGTCCTGGTAGCATTGCCGCCATATTTTAAAAGGGCAGCCATTTTGTACATGTGTATTACTCGGATGAATGTGGTACATGATAAGCGGTACACAGTAAATCGTATACAGTACATGTAAATCGTGGCAAATTTACCAGTATGGTGGTTTACCAGAGAGCCAGCCAGTGAGGTATAATGGCTAAGTGTGCAGCACTTGGACCAGGAGGTGGTGGGGAGACCCCAGTACTAGTCTCGCCTGAGCCAGAGACTCACTGTGTCACCTTGGGCCAGTCACAATATTCTCTGTCTAACCTTCCTCACAGGGTTGTTGTGAGGATTAAAAGTTGTGTTAAATTGTTGTATGTAAAGCGTTCTGAGTGCCATGGCAGGGGGGTGCTATATAAAAATAAAGATGATGATGATGATTAAATGGAGAAAAAAATTAGACTATGAAAGTGTCAAGAACCAGCACTTGTCTCAGTTATCAATTTTCACTAAAAACAAGTCAAGAATTGTGATCCTCGGCAAGCATCGAGATTGCACTATAGCCCTAGACTGAGCTTCGTTAAAAGGGAGGATGAAACGGTGTAAGGAGATGCATCATTGAGCAATCTATGGGGGTGAGGAGTTGGAAGCTGGTAGAAAAGGTAGTTTTTAGGGGGAATATGAAGGTCAGGAGAGAGGGATCAGTGTGTATGTGTTCAAGGAAGGCGTTCCAGGCGCAGGGGTCCGTGTGGGAGAAGAGGTGAAGACAGTTTAGGGAGCAGGAAACTCTGGGGCTGGTGAGGGCTGTGGTAGAGGAGGAATGAAGTTTCTGGGTGGGAATATAGCAGCTAATGTGGGAAGAAAGATTGGGAGAAAGCATAGCCAGGAAGAAGGAGTTTATGATGCAAACTGTTCCCTCGAATCCCTATGTATTGAAATTCCAGGTATCAAGCAGAAGAGTATAGCAGTGGGGCTATACTATCGCCCCCCCTGACCAGAAAAGAGAGACTGATTATGTAATGCTAACAGAGATTAAACAGGCTACTAAAACTGGGAACGTAATAATAATGGGTGACTTCAACCTCCCCAATATTGACTGGGTGAATGCCTACTCAGGGCGGGATGTGGAGGCAAAATTTCTGGATGCCATAAATGACTGCTTTTTAGAGCAATTAGTTCCGGAACCAACGAGGGGAGGAGCTACTTTAGATCTCGTCCTAAGTGGCACACAGGAACTAGTGCAAGGAGTAACTGTGGCCAAGCCACTAGGCAATAGCAATCATAATATAATCAAATTTGACATAGTTGCTGGAGGGAGAAAGTTAATTAAAAGTACAGCACTGGCTTTTAACTTTAAAAAGGGAGATTATGCCAAAATGAGGAAGCTAGTTAGAAGGAAACTAAAAGACACAGTTGAAAGGACTACATGTTTGCAAGAGGCATGGAGGCTGTTGAAAAGCACCATCTTGGAAGCACAGGTTACATGCATCCCATAAGTTGAAAAAGGTAGCAGGAGGACTCAACGTCTACCACTGTGGCTAAATGGAGACGCAAAGGAGGCTATTAGAGCTTAAAAGGCATCCTTTAAGAAATGGAGAGCTAGCCCCAATGAGGAAAATACAAAGGAGCATAAACACTGGCAACGTAACTGTAAGGTGCTAATAAGTAGGGCTCTGATTCTTCTGCGGAGTCTTTTTAAAAATTCCCCAGGCATCAAGACAGCCCAGGGCCCGATTCTGCACCTCACCACGCTGATTTACCATGCCAGGGGGCGGAGGGGGGCAGGGCTTCCCCCCCACACACACTGGTCATGCCCTCAGGGCTTCCCCTCCCCAGCTGCCAGGGCTTGCCTCCCCCTTCCCAGTTTAGAAAATTAATCGATTTAGCAGTGATGGTAGCAACAGCTGCTCCTTTCAGCGCGCTCGTCCCCATCCAGCTCTTGGCCTCTTCCTGGCCCCTCCCAATGGGGCCTCTCAGGGCGATGCGGCCAGATGATGTCATCTGGCTGCGCTGCTCTGGGAGGCCCTGTTGGGAGAGACCAAGAAGAGGCCAGGAGCTGGATGGGGACGAGCGCGCTGAAAGGAATTCTGCAGGAAATCTGCAAATCGCAGACCCGCATTTGGCTTGTGGCCCTGCTAATAAAGCCGGCGAAGAAAGAATTTGAAAGGAGACTTTCTAAAGAGGCAAAAACAAATAATAAAACCTTTTTCAAGTATATCAGAGGCAAGAAGCCTGCTAGGGAGTCGGTTGGGCCATTAGATGACCGGGGAGTAAAAGAGGTGCTCAGGGAGGACAAGGACATTGTAGAGAAGCTGAACGAGTTCTTTGCTTTGAACTTCACTGCGGAGGATGTTAGGGAGATACCCATGCCGGAACCCTACTTTGTAGGTGATGAATTGGATATGAACGGTCACAAATCACCGTGACCCTGGAGGAGGTTCTAGAGCAAACTGACAAGCTTAATACGAACAAATCACCAGGGCCAGATGGCATTCAGCCCAGAGTTCTGAAGGAACTCAAATGTGAAATTGTAAACCTACTAGTAGTAAATTGTAACCTAACGTTGGCATCTGGCAATGTACCTGAGGACTGGAGGGTGGCAAATGTAACCCCAATATTTAAAAAGGGTTCCAGAGGTGATCCTGGAAACTACAGACCGGTAAGCTTGACGTCTGTGCCGGGCAAAATAGTGGAAACTATCATTAAGAACAGAATCACTGGGCATATTGATAGACACGGCTTAATGGCAGAGTGTCCACATGGATTTAGCAAAGGGAAGTCATGCCTCACTAATCTCTTGGAATTCTTTGAGGGCATAAGCAAGCATGTGAACAGGGGAGACCCAGCAGATATAGTGCACTTGGAACTTTTGATAAGGTCCCACATAAACGACTCTTGAGAAAATTAAGAAGCCATGGGATAGGAGGTAGTGTTGTGCAATGGATTGGTAACTGGTTAAAGGATAGGAAGCAAAGAGTGGGCCTAAATGGCCAGTTTTCACAATGGAGTTATGTAAAAAGTGGTGTGCCCCAAGGATCTGTGACCAGTTTTTTTCAATGTATTCATTAATGATCTGGAAAAGGGGGTTAAGAGTGAGGTGATCAAATTTGCAGATGACACCAAGTTATTCAGAGTCAGAACACGAGCAGACTGTGAGGAGCTGCAGCAAGATCTTACAAGACTGGGCGCCTGGGCATCTAAGGGGCAGATGAGATTTAATGTGGACAGGTGCAAAGTGATGCACTTAGGGAAAAATAATCCAAATTATGAGTACACAATGCTGGGCACTAAGCTAGGAGTTACCACTCAGGAAAAGGATCTGGGAGTGATTGTGGATAATACACACTGAAATCCTCAGCCCAGTGTGCCGCAGTGGTCAAAACAGCAAATAGAATGTTCAGAATTATTCTCAAGGGAATAGAGAATAAAACTGAGGATGTCATAATGCCTCTATACAAATCAATGGTGCAACCGCACCTTGAATATTGTGTGCTGTTCTGGTCGCCCCATCTCAAAAAAGACATAGCGGAACTAGAAAAGGTACAGAGAAGGGCAACAAAAATGATCCGGGGTATGGAACAGCACCCGTATGAGGAGAGGCTTGATAGGTTGAGGTTCTTCACCTTGGAAAAGAGACAGCTGAGAGGAGATATGATAGAGGTCTATAAAATCATGAGTGGTGTGGAACTTGTAAACAGGGAATGGTTATTTACCCTCTCAACTAGTACTAGAACTAGGGGACAGACACTCCATGAAACTCACAGGTGGCAGAGTGAAAACAGACAAAAGAAAGTATTTTTTCATTCAGTGTACAATTAGGTTGCGGAATTTACTGCCAGGGAGGTGGTCAAGGCCAACAGTATAGCTGAGTTCTAAAGAGGTTTGGACAAGTTTCTGGAAGATAGTTCCATTGGCAGCTATTAAACACATAGGATTGGGGAACTCCCTTTACTGTTGGGAGCCTGGGGACGACCCACAGGGAATGGATAACATGATGACCTGTTGGGTGCTTCTCCCAGGCCCCCGTGACTGGCCACTGTCGAAGGCAGGATGCCGGGCTCGATGGACCGTTGGTCTGACCCAGTAGGGCACTACTTATGTTCTTATGATGGATCCACAGGGGAAGAGAGTGCCAGTCAAGGGAGTGGAGGAGTGGGTGGATATGATCAGTGTCTGAGAAGGTGAATGGCTTTGGCACTTAGAGTGTTGGACAGAACGAGTCAAGGGGAGAGTGGGGAAGACCAATAAGGAGAAGGTTGAAGTAATCAAGGCAAGAGATGACTAGAGCATAGACTTAGAGTCTTAGCAGTGGGAGAGGTAAAGATGACCCGGAGTTTAGCAACATTATGTAGAGAGAAGTGGCAGGCCTTAGCAATAGACTGAATATGATTTGCGGGTAAAGGAGAAGAAGGGGTTAAAAATGAATCACAGGATGTATGATAATCCCGTCAATGGAAATGGAGAGGGAAGAGGGGAGAAAGTGGCATAAGACAGGAAGATGAGGAGCTTTGTCCTGGACACGTTAAGGCATCCAAGCCAGAGATGTTAGAGATTCAAGACTGGATGGAGTCGGAGAGGGTGGCACTGGAAAGAGCTGGGTATCAGAAGCACTTGAAGCCCTGAGACTGAATGAGTTTGCCATGGGATAGAGTGCAAAGGGAGAAGAGAAGAGTGCCCAAAAGAGAGCCCTGGGGACTTCCAGCCAAGAGAGGAAGAGGAGGAGGCAGTAAGAGCGACATTGAAGTAGTAGTTGGAGAGAGAGGAGGACCAGGTGAGAACTGAGCCCAGCAAACCAAGGGGGCAGACAGCGTCAAAGAAAAGGGAGTGGTTAACAAACTGTCTAAGGCAACCGATGACGCAGTAGGATCCTTGACACTTGACAAGTGCCATCTCAGTGGATTGGAGAGAGAGGAAGCCAGGTTAAAAAGTGTCGAGGGAAGGGTTGGAGGAGGGGGGAGGTCAAGGTGGCAGGAGTAGAACTGAGCTTGACAGCCAAGGGGAGGAGTGAAATTGGACGAGGAGGGTGTGGAGGGCCAAGTGGATTTTTTTTAAGAGTAGGGGGAGACTGTCATGTTTGAAGGTAGAAGGAAAGCAGCAAGTAGAGAGGAAGAGGTTGATAAGCAGCTGAGAGGGGTCATGCATGGGAGAGCAGTTAAAAGGCAAGAAGGGATAGGGCCAAGGTGGAGGGAAGGAAGAAAAAAGAGAAACGAGAGGAAAGGAGGCAGGGTGAAGGGTGGGGAGCGAGGTCAAGAGTGATGAGTTCAGTGTCCTGGTTTGGGAGAAAATTTCCATTTCTCTGCTATCCTTAAATCCACTCAACCATCATTCCCCTCCTCATCCTACCCCAAAAGCAGCGTCTGTTAGCTTTCTCCTTGATTTTGTGCCTGGCAGAACTTTTTAGATCACTCTTTGTGATTGACATTTTGCCTGGGAACAGAGAGGTTTGGCTTCTCTCGTGTGTGAATCTGAAGCACCTGTATTTCTGCTTCTGGTCTCTTGTACAGACGTCGTGACAGAGCCAAGTTCATGCAGAAGTGGAGCTTCGGAATTATTGAAGTTGCCTATTTCCAAAGCATCTAAGAAGTTTTTTTCAAAGAAATTAGATTACGATTCAGAATTAGCACAGTGGCGACAGTTCCAGATGTTGGTCACGTTTTAAAATGAATGTGCTTGTTAAGTTAGCAGTTACTTAATCTCTGTGGGGCTTTTAAACAGGTGGGGATTTATGTGGGGTTCTTCTATTTTATTTATTACATTTCATTTCATTCTATTTCTACCCCGCACCCTGCTGCTCACAGAGCAGATTGGGGCGGCTCAGAAAACATACAACAAAAAGACAAGATATTTATTTATTTATTTTTAAAACTTATTACCCCACCCCTCCTGCCACAGGCAGCTTGGGGCGGCTTACAACAAAATATACAATTTAAAATTCATTAAAGATGTAGAGAAAGGGCAAACCTCTGCCCAGCCCACCCTCCCCATCTCCCTCTCCAAAGGCCTGGCGGAACTGCTGGGTCTTACGCTGTCTTCGGAAAGAGGGGAGGTCCGGGGCCAAGCGGGTCTCCGTCCGTTCTTTTGCTTTAAAGGCTATGCTGCAGCGCTGAGCTTCCTATCAATGTAGTATAGACGTTTGGGGCTTTTTAATTGATGTTTCGTTTTTACGTAATCGATTCTTCAGCCGAGTAACTTTAATTTACACTTCTGCTTCATGTCTGATTGCAGGATTTTTGTTTGTTTTTAATAGAGCAGCAGTCCGGTCGCCTGCACGGCTTTACCTGTTTGGCAATTATGAAGTTTGTGTTGTGAGAGTAGGTGACACAGGCCTCTGTCTTTCGTAAGCTATGTATCCTTATGTTGCTTACAAAATGGGTCAGTTTATTCCAATGGATTTGAAAGCTGCACCCTAATTTCTTTCCTGAGTGCCCCCAAAACATAGAAATGTTAGAACTGTTGTACTGGCTGAATCTAATGGCCCACCTGCCCCAGTATCCCACCTCTGATAATGGCCAGTTCAGCTTCTGGCAGACAGACTTTAAACCCTGCCTGTTTAAGACAACAGCACTCGATGGACATCTCCTCCGTCCACTTGCTTAAACTTCCTTCTGAACCCAGTTATAGTACTGACCTTCAGAACATCCCATGGCAGTGAGTTCCACAGTTCAGCAGTGAGTTATGTGAAGAAGTACTTCCTTTTTTTGTTTGTTTCATACCTCAGGTTTCTGTATTCTAGTTCATTTTGCCAATATCATTCAGTTAGAAGAATTCTTGATATGTAAATCATAGACCCTTAAGGACTACTACCCAGTGCAAGCTCTGTGTTTAAACTTAATGTTTTCCTGTTTCCATTAGCATTTGATCTACATCAGCCGCCCGTTCCTTTTTGCTGTAACTATTCTCTTCCACGCAGTTGCTGTCCATAGGACTTGGCAGGAACCATATTACTTTCAAACACATTATCTGCCTGTTGATGAGGACACGCCAGCATCTCTTTACTACCAAGGTTAAATCTGCTCGTGCCTCTTGCCATTAATTGTATGGATTAAAGTTTTACTATGACTTGGAATTAAGTACGTAAATGAGTTTTATGCTTTTATCAGTAACAGAACTACAAAACCTATAGGTAGTTTAATTACCTCTGTTAAGAGATACTTTAAAGGTATGTTGCAATTATTTTTATAGTATAAATGATTTCCATGGAGTGTTTGGAGAAAATAAATTGCATTAGGACAGTGTTGTAATATTCCAAAATCTTAATGCCAGCCGTGTGCATTTCTGTCTTAAGAGTGGTCTAGTTTTTTAAAAAGAATTTACCAAAATTTCCTCAGGAAATTTGGGAACCTTGACAAATAAATTTGTGTCTTACGTTTATGTGACTTTGCTGGCTAGATCCGAGCCTTGGGGCGGTTAGGTTTAGTCTGATAGGAAGGAATTCTCTTTGTCTTTATTTGCAGCACAATTAAATTCAAGTTACTACCAGTTGTACAGACTCCTGGTTCTCACTCTACTTAAGGAGGGGTAGATCCCAGGACCGTACATTTCTGGAGACAGGTGGCATTTCCAGCAGTTTGGTTTGCCTCCCTACTGTCAGCTACTCGCTATCGGGGGCGAAGGGTGTATTAGCAAACAACATAGTAGCCACACTGGGTGGAATCAAAGGAGACAATAGCCCACATTAGCCTTCACCAGGCGCATTCCCACATGCTTGTCTATTAGGTGTCATCCACATGTTCATCACAGATCCACCACTCATGGTGGAGTCCACGGACATTGTGGGCCTACCACGTGGGCCAATCAGGGCTAATGAGCACCCACATCTTCTCATTTTGTCAGGTTCGCATGAAGCCTCACCAGCATCCAGGTTTGCCAGTACATAGTGTCCCGCCTATCACACCCGCCCAGCCGAGAATCGGTGCGCTTCTCCCTCCAGTGCACTAGAGATTTCCCTCCCCACCTCTCCGCTGGGAGGAGGCCACAGGGGAGGGAGACTAGGGAGAGAAATCTCGAGCGCACCTCTCAGCTGAGAGGGAGGGAGATCTCTCGTATCACTCCCGCCCAGCCGAGAATCGGTGCGCTTCTCCCTCCAGTGCACTAGAGATTTCCCTTCCCACCTCTCCGCTGGGAGGAGGCCACAGGGGAGGGAGACTAGGGAGAGAAATCTCGAGCGCACCTCTCAGCTGAGAGGGAGGGAGATCTCTTGTATCTCTTTCGGTGGTTGCAGGGAGGGAGATCGCTAGTGCCACTGGTGGAAGCTGCCGCAACCGTTAAGCTGGATGCGCAAAACATGATTGGGGGCTGCACAGACTGAACTCAGACTCCAGGGGGGGCGATTGTCTCATTCGATTCCACCCTCTGCGAGTGTTCCACTCACCCACATGTTGCAAGTGCTGAACCTAACAAGCAAACAGGGTTATGGGGGGCGGGGGGAGAGAGAGAGGAAGGAAGGGCATATCCTAAAGTGCAGCATGGAGGTGGGGAAGCCAGGCGCTTCCACTTCCCTCCCCTCCCGACACTTCAGCAACTGAGGAAGCTCAGCTCCCTCTCTTGCAAGCCCTGGGCAGTCATTTCAAGGCAAAGAGGGAGAGATATGGAGGTGGAAATGCTGCACAGGGAGAGAAACTCCCAAGCACAAATCCAATCTGATTTGCCAATGAATTCATACCCACGCCAGCCCAACCCTGCTCTCCAGCCTCCCACTTTTTCTATCACAGCAACAGTAGCTATAACCCATTGCTTACCCTCCCCAAACACACGAGAACTCTGCCGCGACCCAGTAGACAGCACACCAATAAGTCGGTGCACATCAGCCAGCAGTAGCCCACACAACAGGCTCCGCATTCTCTGAACCGACATCGTGGGTGGTGGGGGAGTGTTCGTTGAGTGATCCTGACCATCCAATAGACAACCATGAGAACACTCACTTTGGAGGGAGGGATGGGGTTCCCATGTTGTTCAACACCCAAGGGCTCCAAGAAATGTATCTCAGGTGTGTGTTAATAGATCCTGAAATGTTTATTCCCTGCAGAGTTTAAATTCTGTTGTCTGTGCTGTAAGCTCATTTCTCCATTGTGCTTGGGCTCAGCTGGTTGGTTTTCTACAAATCTCACGATGGAGTACATGCCATCATTGGGGATGCATAGCATGCTGCCCACTGGTTTGGGGAGCCAGCCAGTGGCAAGGTGTTTGGCTTACCTTCGCTCCATATTATGAACTAGCCCTGACCCCGTTCCATAATATGAACTAGTTTTGGCCTCAAAGGAGAGAGGTTGTTGGTCTCCTCTTCCTCCATTCCTTCCCATGGTTTCGAAATGTGTTCCTTGGCTCTTTTATCACACACAGTTTCAGTTTTAAATATTTCAGCCTGTGTGGGAGTGAGATAATTTACTCAGATGTTTCAATTTCTTTAGTTTCATGGCTTGGGAGATCCTGTCTGTTCACTCCCCCACCTTCCTCCTGAAATCTTTTGCTTTGGAGTTGAATTTTCAGAGGTAGTTGATATTTCTTTCAGCTGCTTTACATGGTAACCTTGCCTCCTTACGATAAGCAGAACAGATCCTGTCTTTAGCAAAATAATTGTCGCTCAGCCCACTTGTAAAGCTTTCCCAGTTATTCCAATCTATTTTAGTGGTCTTCAGCACAGTTCATAGCTGTCCTTGTTTTGTTTTGTTTTGTTTTCTCCCTGAAGAGCTTTCAAATATTGTCAAGTAGGCAGTTGTGTGTGTATAATACCTATATAAAATCTGTGTTTATAATATGTGCAAAATAGTGATGATATTAATTGACCAGCTAACTTTAACCACAAGTTCTGTATGAATTACTCACAAGTCTGAGCAGCAGACATTCTCTTTATATTCCGGAGTGGATGGTTGAATGCATCATTTTTATTACGCTTGAGATGAAGTGGGGTGGCCTGATTTAAAGGTGTGGTGATAATCCATCTCCTTTCTCTTTTAGGTGACGGACAGAATTTGGTGACAGAAGATGTGACGGTCGTAGAAGGAGAAGTTGCTACTATCAGTTGTCGAGTTAAAAACAGCGATGACTCGGTGATTCAGCTATTGAATCCCAACAGACAGACAATTTATTTCAGAGACTTCAGGCGTAAGTTTCCATCCCTGGGTTATTTGGTGGCAACTTTCCCCCTCCTTGTACTCCTTGATAAAGAGATTGTGAAGACCTCCTTTTTAATTTAATGTTAGACACTTAAAGTTTAGTCGATCCTTCAGAGGGTAGATGAGACAGGCAATCATAATCTTTCTCCTTAATGGAAACCTTGATGGTCCCTTTTAAAAGTCAGACAGTTTTACTTTGCAATAGGAATTGATTGTAGTAGTTCAGGTTGAATTGCAATTGAGTGCCAAATATTTAGCTGATACAAACAAACTGAATAGGGTAAAGCAGGGAGAATACGGCCTTCTCAGAAGTTATACTCTAAAGACTTACATTTTCAAGTAAATCCATACCCCTTAAATCTAAAACCAAATCCACTGTCTCGGTGTCCAGTAGACAAGGCTGGCTTCATTGTTTACTTTGGAGAAAGAATCATGGCAGTTCATAATTGAAATGAGACCATTTTAAATTGGACCCACATGGGTTTGGACGTCAATAGAATTTTCACTGATGAAGAGTTGTGTGGAGGTGTTGGTCACGATATAGGCTTGTGTCCCGATATAGTTGTGTGGAGGTGTTGGTCACGATATAGGCTTGGACGAGATCGCTTTCTAGAAAGGGGGATAGAAAATTTATATTTGCTCAAATTGAGAGTGGGAGAATTGGGTGGAACTTGGATGGTACCTATTTGCATGACAGGGGTTTCTCAGGGCCCCATTCGAGGGAGTCGGAGCTCATTGTGCCCCCTGTTTGTCTTGGTTACATATTGCTGCTTTATTGGTCTTGCCCTGCCTGCCTTAAGAACTTCTGCAGAAGTTATTTCCGTAACTTGGAATAACCTTCTCTCAGTTCTGATCTCTGTTTCGTTCCACACCTAGTTCAAACCCAAAAATGAATCTGGAGAACATTGCAACCTCAGCCCCATGCTTTTCATGGCAGGCTGGTTACCGAAACATTCCTGCATCTTTTACACATAACTGCCAGACCCCTTAATCATGCAGTGAATAGGCTTGTATTGATTATTTGCATTGATTGCAGAGTCCGAGTATTATTTAAGCTCAGACTGAAAGGCAAGGAACTGGAATTACAAGATGGACCGGTACACATGGGCATTTTGTTCTACGCTCTATTACTGCATTCCCAGACACCTGACTTCCCCGTTTTGTGGGAGGGGATAAGCTATCTGTCTTGTGTGTTGCAGTCCCTAATGATTTCTTTGTTCCACAGCTTTGAAGGACAGCAGGTTTCAGTTAGTGAATTTCTCTAACAGTGAACTCAGAGTGTCGTTGACAAATGTCTCGGTTTCCGATGAAGGAAGATACTTCTGCCAGCTCTACACAGATCCCCCCCAGGAAACGTATACTACTATTACGGTGCTTGGTAAGAAGCTGAATAAGCGCCCAGTACTAAGCTCTGCCTTCGCATATTAGTACCGCAGGAGTGGGCAAAAAAAGGAGGGGAGTGGAGATTCTTTGTTTTGAAAATGGTTTTACACCCATGTCACCACACACAAAGAGACTAACATTTAGTGTTGGTTCGAAAGAGCTGTTCTGTTTCCGCAGAAATGGAAAGACTAGTTAAAGTTGTATTGGAGTCCCAATCAAAAAGATTTTGATCGGCATTCCGATGGAACCGCCATTTTGCACCTGTGCAAAATGGTCCAAGTTATTTTGATTGTTCCGATGGGAACAGAACTTTGTCTATTCCGATTTCCAATCAGAATGATCGAACTGCTCTGTTCCGACAGAATTGGAACACAGGCAGAATTTCTGCTTCACTCCTACTGACGCTGAATTTTGCTCCTGAGGTTTCTTTGAGTCATGCCCAGCTCCGTGGGTGTGTTAATGTGTTATGCTCGGTGGGTGTCTCATGCTGTAAACATGCATCTAGTGTAATGTGTATTTGAAAACCCTACATCAGCAGCTTCGTGCTAGCTGCTCATTTGTCCCTGTCTCTACGCTTCACCAAACTACATGCTGATATGTGCACTGCGTGTTTGACCCATTCTTGGACAAGTGAGGAGAGCATAACAGTTGTGGAGAGCCACTGCCGGTGTATTCTGCGCTCCCCATTTGTCCCTGTGTCTACACACTTACCTGGATCTCGGGGAATAGCAAGAAGTTCCAAGGAGTGTCAGCAAGCCATCACTGTCCCTTACTGCCCCCCAAACCTGCCTCTGCATGCAGGGCCACCATCAGTGACGGACGATCCCAGGGGATTGCAGCAGTAGGTCCTGAGGAGAAGCGTGTTAACACTCCCAGGACCTCCCATCTGTTATCCCAGGTGCTTCCGTGGACCAGTAAACCCTGCTTGCCCTCCCCCACCAACAACTTGTAGGTAGCCAGTGAGGCGCGGCAACTACCAGGGACCCACGTCCGCTGTGTTCTTCCCATTCTTTCCATTGGGGAAAATGCAGTGTACACGGACCCTTGGCAGCTATCCATGATCCGGTCAACCCAGTATGTGTCAAGGATTGCCCATGTTGACCATCCTCTACATGCACCAAGCATAAAATGTAAAACCACTTAGTCATTTCCATTTTTAAAAGAAATTAAAATCACAAGCTGAAAAATAAAAATTCGAAACCACACATGCACACAAGGTATTTGTTCCTACCTGCAAACCTCTGTCCTTTCATGAACCATAACTTGAGACACAAGATTCTGAAGAGGATTAGCAAAGATCAAAGCCAATTCTCATGCGAGGCAGGTGTGTGGAGGGTCATAACCTTTAACTCGTATAGTGGTTACCTGGGTGACAGAAGGCTTGATGAGGTACGGTAACTCCACCCAGTCGAATTTTTGTTCTGTGCCATATTCCAACGCAGTCAATTTGATGTCGCTGGGCCTTCTGTTTTACTCGTGAAGTATTCATACACACACACAGGGCGCTAAACCCGCAATATTCAGGAGCAGAAAGATAAGTCTGTACTCCTGAAATTATGGGTACATACCCCCCTTGGTTTCTATTTTGAAGTAACTGTTTGTGAACATTTATCTATGTGAGGGTGGCCGCTTCAGCTCAGTGTTTGTTACATCTCTGCTAGGGAGGAAACAGATGCAATACTACTTTGGTTTATACTGTTCGTATTCATCTGGACATTACCCAAGTGGAGTAGTTACTTTTTTAATTTAATTGGTTACTTTGTTTTACCTCTGTTTGCCAGAATTGAGCCTTAGTATTTGCTGTCCACCTTTAAGCACTTCTAATTGCACTAAAACTATCAGTGGTAGGGTTAAGGTTCTCCTGGACATGAGGAGGATGGCATGCATCCCAGAGGTGCGGGCAGTTGTGTTACGAGTGATCCTACAAACTGTGCTCATGAATGTTTCTTTACCACAGCTTTTCATTTCCAGGGCAGTAGAATGTGCACTTTCGTCATACTACAGTAGTACGGTGAGAGTCATTCAGAGGGCAAGGATAAATTATTTATCAAAAGCTACGGTGAATTTTAATTTTAAAATTCTATAAAAATGGATTAGTTTGGCTTACTGAAGTCTGGATATCTTCCGGTTGGATTATTGTTGCCTTAGCCTGTTATTAGAGAGCTCTAGCTTGACCTCTTTGCACTGAAGTCTAACCTGAATTGAGATCCAACTTGAACTGTCTTGTGTAGGATACGGAAACTAGCCCCGTCATCTTTCTTCCTCCATCCTTTTGGATTCAACCAATGACTTTTCTCCAGGTTTCCGTGAATATTGGTGAACGTCAACCAACATGAGAGCATCGTGCCACCACCGTGGTCATCTCAAGTAACCCATCAAAGGCAAGGTTTAAGAAACCGGACAATAGAGACTATTTTGCAATTCAGTTGTGCCAGTCACTGGAAAGTTACTATGCTGGTGTCCTGTCTCTGCATGTTCCACAAGTCTGAAAATCAGCAGTGCTCTCCACTCGACTTGCTTGATCCAAAATCAAGGTTTGCCACCGAGAAGATAGCAAGGAACTGTTCTTCATGATGTTATAGCTTTCATCATCCTGCAATCAAGCAGGGGGCTAGATTAGATGACCTTTGATATCCCTTCCAACTCTGCCATTTTATGATCCTAAGATGGTGTCCACCATTGAATTATTCTGCAGATAAATGTTAAAATGGTGGTAAATACTACTGTATGGTCGGCATGACCTGTCGTCTTTGTGTATAGAGGTAGGAGAGAGGAAGAAACTAGCTCAGTCTTGGGTATGCTGCTGTTGCTTTCTTTCCCTACTGAGATTCCTAGAAGATTGCAACACTGGATAGTAGTTAAAGCTGTAATGAAATTTTTCCGTGAAAACATCCACCTCTCCCCACGATGCAGGAATTTACCATGTTTTCTTCACCTTTATTTCTGTTTGAGAATGCCCTTCAGTAGGTACTTTGGGGACTTTCTGATAGTCTTGGGACGTGTTGGTTTGTTGACAAGAGGAAGAGGCAGGCAGAGGACTGACAGACCAAGCAAGGCACAGACAGCAGCACTGCCTCCTTCTCCCATCTTCCCTTTCTCTCAGATTGAACCAAGAGAACTTGGGAGTGAAAAAGGCCATAGGGACAAGAGCCAGGAAAACGGTGACCGAAGGTACCAAAAAGTCAAGAAACTTGCCGGAAAGTTCAGAAAGATTGTGGAGGTTGCCATCTCCAATCCCAAAACCTACGGAATTATGAAAATGTATCCTGGACTCAACAGTTCTACCAAACATTTGGTAACTTTCCTGACATTATAGGATTTCCTGTCAATTCAGGGACATCCTATTTCAATTCTGCTCTACTAGCAGCATTGAGATACTTTTCTGTATTAACATGTTCCTAACTTTCCATTTTGGCAGATTCATCACTGTCTTCATAACATTGTTCTCGGCAAGGACTGTTCTGACAGGCTTGCTTATTTGCCATTAAATGCTCCGGACCGCGATAGGGACGCGTGTTCACTGCACTAGGGGAAACGCAGCCAATGCTGGTCCCTGGGCAATCGGATACATGTGGTTTTGCTTTTTACTGCTTAGAAGGAGTGGATCCATGCTTCTGCTATTGGAAACCGTGTATGACCATGTCCATCTTATTTTTTGTAAAGCGCCAGGTACATCGCTGGTGCTATATAAATGCTTATAATAATAATGATAGATGAGTCCTTTATGTAGATCTTTTATTTCATTATAATGCTTTTCCATTTGGATTCACTCTTGGATTCTTTGACCATGTAAAACTGCCATAAGTGCATGAATCTTCAATTTCCAGTGACTTTATTCTGAAGACTAGGGTTCTGAGAGCTTATGATTCACTGAATGAAGACTAATGTATTAGCATCTTTGTTGCCACCTCTAGTGCTGCTGTGTACATACACAGCTGCTGAAGCTCTTGATATGGTGAAGATGTTTGTCTCTGCATGTTGATTAGTTGCTGATGCATTCCACAAAATCCTAAGCATAATTACAATGCAACGTGATGCCTTTTTCAATTTTTTTTACCTACGCCTGCTATTCTATCTGCAATTGTATTGATTATTTTATGTGTAATAAAGTCTAGAGCTGACATCTTAATCTCTGCTCCTTTTGCTGGGAAGTAAGTATCAATTTTAAGGTGCTGAAATTTTCATGTGTCTCCTCCCGCAGTTACATTTTCACAAATTCTTGCATACTCCTGTCTTCACAAATTCTTACAGATGGTTCAAGAATTGTGAAATCAGTGCAGCAATGGAACTAATTTAGTTACTGATAATAGTCACTAAAACTGTTACAGCCATTTCTAAAGATTAAGATTCGCTCTTAAGATCACATTAATAAGAGAACTTGAATCATACTGAAAGATCAAAAAGTTAGTGTCTAAATGTTGTTTGTTTTCCCCACATTTCAATGAGATTTAGTTCTAGTGTAGGGTTCTTAATTATACCTTGTGGAAACAATTTTTTTAATTAGCCGAAGTATAGATTTCAGGCTTAGCTGCCCTCACGTTTTTGAACGTTTGGAGGGTCAGAGCGTACTCAGCCCCTGTCACGGAGGAACATAGGGTCACACACGTGTAACACGGGCCTACATGTAGACTACAAGTCTCGTAAATATGTAAAGCAAAAGGTTCAAGCCCCTCTATTTACATCCATCTGAGCCGTGTGTGTTTAAGTATATTTAATTATTCAGGTAGGTTTGTTTTTCGTTCACAGCTAAGGATGTTTGAAATAATGCTACCTGCTTAATGGACTTGTCGTTAAGTGCTGGATAGCTTATCTGTCTACCAAGAGATAATATAATCATTGCTTTGGAAGTGAAGGATTTAGAAACCACTCTTCTTTTGTTTCAGCACCATGCTGGGGGGCAGGGAACAAAGCAATATTTAGGTAGGTTGATGAAAGGAGGTATGTTTGCCCCCCACCCCGTTGGTCATGAGGTATCTGTTTGTAAGCGTGTACCACCACCTTAATGCTGGTCTGGTCCTTTGGATTTGATCCGTAGCTGCTTGTAACGGGCCGATACGGATCAATCCAAACCGAAACAGTGCAGCAACACGCCTGTTGCAGTTTGGTTCAAAAACAAATTAAAAATGACTGCAGATGTGCAAAATGGCCACCAGACCATTCTGCGGAAACAGTTGCAGGAAACTGAAGAAAAGTCCTAGAAATCCATGAAAACGACCCTACGCGCATGCGCGTGCATCAGCTGTTTTGCTTTTTGGAGCACTCCCCAACAGCCAAAGCTCCAGTAAGAGCCGAGAATGCGCTCACTCGGACCGCTCTTGGTGCTGCTCCCAGGACTCGATGGTCCTGGCAGACCTGCATGTGGGCAAAGGCTAAGTGCACCCTAATAGCCGGGAGGCAGCCACGTGGCTCTCGTTAGCCCACGTTCGCCTGCACGACGGGATCTGTGTTTTCCAAGACCAACGATGGGTGGGAGCTCCGTGGCAGGTGGGTGGCCAGTGGGGGGTGAAAATCTGGTGACCACCTAGGAAAGGGGCAGGTGGGGGCTAATGTGGGCTGTTGTCTCATTGCTTTTTTCATTTAGCAAGACTTCCCGTGTTGAGAACATTAGCTCGAGCTTGCCTTTCACAATGTTTATTATTATTTTATTTATTATAAATATTTATTAACCGCCCCCTCATGTCTACGGCATCTCGGGACGGCTTACAGCATAAAACACACAAATAATATACCCTAAAAGATCCATTTAAAAATACATAGCCCCATAAACTTTAAAATATCATTAAAAATACCCCCCAACTATCCCATCCTCTCCTCTGAAGGCCTGGGCGAACAGGCAGGTCTTACAGGCTCGACGAAATGCCAACAAACCTGGGACCAGGCGGGCTTCTTCCGGGAGGGAATTCCAAAGCCACGGCCCAGCCACCAAGAATGCCCTCTCCATTGTGGCCCCCCCATTTTACACGGGGAACCTCCAGAAAGGCGCCCCTGGTGGACCGAAGGGTTTGCTCTGAGGCGTGGAGGGCGAGGCGGTCCCCAAGGTATGAGGGGCCCAGATCGTGCAGAGCTTTATAGATCAACGCTAACACCTTGAATCAGGCTTGGTACGCTATAGGCAGCCAGTGCAGGGTACGGAGCACAGGTGTTATGTGCTCCCGCCGCCCCGTCCCTGTAAGGAGACGGGCCGCCGCATTCTGCACCAGCTGCAGCCTCCGAACCAGAAACAAGGGAAGCCCCACGTAAAATGTATTGCAGTAGTCTAGCCTTGAGGTGATGAAGACGTTAAGTTTCCTTGTAATGCTAGAATAGGACACTAATTTCCTGCATTGTCTCAATTCTCTTCTATGAATTTACAACACAATCTGGTAGGCAGAAATAATTTGCCTTTAATTTTCCAATAGGCTGTTGCAATTCAGGGTAGCTTTAAAGTTGTTCCTTTCCAGTCACATTCTTAGTGATGCTTTGGAGAGCAGACAGCCCTTCCTAGCCCCCTTTCACCTCCGCTGCAATGAGCGATCTCTGTCATTTCCTGTTTAACCTTTGTCTCTCCCCCCCCCCCCCATCTCTTACTATCTGGTTTCTCTTGTTCACCGACATTATTTATTCACGCTGCATTGGAACATGCAGAAATCTCAAATGCATGGCCTGGTTTGTTCAAGAAGAACAGATGAGGAGGCTTCAGGCAGAGGGGTGTGGGGGAGCCAAGGGGACACACTCAGGGCGGGGGAAAGAGAGCGGCTCACAGTCAAGAAAGAAGCGAGGTTGAAGGTGCATGCGAAAGGGGAAGGTGCTGAGGCATAGCGGGTGGATCCATGGGCCAGATCATGTCTGTTGGCTTATTTTGATGGGACTGACGCGAGCATTTAGAGACCGTGATATCCCACTTTGGTACCACGCTGGAGACTTCGGTGCATTTTAAATTCATTTGATCTTTGCTAATCGGCTTCTGCACACCACACTTGGGGTTGAAAACTAAAAGGCAAAAAAGAGGCGTTACTGTAAGTGACAAACTCCAGCTAGGTATGCCATGCCTGTTGTTGCTGGATATTGAGAGGCTTTTACTCACCTAAACTTAATTCTTATCGCATTGCACAGTGCGTATGCAACAGCACCTTTTGGGCAATTGCTGTGTTAAAAAAAAAAGTAAGCGCACAGAGAGAGCGCGCACCAAGCTAGGCAGGGAACTTGGGCATATTTAACCCAATTGTTTATGGGCCTATTCATTAAGGGCTGTGAAAATTAATAAAGGATGCCATAAGCCTGGTACCCAGCTGCCTTTGCTCCTGGCTCTCTGCAAAATGTCAGGTTGTTTTTCTGCATGCATCATACCATGCTAAGTGTTCTTCAGAGCGCCCCAGTAAGAGTCCAAATGTATTAACGTTTCTGTATGTTTAATTTTAGTTCCTCCACGTAACTTGATGATTGACATCCAGAAAGAAACTGACGTTGAAGGAGAAGAGATTGAGCTGAACTGTACAGCCATGGCCAGCAGACCCGCTACCACCATCAGATGGTTCAAAGGCAGCAAGGAGCTAACTGGTAGAATTGTCACCTAAATCAGCTCAGTCTGACTGATTGGAGCAGTTAATTTAGAGTTCCTAATTGCAGTTGGGAAGAGTTGCATGTTTGTTTTGTCCTTTTTAAAGTATCTGCCAAAATCTGAGTGCCAGATTCCTCTCCAGTTGCAAGTGACCCGCTGACTCCTAAAGTAGGGGTGGGAAACCTTTTTCCCTCCCGTAGATACTTTGGGTGTTAATGAACATGACTCCGCCCACTGCGGCCCACCTGGACGAGAGCTGTAGCCGCGCAACGTTTGGCAGGCTGCCAGAAGTGAGCCTGCTACAATCCCTGCCTGGATAGGCGACTGCCCAGGAATTGTGGGCCTGGAAGGAACCAGGCGCAAGGGCTGCCCAGGTGGGCCGTAGCGGGTGAGCGTGTTTGTTTGCGCTGTCATCCTGCTGCTGGTGTGGTGGCCGGCCGGCCGCCATGGCTACCTGTTATGAGGGGGAGGGGCAGCCAGCCTCGCCTCTCTCTCTCTCTCACTCACCCGCCAAGTCCATCTGCAGGAACGTTTGTTCAGTTGCCCAGCCAGGAGTACCCTGCCGGTCTGGGATGTGTAACTGGCATGCCGGCTGCCCGTATATTAACATCCATTTTTAAAACTAGTGCAAGCTACAACGGCCACATAGAAGTTGTGGGACAAAGTGCACTTGAGAAGAGGAGGATCCAAATCATGGAACTGCGCCATGGATCTCTCTCTGTCCTCCCCCCCCAGTTCCTTGGGTGCATGGCCCTCCTCTCTGTTCCCTTCTTATTCTCAGTTCTGGTTTTGTTTTGTTTTTTAATTCTTGAGGGCAGGAGCTGGATCCAGCTGCCGGATCCAAGAACTGGAAAGAGGCTGCGTAAAAAGGGCTGGATTTGACCCCCGGGTCTGAGTTTCCCCCCACCTACCAGAAAGGCCCTTGGTTGATATAAAAACATTTCCGCTGTTCCGATACGACACAAACATTCGTTCCGTCAGGTATGGTTTTGTATAGAAAACCTGCCGGAGCCTGGCTGTGTTGTCTTCCCCACATGAGATTCTAAGGACTCCTTTAGAGCCTTTCATTTCTTCGCCCCGTCGAGGCCCTAGCACATCATCCCTTCCCAGCTGCGCGCACGTGGACACGGTGACACACGCTGAACTTTTCTTGGTAACAGCAGACGGCCAAATGGCCTTAGCCTTTCCTACTTTTAGCACCCCACCGAGCTAACGATATTCATTCTCCTGCGGTCATCTAAATGATGCATGGCTCTTCAAAGAGCCGTTCCCTTGGTTTCTCTTTTCCTTCTGAAGGGCAGTGGTACAACAGTATTTGACTTTTTGTACTTAACCTGTCCAGTTCCTTTATTAAACTCTCCTGCTTCAGCCATTGAATTCCAGCAGCCCTGTATCTTTTGAAGACTGCCAAGCTAGTAGTAGTTGCTTGAAATATCAAATCACCCTGCTGATTCTTTGGCCGGTTTACTCTTTTGTTATTATTATTATTATTACTGGAGAAATAGGAAATCTGAAATAGCTTTCTGGGTTCTGTCCTTCACGTCGATTGTGTCTGCGCGCAGACCCATGAGTCTTTTTGATTAGATAATTTTTGTCCTAAATAAATGTTGCTGTTTGTTACTTTAGAAATTATCGTATTTTCCTTTTATTTTATGCACAAGAGCTTTTTGTATTTGCATATTGAATTCAGATCCTTTTGTAGGCTTCTCTCTTAACCAGTTTTGTCTTAACGAACCAAGCAATTTTAAATGTGATAAGTCCATTTAGGGAAAGTGGTGACATGCAGTCAGCATTTACTTGCAGAATGTGTAGGAAGCATCTTACTTCTTGTCTCTTCACTTAATCCTGATCCTCTTTGCTCCCTCTCTGCATGTTCTTGGAAGTGGTTTCTTTGGCAGGGAGCCTTGCAACGTAGTCGACTCCGACTCACTGCCATGGTATTTTGTATAGGTCTTCAACAGTGTTACTGTTTAGATATTTTAATTACTGTATTTAATTATGTAAATCCGTTTAGTCACTTTTCCTCTTAATTATTTATGATGGGGCTTGCGGGTGGGGAAAGACTTCTAGCTCCATTGACTTAAGTGCTTGGGGTTTTTGGAAGGCATCCTGGAATTTTTAATCCACCGCATGTGCTGTATATTTTAACTTTGAAAAGAGTAGTGTCCCCCCTCTCCCCTCTGATCCTTAGGCACGCAGAGCTAGGAAAGGGGAAGCCCGCGTGTGTGTATTGTACCTCCATGCCAAATCAATGAGATGACCAGTGTGAAACTGGAATGGGGGCCTGTTCTTCCACCTTTACTCTTTTTCTCCACTCTCCTCCTCTTGCCAGGCAAATCGGAAGTGGAGCGGTGGTCTGACATGTTCACAGTGACCAGTCAGCTTTCGTTTATGGTGCGGCGGGAGGATGATGGGGTCCCCGTCGTCTGCCAGGTAGAGCACCCTGCCGTCAAAGAGCTGCAGACCATGCACTACTTAGATGTAATGTGTAAGTACCAGAGCTTTTTTTTAATTCTCCTTACCCATAAAGAGCCTCATTTTTAAAGACTTTAAAAGCCATTAATTATGTAATTACGTTTTATTATAGTGTAGATACAGTTTATATCTTACTTAAATGTAGAAATCAAAGTATTGAGTATTGTTTAATGGATTAAACAATTATTCCTCCTTCCTGTTTTGCCATAATAATGCCAGCAGTCTAGACTTATTCTTCTTCATAGAATACCCAGATCTGGCACCTCTAGAAGAGGCTGGCTGGGCCATATGATTGTTCTTTGAGTTCCTCTGGATCCCCGGTCTACTAGACATTGCATCCTTTGATGGCAAGATCTTAGGGCTTAGTACCATAGCCACGTTTGAAGTAAGGAAATCACTTGTTTAGGAAAAAGTTCCTGTTCACCAGCTAACAAGCTGCCTAGAGAGGTCATGACATGGTTGATCTTCCATCTGTCACTGGAGGTTTTCAAAGAGGTTCAACATCCATCTGTTGGGGATATTGTAGCTGTAGTCACCCTGCTTCCTGTAGGGGGTTGGATTAGATAACCCTCAATTGCCCCAGCTCTGATTCTAAGAAGCATCTGATGTCATCAGTGTGTTTGTGTAACAATTGGCTCCCAACTCATACCTAGTACCTGTTGCAGAGACACGAGTCTGGTTTTCCATTGAGCTCAGAATTCTTGATACCCCAAGAAGAATACGTCTCACTGCTTCTTCCCCTCCCCCCATGGCATGGTTGAGTGTTGATTGGTGGTTCCACTTTACCTTACCCTGTCCGCTTTACTGCTGTGTGTCAGCAATTTCAAAAGTTTTAAAGAATGTTGTTTTTTCTTTTACAACTTAATGTCACAGCAATACTAAGTTCGAGATAATGAACTATAATTCTCCATTGGTAAACCTTCTGAAAGATGCGTGCTATCGTGTCACCTCCATAGGGGTGGGTCTCCGGGAGCACATTACATCGATGCTCCGGAGTCTGCACTGGCTCCTGATAGCATTCCAGGCAGAATTCAAGATGATGGCTTTAATCTATAAAGTCCTAGACAATCTGGGCCCTAGTTACCTAAATGACCACCATCTCCCCTCTGTCTCAGTATGACTTCTGGGATCAACCAGGGGTGCCATCTTGCCTCACCCATACATCAAGGGCACGCAGAGAGGGTTCTTGGTAATTACTTCACATATCTGGAACTCTCATCCCTTGGTGGTTGACCAAACCCCAAGCGTCTTCCAGAGGCAATGGAAGGCCTATCTATTTAGCCAAGTGGTTAACAAACAGGGTTAGAATTTGGGGTACAATTGTTTGGGTATTCTATATACTTATTTTTATATGGTTTTCCTGGGTTTTATTTTTGTATTCTCTCTGTGTGTATATATATATTTTTTTAATTGGTTACTCACCCTGAGGCTTCAGGATAACACAGGTTAAAAATTGAAATAAATAAATCCCTGGAAGATTCCGTTTTGGGGCAAATAATGAGACGTGCAGTGCGACTGGCATTTTGTAATTCATGGCTGCTCCAGTGTGTTCAAAAGATACAGTCAAACCCTTAAAGTAAGTAAAGTCATGAGATCATGTTATAGCAGGTTAGCCGCGAGTTCATCGCCTGACTACGTGCAACATAAAAGGAACCTAGCGTTTCAGGTGTTTTTTTACGAGTTGCTGCACGCTCGTGCATGGCAATAGGAAACCGCAGGATCCTGACATCCTCCCTGAGGCAGCCCAGCAGCAAGGGCTTGCATTTGCATGGATAGGATGGCGTCAATTCCAGCGAGCTTCACTCTGGCACATTACCATTTGAAATAAGGAATGACAACAAGCCTGACAACAGAACGGAAATTTATTGGCACAAAAGAATGGAAGCAAAATAGGGAGATCAGGACTGGCTCGAAATGTCTGTCCTTTATGCATTCATCTCCATCCTAACGTTGCACAAAGAGGGGGCCGTGCTAATTTGTTTCTTCTTCATTATGTAGCTTCATTATGAGCATTCTGCTTACAATTTTCATATCACTGAAACTATCGTGAAGTAATGTCCCTATAATGGGAAAACAAAAATGATCAGATACTCCCTAAATTGGCAGATTGTAGATTTCTTGTGGCTGTGCTAATGTGTAATTCATTTATGCAAACTTAATGTCCATTAACATTTCTTGTAGAGCTCCATTAGCTTTAATAATACATTAACACCTTTGTGAGGCTTGATCAAATACTTAACCAAAAAAGGAAGGGATGGGGGAGCTCAGTTTGCAAATTACACAATGAAATGTTTGAAATGGTGTGCGTTTTTATGCGTGTTTATGAGGGAGGCAAGATGGCTTAGGGCTTCTCTGCAGAAATCTTGCTGTAACAAAGGTGATTTGGTGCGAGAAGAATGGGCTGGCTTCTTCAGAATTAATTTTGCTAATGTTAGGTACCTTGCATATCCGAATGAAGCAGAAAGAGAATTTCCTTCAAAATCTTTCCATTTCTTAAAGGAGTTCCACATAAAACAACAGCAAAGTGTTTGATGTCCAATTATCTGAAGGTGTCGGGGGATACCCCAAATCTTCTGATAAGGTTCTGCGTTCACTTTGTCCGCTGCAGATGTTAATCCCCCTCCACACACGCACACGCTTATCAGTAATTGTAGGCCATTATCTGGTATCTCCTCAGTAAGGAGAAATGGACTTGAACACTGCTTAGTTTGAAATACAGAACTTTCCAGAAGTGGAAAATAATAGCATTGTCATGTTGTGTTGTTGATTAGCATTTTCACCTTGGCTTTTGTGAGAGCGAGACCTGGATTGAAATAGCAGTTTCATTTTCACGGAATATTTCTGTGAAAACAGAGAAGATATGTTTTTTCGATCAGAATCCCGATCGTAATTTAAAAAAAACACCAGTGCATGCACAATTGGCCAATGCCCTTATCTAAAATGACAACAGCATAATCCCTGCCATTTGGAATATGAGCAGCCAATGGTGCATGTGCAGTGAATTTTTAAAAAAATGTTTTGTCCATTCTGATTTGAATGGTTGAAATGCCCAAGTTTGATGAGAATGGGCAAAATTTCGGATTCAGCCCTCCTTAGAGCTTGTGCAAGGTGCTCAGCAAACAGTCATGCAGACCAGAAACTACATTTTAACCAGAGAACAAGTTTGCCCCTAGCGACCTAACGAGTATGTATCCCTCCACTTTCCTTGTTGTCTTAGCCCCTCCCCTCGTGCTAAGGGGGGCGGGGTGTTAAGGGTCCACAATGCATCCAACCCTTGGCCATTCTTCTGAGACTAATAGTGAGGCATTATTTCCTAGTACTATTGAGTGACGGAGAGGAGCTTGGGCCACAAAATTACCGTAATGGGTTTGAGATAGTGATCTAGAGGGTGTGGTAGTTTGCCTGATTCCTTCCCTAGAAGCTGTAGATTTACCCAGTTCTTAAATGAAATATCTCCTTGTAAAAAAGGCTACCTGGTTAGACAGCTGACCACAGAATGAGGAAGCATGAACTCCAAATTTCCAAGCTATCTGGCAGTATCCCTCCAACAATAACTGCTTGTGACTTTCTCACAGTTTGCTTCTTGTGGACATATAATAGAAATTGGGCAGTATGAACCATTGTTTGTGCCAGGAGACTGAGATGGACCCCTCAGAATCTCTTGGTGGGAGTGGGGGTGGGTCTGTGGTCAAGCAGGAAAGAGAAACCCATTGTGGTGGCTGACCCACGCCTGGATCCTGCAAGTTGATCTTCCAGGCTGGAGTAGACCATACCCATGCACTGTGTTCATTGAGTTTTTTCCCCATTGTGGGGAAAACGCAGTGAACGTGGGTCCCTGTCCATGGGCCATAGCGGTGCCATGCAAGAGTGTCAAACAGAATTTTCATGGTTGCTAAGGAGGCCTTGGCCTCCCCACTTGTGTGGTGTAGGTATCTAACTCAACAAAGGGGGAGTCAGCAACCATCAGCGTGAGGTCAAAACAAGCTCCTGGAGCATTTCTTTGCTTTGACTTTCCTACCCATGCCTCAGTTTCCCCATCATCAAAATAGGGGTACTTTGTAAAGCTCCTTGAGACATAATGTGCAGAAAGGCAATGCGAGAGCTTCAGGGTTGCTATTCTATACAGTCGCTCCTTGCTCTGACTGGCACTTGAAATTCCAGGCCTTGTCTTCCCCCTACGTTGGTGCACATGCATAGAAAAAGATAGCAAGAGGAAGAAAACCCACGTGGCTATGCTGTCTGAAGTCTAGATCAGACCTGCCTTTGACACCAGGCCAGCGTTTCAGAGAAATTGCACTTGTAAAATCAAACATAATTGTCACTTACTCAATAGCTTTTTAGAACTGGAACTTGCAATCAGAGCAAAGTAGCTCTCCAAATTGACGTTTCATGCATATTGGCTTGACTGTGTTTTCTACTTTGCGGTGTACAGTGGACGAAATCACCAAACAAGTTTCCATTTGTAGGCACGCACCATGTATGTGGTGTTATAGCTGCCCCAGTGAGGCCAGGGATGTTTTTTATCGGACAATAAAAAGAATTGTCCCTATAGGTGCCATTGCAAGGACCACAATTGCTCCTGCTCTTCAGGCACAGAGGACTCCACACCTATCTCTGTAGAAGATCAGCCCTCTGCAATATATGCACAGTCACAATAAGTGATTTTCTCTCTTCGGTCTACTTAGCATATCAGACAGAATTGAGTATGAAGTGTATTGTAATAAAAGAAAAAAGTGTTAACAGGCAAGTTTCAGATTATCTATGGAGCTTTCAAAGGTAATACTCTGTAGATACTCAGTGATCTCTGTAGAAGGAAGGAGACCAGAGTTGGGAAAGGGGTAAATGCTCCTCCTCTAGCAATTTAAGGAACCCACAAAAAGGAACGAAGGATGGACAAAACCAACAAAATCTGTGTCTTTTTGAAGGGTCATCTTGCCACATTTAAAAGCACTTTCAGATGTTTTTCTCCCATTGAGCCCATAATAGCTTTCTAAGGAAAATGTTCTTAGTTCATAACACAGCTCATTGCAATTGTGGCAATGTCTCTCCCTTGTCATGCTCTCAAAAAAGAGAGAGAGAGAGGAACTGAACCGCAGATTAACCAAGGTGCATAGTGTAGATTCCAGACATCAAAGAGAAGAGTCGTCTGAGGCAACCATCAAAAGAAACAGATTGACTGCAGAAGATATGGAAGTTCCAATAAGCAAGTTCTTCAGATTCTCCTCTCAGATTGTATAAACTACCCCTCTATTATACTCTAAGAACTCCCATTTTTAATGGACACCCGAGGGTGAACCTTTTCCCCAGAGCACCTACCTGGACGCAAGCCAGTGGGACCTCTTCTGCTAACCCATTGGGTACTTTTGAACATTCCACCCTCAATTGTTATGGTAAGCCCATATTTATTTGACTTATTTTGCATCTGACTAGCCCCTTACTGAGCTCCTGAATATAGTAATCATGGTGTTTGTAATGAGAGATTTTGTCCACATACCTGCTGTAACAATTGTTATGGGGTGTGCCGGTTGTTCCATTAGAAGAATGTTTTCAGCTGTAAAAATCCACTCTGCAAGAAAGTGGTGTACAAGTTCTCAGCTTGCAACGTGATCTATTTAACCCAGGTTTAAGAATATTTCATTTGAGTGCTCTTTTATGTTTCTGCTCAAAGGAAATTACAGACTTCACACTTTCTCTTTATAAGTTCACCAGGAGCTCTAAGAACTTATTTTCAAAATGGCTTGTGGGCATACCACCTCAGCTAGATTTCCTCCAGATTTCCTGAGCTAAGTAGGGTTGGGGCCAGCCTGTACTTTGGCGTAAGTAAAGTAAATAAAACTGGGTGGTACAGGAACTGGGATTTGGGTTGTTGAACTACAGAAGAAACTGTTAAGCTAGGGTAACTGTGCCAGTGTTTATGATGCTTGGTAACCTGTGTAATTTCGCAATGTCAAAGCTGCATGAAATCTATGTGTTTACACCCTGAATTAAATGGGATAAACGACCCTTACTAAATGAAAGGGAAAGGAACTTCTGCATTGTTGTCCTAAAATGCATGAATGTTTTGCAATAGCCCTCTCCCCCAGGGTAACACTTTAGTCTCAGCTAAACAAGCTCAAAGCCATGTCACATTACCATGCCACAGGCACGGTAGCTGTGTTCATGTGTGAGAAATAAGTAGAAGAACTCGGGTGACTTTTATAAAAAAAAAATCCCACATCACTTAAGAACATAAGTAGTGCTATACCGAGTCAGACCAATGGTCCATCAAGCCCGTTGCCCTTCTCTGGACCATTTCTAGTTCAACGATGTCTTCTTTGAGATGGGGTGACCAGAACTGCACACAATATTCCAGGTGCAGTCGCACCATCGATTTGTAGAGAGGCATTATGATATCCTCAGTTTTATTCTCTATCCCTTGGCAAATAACTCCTAACATTCTGTTTGCTTGACTGCTGCTGCACACTGGACTGAGGATTTCAGTGTATTGCCCACAATCACTCCCAGATCCTTTTCCTGAGTGGTAATTCCTAACTTGGTACCCAGCATTGTGTACGCATAGTTTGGATTATTTTTCCCTATATGCATCACTTTGCACTTGTCCACATTAAATTTCATCTGCCATTTAGCTCATAAGATCCTGTTGCAGTTCTCCACAGTCTGGTCGTGTTTTAACTACCTTGAATAACTCGGTGTCATCTGCAGATTTGATCCCCTCACTCTTAACGCCCTTTTCCAGATCATTAATGAATACGTTAAACAGCACCGGTCCCAATACAGATCCCTGAGGCACCGCTTTCTACATCTCTCCATTGTGAAAACTGACCATTCAGTCCTATTCTTTGCTTCCTATCCTTTAACCCGTTACCGATCCATAGTGAGACACTACCTCCTATCCCATGACTGTTTAACTTTCTCAGCTTTTAAATTTGCTCATCTTCCCATGAGAATAATGCTAGTGGAATATTCCTACTCCAGCTCTGGCCCTATTGTCTGCAGCCACACTAGTGGGGACAGGCCCAATCCCCCACAGCCCGTAGCGGGCAGTCGCTGCTGCTACACTTCAGGACCAGGGCAGACAGTCTGCACCCCTACGGGACCTCTGTAGGAGGTCCTGCCATGCCCTGGTGCGGGCCGAGGCACCAGCCACCCAGGCAACCGCCCAGCGCTGCCCTACGCTCCTCCCCATGCCCAACCATGATGTGGCTGCGTGGGGATAGAGGCAGCACCCACCACTCAAATCCTGCAGTATACGTCGCTGGAAGCACAGCAGACAGGCACCAATCCCGTGAGCAATGGCACGCTACCGCACGTTGTACGCCCTTACCCCACTTTGAATAAAGCAGCCACGCCCAGCATCCTGGGTCATTTTCGGAGGACGTGGGGCGTAGCAGCCAAGTGCCCACCATGCCATGCTGCGGGGTGAACATCTGGCGGTTGTCAGGCAGGCGATGCCCTGCATCACATGGTAAGGCTGCCCGATGTGAGGTAAGACCGCCCAAGGTGTGGTAATGGCTCGTGTGGCTGCACCCGCAGTGGTGTCTGTACCCGCCGCAGTCATGTCTGTCTACATTTCTTTTTTAGCTTCCTTTGGAGAAACATCTCATAGAGCCAGCAGTGTATGTGGTGCTATACAATCCTAATCAGACACAGGTTCCTGCCCTTGAGGGGCTTTGTGGCAAACATCCTCCCGTTACATGAACTGGTTTTGCAACATGTTACTGCTGAGATCTGATATACTCACTAGGCATCAGTTACACGTAACCCCTGTGAGAGGTTTACAATCTAGAAAAGCCGAGAGAGAGGAACATACGGAGAGACAGGGATACCTCCACAGGGTTGAGAAGCGTCCTTAGAGGGGAGAAGGGACGCTGAGTTAAAGGACAGCATCGGGGGGAGGGGAGGAGGAGCTAGGGGAAGCCTGATGGAAGAAGTAGGTTGTGGGTAAGGATTCAAAAGTTGGGAGGGAGCCTATCGAATCCATTCAAGAAGACCGTTCTAGGCGTGGGGAGAAGACCGTTCTAGGCGTGGGGAGAAGACCGTTCCAGGCGTGGCGGGCGCTGGGGGGGGGGGG
>QEPC01006384.1:4735073-4757965 GCA_003113815.1 Sphenodon punctatus
CAGACGCTGTAGGCCTTCCGGGGAAACCCGGAAGTTCCCCGGAAGGCCTACAGCGTCTGAAGCCGGCAGCCACAGCCGGCGCTGAGGCCGCCGGACCGCCGCCGCCACCCGGAGCTGAACTTGAAGGTACTGGATCCTGGGGGAACTTGTAGTAAGGTGATCCCTGGGGGGGGGGTTTAACCACCACCCCCAGGGATCAGGTCTAATACTTACCGGCTGCTGCTGGGACGCCGCGGCCGCTGGTGCTGGGGGGGTGTTCTGGGTTGAACTTGCCGGCAACGGAGGGGAATTTTTTTTTTTTAAAATCCAGGCTGGGCAGGGTGGGTGGGGGCTGTCCCCCCTTCCACCCGCGCAGCCTGGGAGGGGGAGGAATTTTTTTATTCCATTGATTTCAGTGGGGACACACAGTGCCCCATTGAAATCAATGGAATAAATCCGGTACCGGTATACCGGATTTAATCCGGGAATCCGTTTTTTTGGAAACCGGAATCCGGTAAATCCGGTATCCGGTAATTGGCCTGGGGTCCCACCACTAGGGTGAGGGGCCAGCTCATGCCCTCCTGTCCCCAGCTTCAGTGTTGGCCCCAACTTGCAAAGAGGAAGAGGATCGGGGCTGAAAGACGAAGGCAAAGTGTGGGTGCATGGAATTTAAGTTGTAAGTGAGCACCATATGTGAGACTGTACAATGTCTTTACTGCTAACATGGCACGGAAGTTAAGGTAGGAGCCTTAACTTGCAATTTCCATGCTTTTTAATGCATTATTGAATTTGCAAGAGCCTTAACTCTTTTTGTAACCCAGAGGTTTTTTGTTTATGGAATTGTAATTAGTTTTACTTATTCTCACCCTCCTCCCTCCCCCAGACTAAGATTTTTGTAGCACCTTTGAGGCACTGTGTACAGTCCAGTTTAGAAACCACTGGAAATCAGACTTCTTCAGTCATTTTATTTATAAGCTTCATTTGCTTGGCAATACATTGTGTCCAGCACATAGGAATCTCCAAACATAAAAATAACCCACAATGTTGTAGAAGCAGAGAACTAGGCGACGAGAATTCATGTAAACCGCACACTCACGCCAGAGACATTGGGAAAGAGAATCACTAAGTGAATCCATGTAGGTGTGTAAACTAAAATAAAAACCTGTTCATGGCAGATGGCAATCCGACTACTTGAACTGAGAATATTTTATCTCCGGGAGACAATCTATTACAGATCTAGAAGAGATATGAACACTAGATGATGATAATAATTGCAATAAAACAAAGCCTAACTGAGTCACCAGAAGATAAGCTGCCTCATTTTCTCAGTCAGCAAAAGATCTGACATTAAAAGAGGCTTTCTATGCACCATTGAGGTAAATGAGCCAGAGTATTTAATCGGAGTCCTAGAGTATTTTGTGAGTTTGTCAAAGCCTTGATCTCACAACAGCAACACGGAGGAATTCAGCTCTGTGGACATTTCTCTGCTAGCCTGGGAACATACAGATTTTTATGGCAAATTTATAAGCTACTTTACACTAGTTTTGTGTGGGAAATGCTAACATGACTTTGCCCAGTGACCCAGATGCCGCTGTCATACCTCTCTATCTGTTCGGTTGAATTAACGCAGTTGACTGGAATCCTAAATTTTACTTTTACAGGGAAAACTGTAACACCCCCATCCAACCTTCCTAGTAACGTGTGTTCTTGGTCCTTGTATGTTCATAATGGCATTCAGCACGTACAAGGGAGCCTTCCTGTTCATTCAGCTGAATTTGGGGACGGCATTTGGGAAGAAAGGCTGGGTTCAAACTTTGCTAAGAAGGGTGAATAGTTGGTTTTTCGAAGTATCAAAGGTCAGAAGCATTTTGAGTAATGAAGAGCGGTTTGCTTTGCGCGAGAAGGGCTCTGTGTGACCCGAAAGCTTGCCTATTTCCACCAACAAGAGTGGGTCGGATAAAAAGTATCATTCAAACCACTTTGTCTCTCTGTGAGACTTGACAAATACATTTCAGTGCCATGGTGTGTTTAAAGCGGACGGGGTCCTGCAGAGACATGGGCTAAAGGTGCTATATCATTTGCCCAGAAATTCCTGGAAAGCTATAAGCTATTAGAGTGTGATGATTCAAATCTGGTGTGATTGACACAGTCCCAAAGAGCATGTTCTGTACTTTATGAGTATAATGCAATTTTCTCACTCGCTGCAGCTCGTAATCACTCTTGTGGACAGTGAAATTGCTGTTTACACCCACGGAATCAAATTTATTACACACACCCCTGCCCTATTATGTATTGGCATGATTGTATTTCTACAGGGGTGTGCATGCATTCTCTCGTCTCTCTTTCGTTCAGGTTCACCAAGAAAGCAAAATTTGTGGTTAAACATTGAGTCGTATTCAAAAAATTATAAATAGGTTTTAGTGCCACTTGGCTCCAGTTTAGATCCTTGCTAACAGTAGAGAGACCAAGAATTCAATGAGCCACGGAAATTAAGCAATCCTGTTGCCTTGAGAGGTTGGTCTTTGCTAGGTCAAGCAGACAGGAGTTAGGACATTGGGGTGGTGTGGGGAAAGTACTTATGTCGAATCCATTTGTTCACGAGAGTTCTGCCCACGGAGCTGTAGCTGCTGCAACTTTCACAAGCCATTAATCTACTGGCAAATTTATTATTCATTTTTCACTTTAACTACTGTAGTGCTTAAACAGAGAAGAAGGCTCCTTCATTCAAGGGGATGAATAATACAGTCCCTGCCCCAAAGATCTTACAGTCTTAACCCATCAAGATGACAAGATGTAACGTATAGAAAAGGGATATCATTTTATATAGAAATTGTGCATGCGTGTGTGTATTACATAAATCCGATTTTGAGTCAGTGCATAAGTAATACAGAAAAAATCCTTGTACAATTACCAACGTAGCACACCCAAACTGAAATAAGAAGGGGAAATGATCTGTCGCAAAGAGAGAAGCACAAGTCATCAACGTAGTGGTTTGTTTTAGAGGGGGGTTTGTTTTTGTTAATATCCTTTTAACTATGATTTTTGAAGGGCTAAGGAGTGCTTATTTGTGAGATTTTGGAGACAAGATTTTGTGAGGAGTTTCTCATTGTTTCCATTAAAGACAGAGGGGAATTAGAAGACTAAAGTCAGTAACATGATGACAATGGGTGGCTTTAATTATTCTTACATTGTCTGGGTGAATGTCTCCTCCGGGCATGGTATGGAGGTAAAGTTTCTAGATGCCATAAATGACTGCTTCCTGGAGCAGCTGGTCCTGGAACCAGTGAGAGAACTAGCTACTTTGGATCTTGTCCTAAGTGGAGCACAGGACCTGGTGCCAGGGGTAACAGTGGTGGAGCCGCTTGGCAATAGTGAACATAATACAATCAAATTTGACATAATTATTGGAGGGAGGATGGTAAATAAAACAACCACATTAATATTTAACTTTTAAAATGTAGACTATGCTAAAATGAGGAAACTGGTTAGAAGGAAACTCAAAGGAGCAGTGGCAAAAATTAAATGTCTGCAGGAGGTGTGGAGACTATTTAAAAACACCATTTAGGAAGCCTAAATTTAAATGTATTCTATGGTTTTAAAAAGATAGCAAGGAGACCAAACGCCTGCCAGCGTGGCTAAATGGATAGGTGAAGGAGGCTATTGGAGCCCAAAAGGCATCCTTTAAAAAATGGAAAGCTAGTTCTAATGAGAAAAACAGGGAAGAACGTAATCACTTGCAAATTAGAGTTAGGCCAAGAGAGAATTTGAAGAGAGGCTCACTAAAGAGGCAAGAACTAATAATAATAATAATAATTTATTTATTTTTTAAAGTACATAAGAAGTAAGAGACCTGCTAGAGTCAGATGGGCCATTAGATGGCCAGGAGATAAAAGGGGCTCATAGGGAAGATAAGGCCACAATGCTGGGTTCTAAATTAGGAGTTACCACTCAGGAAAAGGAGCTTGGAGTCATTGTGGACAATACATTGAAATCCACACGTCAAAAATGCAAACAGAACGTTGGGAATTATTCGTAAAGTGTTAGAGAATAAAACTGAAAATACCATAAATATATAAATCTATGGTGCAACTGCACCTTGAATAGTGCAGTTCTGATCACCCCCATCTCAAAAAAAATACAGTAGAAATAGAAAAGGTACAGAGAAGGACAACAAAAATGATAAGGGGCATGAAATGGCTCCCCGGTGAAGAGAGGCTGGATAGGTTGGGGCTCTACAGTTTAGAGAAGGGACGTCAGAGAAGGGATAGGATACAAGTTTTAAAAATGTGCGGTGTGGAACAAGTTAATATGCAGTTGTTATTTACCCTCTCAAATAGTACTAGAACTACGGGACGCTCGATGAAACTAATGGGTAGCAGATTTAAAACAAAGTTGTTTCTTTTCACTCAACACACTATTAAGTTGTGAAATTTGTTGTCAGAAGTTGTGGTCGAGGCCAAGAAGCATAGCAGGGTTTAAGAAAGGATTAGACCTGTTTATGGAGGATACGTCCATTAGCAGTCATTAGCCGTAGGTTTGGAGAATGTAACCTCTGACTGTCGGAAGCTGGGAGTGAATCTCCCCATTGTGACCTGTTGGGGACTATTTTGAAGTGACCCAGATTGGCCACTGTCGGAGGACAGGGTACTGGGCTCAATGGGCCATTGGTCTGACCCAGTATGGCACTTCTTATGTTCTTATGACAAAAGATGATGATTTTTCATGCCAATATATCCTCCTTAGTAGAAGTGGTGTCTTCTGCAGAGTGCTGCTCTCCCAGACTCTAAAGCATTTATTTATTTATTAGTTTTATTTTCTGCCACCTCCTGCCACAGAAGCTCAAGGCGGCTCACAACATCTTAGATGAGACTAATAACTGAGGGTAGTTCCTAAACAAAGGGCAGTGTACGCTGTAGCTGGCTCAAGGAGCACTTGGGAGTCCTTTGGGGTGGTGGGACCTCTGTAATCATAAAAGGTCAATTAAGCACAGCCATTTTGAAATAGTCATGAGACTGGGAAGTTATCCTTGCAGGTTGTTTGGTCGACCCGATGGAATGCAACCAGCTTTTGGATAGAGGACGACTGTAGTGCTGCATCTGAAGGTACCAGGCCACTATAATAATGTCAAGCAGGGTTCCATGCACCAGTCGACAAGACAGGCACACATCCCTTCAGAACAGTTCACTAGTTCATCTCAAAATAGGAATCCTTCTATCTTGTCGTGTGTGCGTTAAATACCCGTTTCCTTGATCACAATAGCTCAGCTAGTGGTATACATGTAGGAGCTTCCTTCCATTAGTTTGAGACACTATGCCATTTTTTAAAGACAACGCCATGGCTTTGATGATGGCGAAGAAGACTTTCTTTGCTCCTCTCATAGCATCTGCGATGTCTTGTCTGGCTGAGCTTTTCAGGGGCTGAGAGGTCTGGTTAATCCGGCCTGTCTCAGCCAGAAGTTGGAGTCCCCTAATGCCCACTGTGATGTTTTTATTGATTACTTTGCAGACAAAATCATTCTTATTCACCACGACTTTGGTGCGACTGTTTCTATGGCACAGTCAGAGTTTGGGGCTGTGGAGGTCCAGCCGTGTCTTTTTATTTGGATCAATTTCAGAGTTATCGCCAACCAATTTGGAGAATGTGCCTTGGGCTGTGCGAGCCACCAGTTGTGAATTAGATCCATGCCCGTCCTGGTTGGTGAAAGCCAGCCAGGAGACGTTAGGACCGTTGCTGGCTGGGGTTGTCAGCGCCTCCCTTCGGGGGGGCAGGATATCAGACTCCCTTAAGATGGCGATTCTCCAGCCTCTGCTCAAGAAATCATCCTTAGGCGCTGGCTCCCCTGCCAGCTATTGGCCTGTCTCTAAACCTTCCCTTTTCAGAGAAGGTTATTGAGCGGGTGATGGCACGTCGGCTCCAGGCCCAACTGGATGCTATCAGATTCCTGGACCCCTTTCAGTCTTACTTTCTTCCTGGACATGGCAGGGAGAATGCGCTTGTGGCCTTGGTCGATGATCTATGCCTGGAGATAGACAGATCTAATAGGATCAATGGTGGAATTCCCTCTATCAGTGGCTTTTAACACTGTTGATCACGAGATGTTGACTCAACTTCAGGACCTGGTGAGGGTACATGGGACCACTCTTCAGTGGTTTCACTCTTTCTTGTCGGGGAGGTCTCAGTAGTTGGTGATGGGCGGTTGCTCATCATTGCCTCATGATTTCCCCTGTGGGATCCCGCAGGGTTCCATCTTGTCCCCTCTCTTATTCAATGTGTTTATGAAGCCGCTGTGGAAGGTCGTGCGCAGCTGGGGACTCCGCTGTTGTCAATATGCGAATGACACCCAGCTGTATTAATCATTTTCAGCCAACCAAGACTCGTTGCTATCCCGGTGCTTGGCTGCTGATGGGGAGTGGATGAGTTTGAGCTGATTGAAGGATGCCCCATGTATTGGGGGTGTCCATTCTCCGTTGGTTCCATCTGTACGGAGTCTAAGGTGCTCCTGGATGTGCAGCTGCACCTGGATTTGCAGATGTCAGCCGTGGCCAGGAGCGCCTTCCACCAATTACATATGGTGAAGAGGCTCTGTCCATATGTCTAGGACTCCGATCTCACCACTGTCATCCATGCATTCATTGCCTCGAGGTTAGACTATTGTAACGCGCTCTATGTGGGGCTGCTTTTGGTGATGATCTGGAAGCTGTCGTTAGTGCAAATGCAGTGGCCTGTCTAATGACAGGGATGGGCCGCAGGGAGCACATAAAACCTGTGCTCCAAGCATTGCACTGGCTGCCCATTGTCTTCTGGGCCCCATTTAAGGTGCTAGTTTTGACTTAAAAAACCCTACATTACCTGAAGGATCGCCTCATTCACTGGGCAGCACCTGCGGTCATCCAGGAGCATCCTCCTATATATAAACGGGTCCGTATCGATAGGCGGGCGTTCTCGGCAGCCGCTCCATCGCCGTGGAAATCCATCTCAGTCAGAATGTTCTCGCCTTCCGCCGGCAGTGTAAAGCCTGGCTTCTGCCAGGCGTTTGGCAAGGGTGGTGGTTAATGGATATGATTATTTTGCACAGAATTGGTTTTACACTTCTATGTTGTATATTTATATTGATTGATGCTATTTTAATGTTTTATTATTTTATATATGATGGAAGCCGCCCCGAGTCACCATTAGTCAAGAGGGACAACGTAACAAATGAAAATAAATAATAATTATTTGGAAGCGCCTCTAAGGGACTTGTCCCAATCACACATTGACAAGTTTTTTGTTTTTAGGGGAGAATGGATTAGGTTTCCAGCAGGAAAGTTCCCCTGATTTGATTAAAACCTGTATTAGAATTTCAGTCCAGTAGGATCTTTGCAATAATACAAAGGCCCTTATCATGTACCCTTGCTATAGCCAAACATTAAGCTCCAGGAAGATCCCCTCTCACCTGAAGCCTTCTGCCTAGCACCAATGGAACTCCTTTCTTAGCCTAGAAAGGTGAAACTCTCAACCCTGGGTCATAGTTGTTGGGGTGTAGCATGTGCTGCCCCTTAGGCTACGGCAGCTCTGACAAGCAACCAACTTCCATGGAGTCAGCAAATTTATTTATTTATTTATATTTATATGCCGCCCACCATGTCTACGGCATCTCGGGGCGCCTGTCAGCATAACATAAAACAATTTTTAAACATAAAAAAATCTACAATATCATAATTAAAACAAATTTAAAACACCCCCCACAAACATTAACCCCACCCTCCCCTCCGAAGGCCTGGGCGAACAGCCAGGTCTTACAGAAAGGCCAACAGGCCCGGGGCCAGGTGAGCCTCCTCCAGGAGGAAGTTCCACAACCGCGGCCTGGCCACCGAGAATGCCCTCTCATTGTGGCCCCCCGTCTTACACGGGGGACCTCCAGAAAGGCGCCCCCGGTGCACCGAAGGGATCGCTCTGAGGCACGGAGGGCGAGGCAGTCCCCGAGATATGCGGGGCCCAAACCATGCAGGGCTTTGTAAATCAATACTAATACCTTGAATCTGGCTCGGTACGCTATAGGCAGCCAGTGCAGAGCGCGGAGCACCGGTATTATTTGCTCACGCCGCCCCGTTCCCGTCAGGAGACGGACTGCCGCATTCTGCACTAGCTGCAGCCTCCAAACCAGAAACAAGGGAAGCCCCACGTAGAGCGCGTTGCAGTAGTCCAGCCTCGACGTGATGAAGGCATGGACGAGAGTGGCCAGATCGGGCCCGGAGAGGTAAGGTCGGAGCCCCCATACCAGCTACAGCTGGCCAAAGGCGGCTTTAGCCACCGCCTCCACCTACCGATCCAGACGGAGGCCCGAATCCAAAACCACCCCCAGACTCTGAACCTGAAGAGCAACAGGCAGGCAAACCCCCCCCATCAGGCGGGCCAGCACCTCCCTCACCCTTCCCACCACCATCACCTCCGTCTTATCGGGATTGAGCTTCAGTCTGTTCTGCCGCATCCAATCCGCCACGGCCTCCAAACATTGGGAGAGTAACAACAGCAGGACCTGGGTCAGTTGAAAACGAGAGGTACAGCTGAGTACCATCAGCATATTGGTGACATCGCACCCTAAATCCTCTCACGATCTCCCCCAGGGGCTGCATATATACATTAAACAACAGTGGAGACAGAATGGAACCCTGCAGAATGCCGCAGGTCAAGGCCCGGGGGCTAGATGTTTCAGCCCCCAGCACCACCCACTGGCTTCTACCCGAGGGGAATGAGCGGAATCATCCAAGGACAGTCCCGCCCAGACCTCCCAAGTCTCGCAGACGTCTCAACAGCAGCCCATGGTCCACGGTATCAAAAGCAGCCGAGAGATCTAGCAGGATCACAAAGGTCGAACATCCTGCGTCCATCTCCCGGCAGAGATCATCCACCAAGGCCACCAATGCCATCTCAGTACCGTAACAGGGGCGGAACCCAGATTGAAAAGGGTCAAGGAAACCGATGCTGTCCAAATGAGCCTGGAGCCGCAGTGCCACTGCCCGTTCAATAACCTTCCCTAAAAAGGGAAGATTAGAGACGGGTCGGTAGCTGGCGAGTGTGTTCACATTCAAAGATGGCTTCTTCAGCAAGGGGCGCACCACGGCCTCCTTGAGACTGGGTGACAGCCTCCCCTGCCGAAGGGACGCGTTCACTACCCTCGCCAGCACCGTCCCCAAGGTCTCCCTGGAGGCTTTCACCAACCAGGATGGGCACGGATCTAGTTCACAACTTAGTGGCTTTGACAGACCCCAGGACATTCACTGCATCAGCCGGCGTCACTTCCTGAAACTCATCACAGAAAGATCGACCAGACGGTGCCTTCATAACCTCGTGCCCCTCGCTTACTGCTTCCAATCCGGTGTCAAAGTTACTCTGGATCTGAGCGATCTTGTCTGCAAAGTAGGTGGCAAACTCCTCAAAGCGGGCCTGGGACAAGTCCCCGTCCAGGCGGAGGGAGGCCGAACTGACCAGCCCCCGCACCACCCGGAACAGGCGCTATGAGGGCAGCAATGAACTCCTTCTTTGCTATCCTCACAGCCTCAACATAGGACCGCAAGTGGGTCCTATGGAGAAGTTGGTCAGATTCAGAGCAAGTCCGACATCAGCGTCGCTCTAGTCTCCTACCTACCTGTTTCATGCACCGCAGCCCCTCAGCAAACCAAGGGGCCCTGCGGTGATGAGACGGAGGGAGAAGACGTCTCAGAGCCACCCTGTCGATGGCCTCCCCCAACAAGATGTTCCAATGCTGGACAAGCTCATCTGCAGAGCGGCCGTCCGGGTCTAATGTTAACTCCCTCAAAGCCTCCTGGAACCGCTGCGGTTCCATCAACCTCCGAGGGTGGACCAACCTAACTGGTCCATTCCACTTCTGGAGGAGGTTCGCTGAGAGGCTGGCCTGTAGGAGATAATGATCCGTCCATGACAAGGGCGTGACCCTCACATCCCCCACTAACGGATCACCCACCTCAAGGCCAGAACAAAAGATCAGATCGAGAATATGAAACCCCCCCCCACATGGGTCGGGCAGTTGGCCACTTGGGACAAGTCCATGGTTGCATGGCGACCATGAACTCACGTTCCGCTCCTACAAGGCTGGCATCGGCATGGGCATTGAAGTCCCACAGGACCACGGTCCTGGAGGAGTTCAGTGCCACCTCCGAGGCCAGCTCTGCTAGAGCGGCAAGGGATGCTGCCGGACAGGAAGGGGCCCGGTATACCAACAGCACCCCAAGCTTGCCCCCCGCCAAATCAAACACCACATGGAGGGCTTCAATACCTGAAATCTCCTGAACTGGATATCTCCTAACTGGCCACCCCTCTCTAAAAATAATAGCTACACCTCCCCCCGGCCTCCCGTGCAGGGCTGGTGCTGAACAGCATACCCGACTGGAATGAGGTCCGCTAAAGCTGGTCCTGCCCCCTCGTCCAGCCAGGTTTCTGTGATACATGCAAGGTCTGTTGCCCCATCCAGGATCAAATCCCGGATCACTGGGGCCTTATTCGTTACGGACCTTGCATTCAACAGCAGCAGCCCTTTACAGGCAGACCTTAGACCCTGATCCTCTCTCACCCTCAGTGGGGGGGGTGACTCTCTTAACCTCCACCAGGAACCTCGGTCCCGTGGGAGGACGAGTCACCCATCCCCTTGGACCATACCGTCCGCACCCCATAACCACCCCTATAGCCTCAAAGAAGCGGAACAGGGAGTTGTTTCTAGCTGAGTGCTCCAAAGCAAGCTCTGACTCATTAAAATGGCTCTTGAACGTACATGTACAACAGACAGGGCCTTCTCAGAAAGAGAGATGACACACCTTCTGTAAACAGGCATATCACTTGGCATGTACACTTTGGAAAGCCAACGGACTGGGTTCTCTTTGGGATACTTCATGACCCACTTGAGTTAGAAGAACAGCCTGGCTTTTGTAGTTGCAAAGAGGGGAGCTTTGGGGGACAGTCATAAGAGCTCCATGCTCTGATCCCTTCAGGACCATAGGTGTTAGATATTGCACTATGGCGTTTAGGCAGCCAGATCAACACCTTGCCATGAAAGTGCACTCCCTGGTCAATGAATGAAGTGACCTTGATGGTGCCCTTGGGGGAGCTAATGGTGTTGTCCACAGCAGCAAAGTTGGAGGCCACAGAGGTGGATCTTTGTGACACATGAAGTCTGGGGTGAGGAGATTGCGTGGGGAATATGCTGTCCCCACGAAATACAGTCTCAGCTCATTGCTAACATAATCAGATGCCAAGAAGGGAGATCCTCTGGCAAATGGAGAGATACCGTGTGTGTGTCAGTGGCTGAGCGAGTACTTCAGCGTGACAGTCCCGCGAATGGAGGATTCAGCTTCTCGTTTACTTATGAAGTTAAAATATAGGTTATAAGGTCGGGAAGCAGAGAGAAGGGGAACACACTTTTAATTTCATATTCCGACTTTAAGATTCTGTAATATTCTGTGAGATCAGTCTGGCATGAACTATTAGCTACCAACAATGCGGGAAAGGTGCCACCCTCTTCCTCGTCTCTCTAAAGGCAGCTTTTTACATATTTTATGGATGCACAAAAACGTGTGTGTGTTTTAAAGAAATCTCATAAAATCCAGAATGGTTTTGTAATAAGTTTTTCAAATTGGCGGCTGCTACGGTTTGACCTTTAGACTGCTGGTATTTAACCTTGTATATCACTTTAGCTTTTCAGCGAATTTAGTTTAATAAAGGCACCTTATTAAATTACCATTTATATGTATATATATATATATTTTTCTTTAAAAAGAGCCACTAGAAAAGATAAGTGTATTACAAAATAGCTTGAGATTGCTAGACCTAATTGACTGTCAGTAGTGTAATGCTGCAGTCTAGGTGCACGGATCTAACAATTTGCCTTTACTTTTTATGTGCAAATCACACTATAAAAGCATAAAGGGGCTCCAGCCTGCACATTTCAGGACACTTATACATTTTGTAGCAACAAAGCCGGTCCACCTTTTGCCTCATGCCGTAGAATGCTCTTTGAGGCATGCAGTAATTGGCCAACAATGCACCCCCTCAGGTCTTACTAATTAAATCATTCTTGGAACTGTGCTTTTTTAAAACAAAATATCCAATAACTGATAGATAGTTGTTGCCGTCTCTTAATATCATGAAGTAAGTGACTCTGGTGAATTGCTGTGGTGGTGAGTGAGGCAAAAGCAAGATTGACTTCGACCCCACATTTTAGTTTCATATGTGATATGGGCACGATCCTTCAGATAGCACTGGTATGAGTCTCATTGACATCAGTGGGTCCCTGTGCAGTGCTAGGTACTAGTGGTGGTGTTAACCAGCTAGAGGACTGCACTGTTAATCACTTAAGTACCTAAATCCATTTATGTCCAATTATAATTTAGCATTATCTTACTGGTCATATCCTTTCAAGAACACCCAATTCCTATTTAAAACTCGTGGGACATAGGCACTTGTAAAAATTCAATTTTCATGGAATGTAGGTGTTACTGAAGAGGGGTACCTTTTTTGTAGAACCAACTAGTTTGACTTTCAAAGTCGTTTAGGAGTCATGATCTCTGCATCTGTTGAAAATCCTAAGTCGCTCAAACCCTTTTTTTCTGATTCAGCACATGCTAGTAGCTTACACAGTAAGAGGTAGCCTTTCGTCCGAAGAGCCTGCAATCTAAATATATGTACTCACCAGATCTAAGTTACAATGTTTGACCAGAGGGGGGGGAAGTTGTGATATCTTCCTTGGCAAAACTAAACGTCCTTGCCCCAAACAAGCAAAATGTTGTAAGACCAGGTTGTTTTGTGGTATACAAGCCCAGTTAAAATATCCCACCTCCTGGCTTGCCCAAACAGACTTCTGGGTTCTTGTGAAGCAATCCCTGACTTCTTGCTTAGCTTCTGTAGTCACCGGTATGCTGGGAACTCTTTCCTAGTGGGGACTGGAGCTCCATCATGACCGCCCTGGGCTGCCGTTAGCCAGGAGGGAGCAGTATAGAAATGTAACAGATAAACCAATGACAAATTTCAGCAGGGGTGCCATCTGCCTAACAGAGGCATGGCTATTAATGACATCTACAATATCATCTCTTGGAGATGGAGACTGATTTATAAGAGATAAATAACCTTTGAGGTTACCCCTTTAATTGCAATATAAAAGTGATCTTTTGGGGGGGATACCAACAGGCTTTGCTTTTGTCGTCTTAGCTATAAAATCTGAAGCTTGCCTGCGTAGACAGTTAAAACATAGACTTTGACGCGGCTCGTTTGGTTAATTTATACTTCATTCTAGTTATAGCATATCTTCAGTCTGTTCCCCCTTTATTTGCATGAGTAATTGGCAGCTGGTAAACAGCTCATTAGAAACCCTAAAACAATCACCTGATGAAACAGCAGTGGAAGAACAGACGACAAGACGCGAAACAAAATTTTGGTACGTGAGCTCAGCACAAGACTCTGACAGCAATCTCTTGTATACTTTGTGCAAATCAGCCAGGCAGCCCAGGAAAAATACTGACTGGATATGGGAAGTCCTGGCGGTGGCATGGGAAACAGAAGCCAGAAACACCACAGTTATATCATGAGTTACTTCCCTAGGTTTACCCACCTCTCTGGGTAATTTCAGACGTGACGGGCCTTTTGGCCCGCCACACTGAACCCTAGACCGGGATCCATCTTGGATCCCAGTCTGTGATCAGACCGGCTGTCCTTTAGATGTGCCGGCCTGATCGCAAAGGGGAATCGGAGAGGGGGCGGGGCTGTGTGGCGTGCGGCCGCTCAGCCCAGCCTCCCCCGCGTTCTTCAGGCCACCCACCCACGGGGAGACGGGCGGGCGCAGCAGCCAATCAGGCCGCTGTGCCCGATCCCGTACCACGATCGGAACCACAGTCCGGAGACAGGGCGAGGTAACTGACGTTACCTTTGCCCCATTCCTGATCGTGGTTAGCTTTGAACCCCGCCAGGAATTTACCATGGTGAACATCTGGCGGGGCTCAAACAGACGTTTCCGCGATCACAGCCACCACCCTGAATCCACTGTGATTCAGTGTGGTTGGCTGTGATCTCATAATGTCTGAAATTTTCCCTCTGTGTGCAGGTGTTTTTCAGGTTGCTAACAGGGGAACTTTCCTACCACCCCATGTACGGTATACCTGGGCTCAAGAGACCGTGTTGAAATTGGCATTGTAATTGCTACACCTTCAGCTTCTTTCTCGAGGCAATGTAAGACCAATTTATTCGGCCAGACACTTGGCAGGCAGGGACGGGGTCTGGGACGATGTTAAATGGGACGTTTTATATATGTTTTGGGTTTTAAATCATGTTTATTCCATTCATTTTTTTATACATGACAGGTATAGCGTATAACACCGGTGCTCTGTTCGTTGCACTGGCTGCCCATTTCTTTATTATTTATTTATTTTATTTCCTTAAATGTGTACCCTGCGCCCTCTCACCAATGGCGACTCATAGTCTTCCAGGCTCAATTCAAGGTGTTGGTATTGGCCACAATTCCAAGTGGGATCCGCGTGGCACAATGTGCCTTTAACGAACACGCGCTCACGTAAGTTACACGCGGCACACGCAAGGTGTCGGATTGGTCCCATTGGCCTTTAAAGCCTTGAACGGCTTGGGCCCTACTTATCTACGGGACCCCCTCACCCACTGGGTCCTGGATCGGCCCCTGCAGTCGTTGGAGGGTACCCTGCTTGAAGTCCCCTGTGTCCGTCGGACGGGGATGATGGAGAGGGCCTCTCAGTGGCCTCTCCAAGGCTGTGGAACTCCCTCTCGGTGGATGTTCGCCTATCCCCAAACCTTTCCCCCTTCCATGGACAGTGCAAGACTTGGCTGTTCCGCCAGGCATTTGGAGAGGGAGTGGGTGGGTGTGGGTAGGGAAATTGAAGAGGGTGGGATTTATTGTTGGGATATCTGTTGATTATTTTATGATTGTTTTTATTATATGTTTTATTGTATTTTATCTTTTTATGGAACTTGTAAGCCTTCCCGAGCCACCATTAGGTGGGAGGGGTTGGGATATAAAATTGTGTGTATAAATAAATAAATGTCGGCCAACCCCGAGCCTTTGGGAAAGGGCGGAGAAAGAAATAGTAAATAAATGAAATAAATAAATACTGCTGTCTCGATCTCTACTTTTCTGTTGTTTTTAGTGCCTAGCATAGGAACTAGTGCCTCATTAAACACTATTGTAATAAATAAAAGCATCAAAGCATAACATCTGTTTGTGTAATTGAATAGTTCCACTCTATTCAGCCCTAGCCGGAGCTCCCATGGAGTATAGTGTCCGGTTTGGGGCACCTCATTCCCAGAAGGACGTTAACGAACTGGAGCGGGTTCAGAGGAGGGCAAGACAATAAAGGATCTGGAAAGCAAGTCTCGTGAGGAAACGTTGAAGGAATTTGGTATGTTTATAGCAAAGGGGAAACGCAACAGCAGTCTTTAAATATCACAAGGGCCGCCCCCAAGAAAGAGGGCAAGGAAGTGTTCTGCACGGCTCCAGAGGGGCAGGCCTAGAAAATAATGGGCTCAAGTTACAGGAAGAGAGATCTTGATTCAATAGCAGAAAACGCTTTGTAATCGTAAGAGCCGGGCGGCAATGCAACAGGGGATCTAGGGAGGTCACAGGCGCTCCGTCGCTGGCGGTTTTTGAAAGAGGCTGGACTGACATCTGTCTGGAATGTCACAGCTGTAGCCCTCCAGCAGGGTTGGACTACATGACCCTCCAAGTTCCTTCCAATCCTATGGGTCTAGTTCTGTGATTTATATCCTCTTCCTTTGTTTCTACTTTCTAGTGGGAATTGGTGCTGACTGCATAATAATCATCATCATCATCTTTATTTTTATGTAGCACACACCCCCCCCCCCCGCTTGCATTCAGATTTGTGAACCTTTTCCATCTACAAACCAAACCCCAAGTATTAGCTGCAAAAGCCCTCACTAACTGATCGCTCTGGGTCGCTCGACAGGTCATTCTTGCTGTGGTTGGAACATAGGGTTGTTGACTCGTTACGTTTGACCTGAAACTTCTGGTCTCCTGCGTCCGACCTTCCGTTTCCAGGTTGTATCAAGAAATGTTTGGATTGAACCTAATTGAATTGCATAGACACCCCACCCCACCCTCGCCTACCCCAGACCCTAATTGACTTGACAGAATTGAGGCAATTTAAGTTCAGTAGGTGGAATTCACGGTGAACACGTGGCCCCACTTTGAGTTTGTGAGTTTGTTCATTAATTTTTTAAAAAATTGATGGCAAGATTATGGGTATTTAAAACTTGTGTGAGCTGTAGCCATGATGAGAGGGACCCACAACTTGGGTGGGTGAGAGGAACAGAATGAGAACATGGGTGCCATACTGTGTCAGGCCAATGGTCCATCAAGCCCAGCATCCGGTCTCCGACCGTGACCATTCTCGGTCGCTTGGGAGTAGTACCTGATCTTGGAGACAATCTTGTGCAAATTGAAATACATGGAAAAATTATTTCATCATGATGGGTCCTGGCTACCTACTGTACGTCGAACCGAAACAAAAGGATTTCCAGCAGCATGGGTATAACATCTTTATAAGCAACCTGTAGGATCCTTTGAAACACTTTGTGCTTTTGTAAAATGTATTTTGAGATGGAAACACTAATCGCAGGGTTTGTTGTCTAATAGAAGCTTTACGACCATTACTGGCTTGGCTTGCACAGCAGTGCAGCTGGGTTGGTCAATCTTTGGCCCAGGTTAGAGGTTAAGTTAGCAACCTCTCGGAATACCTTCCTTTCCTGCATTGGTAGTTGGCATATTTGAGCCAACTACTTAGATTTGCCTTCCCGTCTCCCAAGCCTTAACCTCTGTTTCTAGAAGTTCAGCTAACACCTTCAAGCACGTTTCATGTTCTCCAGAATAACACAATGTTCCATTTCCAGAACACGGCAAACCTGCATCATGACCAGTTAAACAGAGACATGGATACTGTACTTTATAAAACCTAGTGCGTAATGCCTTGTGGTTTCATGGCAACAAGAGGGATCTGTGGTGGGGATTAGTTTATAAAAATGAATTTTGTAGTGAAGTTGTCCCAGAGGAGGATTTACCAGTGTAGTTTATTCCATTGCTGAAAATTATGAGGGTTTAAATTGGTTAAACCCAGCTGTGGATTTTTTTTTCTTTTATCTCTATTATTCCATAGGAAGAACGTTAATAAATTAAACACCGTTAACAGAATGCAGCAAACCAATAGTAACGGCAATTGTGATTCTCTGAGGAAATAAATGTTTAAATTGTCTCAACCTTTATGCATCCCATTTTACCTTTTTTATCCTCCTATTTCTTACAGTTGAGTAAATTTCTTCTTTTAAGAAACCTTAATGGCATATGTCGTATTAAATGGATGTGTGGCCTTGATAGCATTTTAGTTACGTTTTGAGATTGCATTTTTAATCTCTGTTTTGGTGGTTGAAGGCAATGGATCTCTTATTAATTGTGGACTTCAGTCTTGTTCCTGCAGGGTTTTTCCAAAGGCTTTTCTGAACTCCCTCCCTTGGTATAAACTCTTTAATCCCCTGTGTTTATTTTTGGATTTTCAAGTTTCGTTTGGTCTACTGAAAACCTTCCCTTGTTCAAACAAAGGCTGCCCTGTTGGGTTTTTTGTTTTGTTTTCATGTGTTCCAAAGAAGAAGGGCCTCCAGTAGAGCCAAGCCTATTAATATGCAGTGTCACAAAGTATTCTCATACAGTAATATATGATTCATGATAAAATGTATCAATTCTGGGCACCACAAGTATCTGCGGTTTCACCTCAGCATGAAGGCAAATGAGTTTCCTTTAGCTTGAGTGCGTTGAGAGATAAACCTCAATGTAACAAAATGCATTTCACAGGAACCAGTGGGGCTGCTTTTGGTCTGCAAATTCCTTATCTAGCTTGTGTTTCCTGTTCTGGAATTATTAGTCAACTTAATTTGAGAAAATACCAGGATACTTTACTGATTAGAAGAACATTATAGATGGGGCAGGAGGGCGAAGCAAGACCGACGCCAGGCTTTCATTTCTAGTTCTGTGCAAATCTGATTCTGTTTGAGATAAATGAATAAGCACGAAAGCGTAACAAGCTATTTTTCTCACGCAGATAAACCTCATGTGCAGGTGTCGCAGAAATACCCGCTGCAAGGTGGTCTAACAAGGGAAGGGGAGTCGCTTGAACTGGTGTGCCAAGCGGAGGGAAAACCAAAGTAAGTTCGGGGCGTGGAAGAATTCTCTGGGACCGTACACTTCTGCTTCTATCCCACTGTAGAAAAGAGGCTTCTATTAGAGCTGAAACGAACACCTAATTAGCACCCACAGGGTAATACCCATATTTTTTTGAGGACTTCATTGGGTACCCAACTGTCTGCCGAAGCACTGATTGGGTACCCGAACTCCTGGAAAATCTATAACGTCACTTACTGATTTTCCAGGAGGGCTGATCCCCTCGGTGTGAGCAGGGGTGCAGCCCTCTGAGAGGGAGGGATCCTCTAGTGGCAGAAGAGGATGGGGGGGTGTTTTGGGGGAGGGGGATCTCTCGGGGGGCTGGTGGGGCCCTCTGGGGGGGTCGGTGGAGCAGATCGGGGGGGGGCAGGGTCTGCAGTCATAGAGGTTGGGAAATTGGGATGGAGAACAAAACAAAAAATGGGGGATGGAAACTCAACATTCCAGAATGGAAACTCAACGTTCTTGGGGCATTGGGTAACCAAATCGAGCGCTAATCGGATACCAATTAATACCCAAATGTTGTGGGTTGATTTGGGTATCAGAAATTTGACGGGTACACCCATTTTAGCTCTAGACTTCATGTATTTCAGCCAGCTGCCTTCTCGTAGGGTCATTGATCCATCCACAAGACCACAGAACAAGGTGGCTACAAAAACCCTTAGGTGCCAAAGGAAAGCATGTGCTCATCTTGACGTCAGCTCTCACGATTGGCTACCTAAGGAATGGTTCTGTGCTTGGTTGGTATCACTGACCATATATCTCTATGCCTAAACAGATTACCATGTGACCATATACCTTCTCCTCCACGGGATGCTGGATACAGCTGTTGTAATTAATCTGCAAAGGCAAGATGTGGTCTACTTACTGAATCATGCTGAGGTGCAAATACGAATTGGGAGGAGAGATACCAGAGAACTATGCAAGCAAGAGCTGACCCAGGCCTGCCCAATCTTCCTTGCTTGGGCAGGATCGTTCTGCTTTGCAGTTGTCAATGAGTTGTGTCCCATGTAGTGGAGCTTCTGTCACCTTCCCTGGGACACGATTACAAATCCTAGATTGTGCATCAGGATAGATTTTCTGGCAGGAAAGGTTAACCTCCCACCTTTATTTGCACTCTGTTTACATGTATGGACTCGCTGTGACAACCCTAAACGCTGCCGCTTCCATTGTTAATCTTACATGTTTTACATTCTTTTAATACTCTCCCACCCATAGTAGTTTTTAGGTCTTGCTTCTGGCTGAGGAGCCCTGCAATTTCCTTGATTCTGTCGTCGTGGAAACTTGGGTGGAATCGGAGATGGGTTGGACTAATGTGGGTGCCGGCAGGGAATACAGAGCTTGGCCAGAGTGGGGAGCAGAACCCATGCTCCTGGCAGTCCGGCTCCGTCCGCAAAGGCGTAGCCCAGCTCGGTTCTTTGGTAGCAACAACCTGGATTGGGGATTGTAGATGCTGGGCTCCTGCTCAGCTCCTCCTCCCGGTACCTCTGTACCATTCTCCCTCTGCCCCCCGCATGGTACCGTCTCTCTGCCCCGTCCACCTCCCCACTTTTTTCCCATTGTCCCAACCACGCCTCCTACCTGGCCTGTTACCTGCTTCCCGCAAACACCCGCCAAAAAAAACGTTAAAGTTCCTGACCACAACAGAGTATGTGGATAAGAACAGCAGAATTTAGTCTAGCCACAGAAATTGGGGGATCTTATGCAGGACACACAGGTTCCTAGTAAACCAGCTTGTCCTTTTATCATTTTTTGCACATCTGTGGACTCCCTGCTGTTTGATATTTTTTTTTATTGATGTGTCCAGAATGGAACGCATTATTCCTGATGCAGATGCATGAGGTCATCTGGATTGGGATGTCCACTCCCTGCTGGGTCATGGTGGGTGTATTAATATTATTATTTTCAGATGTATATGCAGCCCTATCCCGGTGCTGGCTCAGGTTAGCTTACAGTCATTAACTGAACAATACATGACATGTGAAAAGACAATCCCATCCCATTCACCCCATCCCAGCCCATTCACAGCCAGGACTTTCGGGGCCTGGCGCAGCCAAAAGCGGCTGGCTGCCTGGCGCCAAACACCGAAGAGGTGGCGGGGGGGGTGGGCTTTAGCTTTGTATTGGGGTGGGGATGGGGTATTTCCTTTATGGGGAGGTGGACAAGGGGACTGGGTTAGGGCGGGGAGGGCTGATCCCCTCGGTGTGAGCAGGGGTGCAGCCCTCTGAGAGGGAGGGATCCTCTAGTGGCAGAAGAGGATGGGGGGGTGTTTTGGGGGAGGGGGATCTCTCGGGGGGCTGGTGGGGCAGCCTCTGGGGGGGTCGGTGGAGCAGATCGGGGGGGGGCAGGGTCTGCAGTCATAGAGGTTGTTCTGGGCTGGGGGAATTAGGGTTTTTCTGGGAGGCGGGTTCAATCTGAGAGACGGGACAGATGGTGTGTTTCTGTCCCGCTCACTGGCCCCCAGGCAGGTGGTGAGGTGATTAGGGATCAGAGGACCCCTAACCTAAGCTTGATGCTGATAAATGCGAGGTCGGTAGCGAATAAGTTAACTGCGGTCCGGGAGTTGATCCTGGACCAGACGGCCGACTTCGCATGTATCACGGAGACCTGGCTGGACAATGAATCGGCTGATCTTGTTCCAGCCGGGTACTCCGTGCAGCATCAGCCGCGGCTGGAGGGCGGTTTAGCCATTATTTTTAAGGATGCCTGGGTCCATGAGGAGACTTCCTGTGCGATCTATCGTGGGTATAGAGGGTCTCCATCTGAGTTTGGATTTGGCCGGAGACAGGGTAGGGTTCCTGCTGATATACCGTGCACCCAACTGTACAGCAGCCTCCCTACACGTACTGACCGAGCTGGTGTCGGAGGTGATCTTGTGGTCCCCCAGGATGATAGTTCTGGGGCACTTCAATATCCATGCCAACGCCTGTCTTGGAGGGGCGGAGCGTGAGTTCATGACCGCCATGGCAACCATGGGCCTGTCTCAGAGAGTAGTGGGCCCCACACATGTTGGAGGACATACCCTGGACATGATACTTTGCACAGGCCTTGAGGTGGGGGATCCGTTGGTGTGGGAGGTATCAACAGTGCCCTTGTCATGGACGGGTCGTTATCTCCTCCGGGTGAATATCTTAGCACATGTCGGCCCTCAGGAGGGTGTGGAGCCAGTTAGGTTGGTTTGCCCCCGAAGGCTTATGGAACCTGAAAGGTTCCAGATAGTTCTAGGGGATGTTTCCTCTGACCTCGATGGCCGCTTACTTGATGACCTCGTGTCTAGGTGGAATATCAGACTGACGAAGGCAATCAACTGTGTGGCTTTCAGGCGTCTGCTCCCAAAATGCTGACAACGCAGCTCCCTATGGTATATGGGTGAACTGCAGTGGATGAAGCAGGAAGGGCGGCGGTTAGAGCAATGGTGGCATCATTCGCGTACTGAAGTGGACCGGTTGCGGCATAGAGTCTGGTTATGTACCTATGCCGTAGTAGTACGGACAGCAAAGAAGGTTTTCTTTGCTGCCCGCATTGCATCCGCTAAGTCCTGCCTGGTTGAGCTGTTCCGGGTGGTGAGGGGGCTGGTCAGTCCGGCTTCCCTCCACCTGGACATGGAACCATGAAATGTTTGCTGTGATTTGTTTATGGACTTTTTTGTGGATAAAATCGTTCAAATTCACCACTGTTTTGATGTGACTTCTTGAGCAGAGAACGGGTCTGAGGCAGTGGAAGCCCCATCTGGTCCTGTTTTGTGGGATGAGTTTCGGACGGTGTCACCCTCAGATGCGGGGGATACTTTTGGGATTGTTTGAGCCACCAGTTCTGAATTAGATTCATGCCCGTTCTGGCTGGTTAAGGCTAGACTGGAGACACTGGGGCTGTTGCTGGTGGGGATAGTCAACACCTCCCTTGGGGAGTGCAGAGTGCTGGGCTGTCTCAAGGAGGTGGTGGTGCAGCCCCTGCTCAAGAAGCCATCTTTGGACATTGATGTCCTTGCCAGTTATCGGCCAGTCTCTAACCTTCCCTTTTTAGGGAAGGTTATTGAACAGGTGGTGGCTCAGCAGCTTCAGGGGCATTTGGACCGGATTAATTTTCTCGATCTCTTGCAGTTGGGCTTTTGTCCAGGTTATGGCACGGAGACTGCACTTGTGGCCTTGGCCGACGACCTCGCCTGTGAGTTAGACCAGGGGCATTCGACCCTGTTGATCTTGTTAGATCTCTCAGCTGCATTTGATACCATTGATCATGAGTTGTTGGTGACTCAGTTGCGGGACCGGACAGGGATTGGTGGGACTGTTCTTGAATAGTTCTGCTCATTCCTGGCTGGAAGAACCCAGCGTGTGGTGCTGGGGGAGTTTTCATCTTCCCCTGGGGCCTCACGGGTGGAGTACTGCAGGGTTCCATTCTATCCCCTCTCCTGTTCAATGTGTACATGCAGCCTTTGGGAGAGGTTGTTAGGGAGTATGGAGTGAGTTTTCATCAACATGCTGATGACACCCAGCTATATCTTTCCTTTTCCTCCGACTCAGGCCCTGCAGTCTCGGTGCTTACCCGGTGTTTGTCCGCTGTGGGGTATTGGATGAGGGCAAACCGCCTGAGACGAAATCCTGACAAGACGGAGGTGATGGTTGTGGGGAAGGCCGGGTTGGTGGTGGCCCCCATCATTGATGGGGTCCGCCCCCCCCCCCCC
>QEPC01006384.1:4762728-4809630 GCA_003113815.1 Sphenodon punctatus
CAATGCCCTCTAGTCTTTCCCCTTGCTCTTACTGTCGGCCCTCCTCTGCTGACTGCTGCTACCGACCACCTTGTAACCAAGCCAAGTACACGCGCCTGAGACTTCGCATCCGCCTGAATGTTTGTTTGTCTTCTCCCCTGTCTCTCCCGCTGTCCCCTCTCCTTGTCTCCCCCTCCTTGTCTTTTAGATTGTAAGCCACAGGCCGGGACCGCATCTGATTATATGTTCTGTACAGCGCCAGGTTGTTACTGGCGCTTTATAAATGTTTATTAATAATAATAATAATAATAATAATAATTGTGACCCATGGACTCCTTCTTCCTCCTCTTTCAAATCCTCTTCCCTAATGCCCATACACTCCTCTCCCAACCCATAATCATACTCTCCATCCACCAAAATATTGCAGCAATCTAAAGCACCCTGCTCCAGTCCCAACCAACTCATCACCATATCCTTCATCCACCAAAGTGTTGCAGCAATCCAAAGCACCCTTTTCCCAATTGCAACCCGCCCATAATATAAAATGTGTTACCTTTCATTACTGCTCCGCTGCTTTACAAAGGTCATATCTGCTTTGCTGCCCCTCCTCAGACTCTTCCTATTGTGTCCTTGCCAGGCTCTGTCTCCCCACTCACCGAAGCTATGACCACTCTGGTTTGGGATGATCGTCCCCTTTATATATATAAACACAAATCTCATTTTTTTGGCCATGTTTTCCATTTCTAATCTCTCTCGGTCCTTTTTGTATTTCTTTAACCTTGTCAATATTTTCAGCTCCTAATTTAACAAATTATATGCACCAACTTCCAGCCAATTAGTAAACAGAATTAAGATTTTTAAGCAGGACTGCAAGCAATATTCATGCGGGCACTAGCCCACTAAACACCCCCCCAAACTACGAATTACTTAGAATAGCTTTTCTGTTTTTGTGGAACGTTTCCATGAAAACAGAACAACTGTAGCCTTTTCAGTTGGAATCCTGATCGGAAATAATAATAAAAAGTCTTTGTGCGTGTGGAAATGGGCCATCAGGTGGTGGTGATGTGTGTTTGCACAAGAGCAAATGGATTTTGTAAATTTATTGGTAGATAGATCTAAATTTAGTCCAATTACGATTGGAATCAGACAAAATATTGTGGGTTCCAGTTTTGATCGGAACAGGTGAACTGGCATGTTCCAATAAAAAACTGGAACCCATGAATTTTCTAAATCATCCTTATTCAAAATGGTCATTCCGCTAATTGGTTTTGATGCTGCTGATTAATGATGGCGGCATGCTTTTACACAGCATCTTAAACTCCCAAGAAATCAAAATGAAGAAATGTTTAATGCAAAATGTTTCTCAAATTTCACTTTTGAAAACAAAGATGCGTAGGACAACTTCCTTGATTTCTTGTGCTTTGTTTTGTTCCCAGCCAGTCTCACCCCAGTCAAATGTATATAATAATACTATGCATTATTTATAATTCAATCACAGGTATTGTACAGATACATTGCAACCTGGAAAATAAAATGTATTATATTTATTATTATTAAAATGTATATTCCGCCCCCTCCTACCACAATCATCTCGTAGAGCTGAGTGTCATCAGCATACGGATGACACTGCATGTCCTGAAACCCCCTCACGATCTCCCCTAACGGCTGCATTTAGATGTTAAACAAGAGGGGGGACAGAATGGCACCCTGTGGAACTCCACACGTGAGGTCCTGGGGGGAAGATGTGCACTCCCCCAAGACCATCCGGTGAGTTCTCCCTCCAGGAACGAACGAAACCAGTCCAAGACCGTTCTGCCAGTTCCGGCACGGTCCCGCAGGCGAGTCACCAACACCTCATGAGCGACTGTGTCTAACGCAGCCGAAAGGTCTAGCAGGACCAGTAAGATCTGACGACCCTGGTCCAACACCAGGCGGAGATCATCAACCAAGGCCAACAATGCTGTCTCCGTACCATACCCGGGCCAAAACCCAGACTGGGGGAGGGATCAAGGAAACTGGTGCGGTCCAGATGTTCCTGGAGCTGCCGTGCCACAGCCCATTCAATAACCTTCCCTAAAAAGGGAAGTTTAGAGACCGGTCAATAACTGGCAGGAGCATCAGCATCAAGAGATGGTTTCTTGAGCAGAGTCTAACCACAGCCTCCTTTAGGCAATCAGGCACCCTGCCCTCCCGAAGGGAGGCACTAACCACCCCAGCCAGCAATGGCCGTAACGTCTCCTGGCTAGCTTTCACCAGCCAGGATGGGCATGGATCTTGTTCACAAGTAGTGGCACGAACAGATCCCAACAAGGACTCCACATCAGCAGGCGACACCATCTGAAACCGATCCCACAGGACAGGACGGGGCATCCATAGCCCCAAGATGATCCTCTGCAATAACTGTGGTACCGAAATTGTGGCGGATGCGAGTGGTCTTATCTACAAAGTACTCGATAAACCGGTCACAGCGGTCACTGGTTTGCTCCAGGTCCAGGTGGAGGCAGGCAAAACTGACCAAGCCTTTCACGACCCGGAAAAGCTCCGCTGGACGTGACTTTGCAGATGCAATAAGGGCAGCAAAGAACTGCTTCTTTGCTGCCTGCACCGCCACAGCATAGGCCTTTAAACTGCTCTTATGCTGCGATTGATCATACTGGTCGCAAGTCCGGCGCCACCGTTGCTCTAACCGCCTGCTCTCCCGCTTCAAAGACCGCAGGCCCTCAGTAAACCAAGGAGACCTGCGGGAGACTCGGGAGGGCAGCAGACGCCTGGGAGCCACTCGGCCAACAAGGTGTACCCCTCTCTGACTCAAAGCAGGCAGGCCAGAAGCTTGATCCTCCAGAGGGCTAGCTAGAGAATGTTCCTCCTGTGGAATCCAGTTTCATTTCATTTCATTGCCCAGGTTAAGAGAGAAGCAAAGCCTAAATGGGGAACAGTAAATTGGATTTCCTAAACATCTGTCCAGTTCAGCGACCAAATTTTTCTACCCATAACATCTTTCCTGTCTCAGTGTTGGAAGTTGCCCACTGTTGCATGTGACATCGAGAAATAGGGTAAAGTGCTTGCCGCCTGTATAATTCTTCTAGCGCTTTTTAAGTTTTGGAGATGAAATGGCACTTCTGAAAATCTTGGCCCATAGCATCAAACCTTTGTTGTTATCAAGACTAAACGACTGACTCTGTGAAATAGCTTAAATGCGAAAGTAGGTGTATTTTAGAAATATCTAGCTGGAATATACAGTTTTACATGCACTAGCATTTTCAGCTCTGCAGACAGCTCTGGGACAGGTAGGCACTGGCTCCGTTGTACATATAGGAAATATGGAGCACAGAGGCGAAACGATTGAGCCACGGCAAACAGATGATTCTCCGTTCTGTGGCAATTCCTCTTAGCTACGTTTTGTCTTTGGCTGTCTTTAAGAACACTCTGCCATCTTCCATAAGCTTTCCTCCAATAACCTCAAAGCATCTCCCGAAACAAGGAGTTCTGAAACTTACGTGAGGTAGAAACTCGGCAATACACCCATCTTACAGCTCAGCTTGCTGAATCCCAGCCAGCTCAAATCGCTTCCATAGGGTCACCCCACTCTTTGGTACCGGAGGCAGAATGTGTTACAATGGAATAGATTTTTCAGTTTTTAAGCTGGCTGCGTACTATTTACAATACAACCTAAATTCTAATAATATCCTCCATTCCTCCTTCCTCCCACCTCTGGTAGTGATTTTCACCATGAAATAGCAAGAGAGATTTGATTTCCAGACACCGCCTTTTGGGGATGACCCATTTTTATACTAATATTAACTTATTGGTTTATGACAGAAAACGTTTATTTTTTAAAAAAAAATTAAATGTGAGGGGGGAAGGGTTCAGACACAATTTGAAGATCTAACTTAGTTACAGATCAAATATCTAGCTTTTTGTCCCATATTGTAACTTTAGTGCCTATTTCTCAGTCAGTGTGCAAGATTCATAGACATATAATCCATTGTCCCCAAATCAAAAAGTCCTCTTGCCCCACTTATGATTATTTTCTAGCCATATTCCCGAGTTTCCCGCTTCTTATTTTTAATTTACTTTTAGAGGAATTCCATTATTTTGGAGGTTTAAAATAGGGCTGAAACAAAGTCTTCGGAATACTTCAGAATTTGCCAAATATTAAGGGACAAAGTTCTGAGGACCAAGGTCGTTATTCGGAAAACGTCAGAAACTTTGGAAACCTCTGTGCGCATGAGGGGTTGGTGGACAGTTGAGCTTGTTCTGGAAATGAAACTTAAGCCACTTTCAGACAAGCCACCCTCCCCTCCCTTGAGCGCATATTCTGGCTGCGAGGGGGAATGCGCAGCCAAGATATGCACGGGGATCGGCTGGTCTGAAAGCCACACACACGCGCAGCTTTGGCGACAGAGATGCGCAGGTATGCAGAGCAGGAGCTCGAGCTCTGCATCCCGGTACCGGCAAAGCCGCACAGGGGGCATGTCTATTTGGTAGGAGGGGGCGTATGGCAGGGGACAATTGAGTGATGGTAAGCCAGATGGCAAGTTTTGATTGGCTGACCAAGTCAGATGGTTAGCTTTTGAATTGGTTGGCAGGGCAAAATAAAAGTGTCGGCACTGCAGTATTTCTCTTTGGTGAATTTGGGTGCCCTGCATGCTACACTGCTGCTGGATCTGCAAGTAAATCGGCTGGGAGGGGAGAGGAGGGGCTGGCTTGGCCTGGCCCGGCCCAGCCTGGTGGGGTTACATTAACCTTTACCATGCCATGCAGGGTTTTTTTGGGTGCCACATGGCTGCCCATGGCATTTGTCACCATGGTGCTTGGTTGGCGCTTGGCACCATGAGGAGGGATCTTTATGCCTGGCTCCACCTCCCAAGTTTGCTTGGTCGGTTCAAGTTACCATTGCCACAATGCCGTGCCAAGGAAGAGGATGCCCCCGTAGTGGGGAGGGGTGTGAATGTCTGGTTTCTTAATTCTGTGACGGCTTCTGGAGCCCGGGCTTGCTGGCTTTTTTTGGTGGGATTTTTTTCTCCGTGCAGTTGCAGACTGTTTTGCAGGGGTTGTTGTATACTACTTGAGTGAATGTCCCTTGCTAGCCTGAAATTTTGTGCACTGCTTGGTTGGCATAATGATAAAAGTGGGTGCGCTCACTGCTGATGGTGGGCCGTGCTGTGAGTTACACTACTATTATTTTATTATTATTTTTATTTTTGCACACAGTTGCATTTTTTGTGCGTTGTCTTTTGGAGCAATTGTCCCACGGTTGCGAGCCTGCGTTTCTGGGTAGTGCTTTGGCTGTGGGTTCAAGAACTTTGCAACAACTTTCCAAATATTCTGAAGTTTTCCGAGGTCCAGAATTCTGAAACTTCGGAAACAGCGCCGAGTGGCCGGCCACTGAGTACTTGGGCCGACTATTCAGAACTTTGGTATTCGGCCAGAGCACTCGCAAGTACTATTCGATACAGCCCTAGTTTAAAGGCAGCTATCTAATACGTTGTTTTTAGTCGGGTGAGGGATGTCCTCTGAACTCTGGTTTGCTGATCAATGTTAAACATGGACGTACGTTAGTGCTATTGGAAGATCTTGCAAAACGAGGTATTTGCAGTTCCATGGTGCTGCTATCAAATTTGGTGTGTTCCTTGAGCTGTGTAAATAGCAGTGCAGAATCCCAAGCCAGGAAGTCAGGAGTTACCTTCCTTCCTTTCCCTTAGCATCAGGGCACGGGACCATCAGGCTGGAAAAGGGAAAATTGGAAGAAGGAAGAGAGGAATTTTCCAGGTGGTACCCTCAAACAATCAGGACCCCAAAATAACGCCAAGTCCACAGTTCCATCCCTCCGTGAAATCATGCTGACACATCAGTTCAGGTTTATGACGCCTTTTGCTTATGAGCAAAGAGTAAACACTGTCCAAATGCAAGTCACATTCAGAGGGCTCCCGTACAGTATCCCACCTAGCACAAGCAGCGGGCCGCTGGGTTACATTTTTGTAGCTGATAAGATAATCATTGGTGAGCGAGCTTTGTGTTCCTTGCATTGGTTTAGAACTACAAAGCAAGGCCAAAGTGAGTCACCCTTTCTCAAGAGTAAATTGTAAATATCAATCCTCCTATGGTCGGTTGAGAATTGAATGGAAAAGAGAGCATCCTAGAAAAGCAAGTTCTCCCATTCTCCCATCCTCCCATTCTCTCAATTTCTTACCCTTCCATTAAATAATGCACACCTGTTACTAGTCCTTGTGGTTGTGCAGAAAACCTTGGAAATATAAACGAAACATAAACAGACACAGCAGCAACTGCTAGAGCCAGGGGTGGGGAACCTCAGGCCAGGGGGCCAAATTCAGCCCACAGCAAGTTGTTGAGTTTTTTTTATGTGGCTCCTTTCCAGTTACTGGATCCGACCCTTGGATCCAGTCCCTACCTGCTTGCATCGAAAACCTGAGCTCGGGGTAAGGGCGCAGAGATGTGAACATGTGCACAAGGACAGGGGACAGATCCATGATCTGGACCCTCCTTTTCTTGAGTGCACCCCTTGTCCCCACCCTCTGTGTGGCCCTCGGAACTTGTTCTAACGTTCATAGTGGCCCTGAGGACAGAGAAGGTTCCCTGCCCCTGTGCTAAAATCTGCAGACAGCCCAAAACGGTAGCTCCTAGAGGTAGGAATGGCTTCATTGGTCTCATTCAAGGTTCTGTGGCTGCAAATCTGCGGCCATGGACATGTCGGGGATTGGAACCATTTATTTCCAGTACTTGCTATCCCGCACCTCCTGCCAAGGATGCTAAATGGGGGGAGAAGGAGAGGGTTGCGCACTCTTCTGATACGAAAGGCTGGCGCGGAGGGGTGGGTTTCATCCGTGTTTACGGCATGGGAGTTTAGAGAACCCCTGTAGTCAACTCAACAGATTTTCAGGGAGATCAAGAATTCTGCAGTGTTTCTTCATGGTGTTTCTGGTTACCCAGCTTTGTCTGATGGAATGTAATATTTGTATATGGGTGAAATGTCTATAAAGTATCAGCTTTGCCTGTAAGGAATTAGTAATGTATCTGTTTCTTTGTTCCCCTCCTCTCTAGGCCTACGGACATGAAATGGCTAAGAGTAGACGATGAGCTTCCCCAACACGTTATAGTGTCACGTTCAAACCTTCACATTAGTTCCCTAAACAAAACAGATAATGGTACATACCGCTGCGAGGCTTCAAACGCGGTGGGGAAATCGTATGCGGATTACATGCTATATGTATACGGTACGTGAGAAAAACCACCCTTCTACTAGATTCGTTGACACGTGATTGCTACATGCTGTTCTCGAAGAGCGTTTTGGAAAAGTAAACATTTTTCTCAGTGTGGGAAGTTCTAATACCTTCCTGCACATTCCCTCCTCCAACGCACACATACTTCACTCTTCCCCTCCCCTCCAACCTGGTACCAACCTTACCTGTGCAGTTCCTTCCTTTAAAATCCCAGTCAGTGGATTATGCTAGAGCTGTCACGGGACTGCATTGAACATGGGATGTACCATCGGGCAAAACAGGCCAGGGGGGAAATACTGTTGGGTTGTCCGCTCTGGCCAGCCCAAATATTTTAGGACTCTTGACTAGATCATTTTCACTTGAGTTTTCTCTGGGCTGCTTGCTGTCCCTGCAACAATAATAGAGTGGTGCTCTCTCGCTCTCACTCACCCCCCTCCCCAAAATCTCTCTTTAGCAAGCTAAATTATTGGAGGATCGGCAAGCAGATCCAGATAATTAGAAACAAGTAAATAAACTGTTGTAATGAGCTGCCTTAGATCTCTCTCTGGCTTCCAAACAGACACTAGAATTTGTCTCAGCATCTTTTCAAAGTGCTATTAAGTACCTGCTTTAATCTTCTGTTCTTCTGCATTATTTTGCCATCCCTTTTAAGCTTGTTACGCTTTTGTCGTGGAGGTTTGGCGCATACGGAAGATTCAGTAAGTGCAGAATGAGTGACCCCTCCGCCCCAGTCCTTAGGAACAGTTTTGTGGGACGAAGCATGTAAGACTTGACCCCTCCACCTCCTAGGAAAACGCCCGGTGATTTTTCTGCATTGCTTAAACGCTGTCAGCCTTCCTCTTCGCAGGTGGAGCGGACAGGCTGCGCTCACGGCTCGGAACGTGAGCAAGTGTTTGCCACATCGATAGACTTCTAAAGCCCTTGTTCATGCAAGGTTATGGCGATCTCATTTGCTTAACATGTCATTTGTAGATGAAGTTCTAACGCACTGCAGAAATATGGATTTGCATTCACGGGGGTGGGGGGCTGAGATGCAGAAAAGGGCTGTTTGTAAGTGCGTAGATAAAGATTAAATGCTAGGAGTGTTGCAGGGATTGGGGCCTAGCTCTGCAATCCCCTTGGAAAGTTCTGGTCAACAAAAAGTACAGACCAAAAGCTTCCCATTCCCATAGCCGAAAATGGGTTTATTTTTGCAGATGTACTCGTGCAGTATCCATGTGGAAGGGGGCATTCAAACCATCGTTTTTATCTAGCAAGTCAGCAAGTGTTCTTTCATGCCCCAAAAGGATAACTTTATATGAAAGGACAGTATAGACATGTTTAAAATGTGGCAGGCTCTTGCCCATTGATACATCTTGCATGTTGCCAGTATGATTTCATAAACTACTCATCCTGAACTTAATCAAGTTCACATCACACTTAAGTGATGAAAATTGCTATTACAACAACAAAAGTGAGAGAATGGTTTCCCATTCCCTGTGTAGTAATTCTGCAGATTCTCCTCCTCCCCCACCCTTCTTTTGTCTCTGAAACTGTAGAAGTGTTAACTTTCCTCCCAGCCAACAAAAGCCAGGTTTTCAGATAAACTTTGTGTACATGAAATATACTAATCTCAGTCCAATTCCTAGTTGAAAAAACATCTCAAAGGGCTGCATCTGAAGCCGTGCTGATGAGTATCTCCTGGCATTTCCAGTAGCATGGTCTAAGACTCCATGAGTCGTGGAGACTGAACCCCCTTCTCAACGTAGGCCGTGATCTTAGCCAGCACGAACAGACGTGTAAGATGTGATTCTTAGCCAGACTGCTACTGATGATGCTGCATCTGATGGTTTGGGCAAATCGGGTCTCCCACACTGTCAATACAGCCCCTTTCAAGAGCATTAAATTGATAGCGAGTTATTTCAGGCAGATTATTTTTATGGGGGACACTTGCTCTTCCGTTATCTCCAATACCTGCCCCATGAATACATAAACCCTATTCTCCAGGGCTCCTGGTACAGCAGATTTTCATCAGGACTACATTTACTTTTAAACGATGGAATTTAAAAAAAAAAAAAAAAAAAAGTAGTACACTTAGTCTGTCAGATCTGTCTTTGTCTTAATCCAGTCTCTTAGTGCTTATCTGATGTAACAGAGTGCAGTGACTGCCAAAGACTTGCCATCTGACATGTTAGCCCGACTCCACCTCTGTGAGCTCATTCTCCTTCTATGCGCACACATTCAAATAACATTAAATCCAAGACTCCCATCACCAATACTGCACAGTAATGGGTAGTGATCGGTCCTCGCATTCCCTTGTCTTATATTCCTCCATCCTTATAAGAGGGTCTGTTCGCATATATGAGATCATTACTTTTTAGGAAAAAGAATTAGTTTCATGCTTTCCCTACCATTTGGAGTGACCCAAGACATTTCCTAGGTACGTCTAGCATTGACTAGTCCATGAGAACAGTGCTTTTTCCTGGTCCTTGCGGCCAAATCTGTTGTGCCATCTGATGAAGACAGCCAAAGGATTTGAGGTGCCTGGATTCTACTTCCCTCCAAAATGGATACATTTATTTATTTTTCCCTGAAGCTTTGGTGTTCTATGAATCAGAATCACCAATTTAGTATAATACCGTGTCAGTTTAAGTGAATGCTGAAAAGAGTAGACATGAAGAAGCCTCCTAATGAAGAAACAAATGTAGATATCGCAGCTGCAGGAGTTGACAAAACATTTATAGATCCTCTTTGTAAACATTCGTTCCGGGAAACTGACTCCACAATGAGGCCAACTCCAAGGTGATGTTTCTTAACTTTCAAGAAGTTGTCCTCAACACAATAAAGGTGCAGCATGTAATTAAAGTTTGGATCTATTAATTAGAGAATCTGAGAGCTAACTTGGAGATAAAAGGTAGCAGATGTCAGTGATGAAAAGTTGACATGCTTTAGATAAAATTTAAAATCAAAAGCCTGTGAACCGTTTCATGCTCCATTATTTCAGAGTGATTCCGTAGTTCAAAGTCTTGCAGACTACTTAGCACATTCAGTTTGATCATTTGGGCACTGATATATATATATATATATATATATATATCTTTCATATCTTTTCCCCTCCCCCCGAAAGTAACTTTTCCAAAGGTGTGACACTGTCTACAGTATAAATATTTTGTACGCCAGAGAGCAATACGGTTTGTTGATGGCTTTTGCAGGTCAAGCCTCTGCTAGACCTAGTTCTTGATTGTAAGGAGGGGAGGGGGGAATCCCTTCAGCTGTATCAATTTAGGCCATCTCCTAAAAGCAAGGACAGCACCACAATATTAATATTGATAAGTCACAAAGATATTTATTTTAAAGAAAATCTCACTGAAATCTTGCATGCATTGAACTTGATATTTAGTAGTGACATTCTCATTTCTTTGTATTTATTACTAGCTTAGAAGTAGTTTTACTTCCTGCTGAGATGTATTGATGGAGGAGGAATAATGAAGTTAACAGCTCTGGAGAAAATGAGTGAGACACACTCATCTGCTGTTGATATTTAGTCTGTTAAGCGCAGCAGGAGCCCTTCCCTCCCCACCCGTGTTTTCAGATGTAGAGAGATGACAAAGTGCCATTGTTGTCTGTCTTGGTATAAAGAGAATTGTCCTCCTTCGCATGGAAATTTGCAGCGTGGTTGTTTTTTTCCCCATTTGTTTTAAAAAAAAAAAAATAATTCTAGCTTTCCCATCCCATCTCCCCCCCCCCCCCCCCTTTCTCTACCGTCAGCGACTAATTTTATGCTGAGCTTTGTTTTGTTTTGTTTTTTGGCAAACTCGGAGCAAGGTCCTCAGCCCCACCCCATCCCCAAACTAGGGAACCGAACGTGCTGCTGTTGCTTACGGCAGCCAAGGATCTGACCGCGTGTCTCGTGCAGACCCGCTGAAGCAGTTGCGCCCAGTTTCGGGGGAGGGGGAAAGTAGAACAGCTGCTTCTCACCGTCCTTGTTTTTTCTCTTTTATCATTATTGATCACTGTTGTGTTCTGCTTTTGCTTTTCTTTTAATTTGCCTTTTTATTTTCTTTTTATTTTTTATCCAGATCCCCCCACAACTATCCCTCCTCCCACAACCACCACCGCCACTCTCACCACCATTCCTACCACCATCACAGGTACAGTACCTTCATAACCATTGGAAGTGTCCTGAATGTGTATTGTCTTTTTGTGTAGCCTGGGCGGGGGGAGGGGAAGAGAGGGGGGGAAACCTGCCATACACTAATTTTTTTTTTTTCTTTTTTCTTTAGTATATAGGATTTTTCTGGTTTGTTCTAATCAGAAAGGTCTTTTTGAAAAAAGAAAAAAAAGTCCTTACCCTAGGCCTTCTGAAACCTTGAAATTCCCACCTCCGTAAACGCCAGTGAACTCTAGCCCAGTATGTTCTCGATGGTGGCTTAAAATGGAGACACCAAAGGCCCTTGGTGAATCTAAGCTGTGGAGTGGGTGTTGAAATAGCTTTCTCCCCGCAATCCTAACTAGTTTCTGCGTAATACATGCTCTGAAACAGAAGTTTGATGTTCCTTGTAACCTGACCACCATTGCTTCTCCTAGCTTTAACATAATAAATTATCTAACTCACTATTCAGCAGCAGTGAGTTCCACTGGCTAATTATGTATAGGATAGACCAATTATTCCGTCATTGCCCTCCTTTTAAACCAGCTGCTTTTTAAATTCAAATTCCCTCCCCGAATCCCTGTAACATGGTTCAAGGTCAATGCCATCCATCAGACCATAGAATACCATTCATTATTTTATGTTTCTTTTGTCATACCACGTCTTCCTTCCACCCATGACAGACCTGCTCCTCCACATCTCCGCTAGCCATTGTCATTGCCATTCAGCTCCCCCCTCCCCCTCCCCCTTTGAGATAGAGGTGACAAACCAAGCAGTAGCAAAGCAGGTGAGAATGTACCATCCATTTATCTAATGGCATAATATTTACCGTATTATATTCTCCCCTTCATAAATGCAACATTTCAGTCGTCATTCATCTTAGTGACAGCCGTCGCCGTACCTTCTTCTCAGCTGACTTTTCTATCCTAGCCGGCCTGCTGTTCCTGAGCGTCAGAGCTCGCAAGTGATTTTAAAACCTTCCTTCCGAAGTGCCTTAACGTACCCGTGTCTGTGCTGTGTTTTGCCTGTTCTCATGTTGTGCAGCTAGTACCCCCTTGCTCACTCTTTCTTGCAGGTTCTTAATAAATACACTGGGTGTAGCCAGTCCTTCTCCACAACCCGTGCGGGACTCATTAACCGTTTTCTATCTCGAAACTCAGCCATTTGCTCTGCTACGTTATCGTTTTGTCTCTTAACCAGGTTTTATTCCATCTCTCTCATCCCACTGGTTTACAGTTTCCTGAATGGCCTCCAATGGGTTAGTCTAAATGAGCTCTGTATAGCGACTCTTCGTTCCCCATCATTTTATTAATGCTTTGAAAGGATTTTAAAAGGTTAGAGAAGATCATTTTGCCCTTGTAAGGGCCGGGCTGTTTCACCTCTGCTACACTATATTGGTGCAGATGCTCTAATGTAATATTCTCTTTTCTCTGGAGCTGAAGTAATTACTATCAGGGTATAATTCCTGGGATCATTTTCAGCACATTTTCGTAAAGAAGGGTAAAGTATTAATCCACCTTGTCCTGTTACTAATACATTTCACATTGTTGTCTGTACTCCGACGGCTTCAAGTGGTTGCTATCCTCCATGATGGCGATCGGACAGCGTGAGCAGCCTCTGTGCTCAATCTCTAGATTTTAATTTAGCAGCATTTCACCTCTGGGTGCTTTTTTTTTTTTTTTTAAAGTAATATCTCCCTTCTTGAAGCTTAATATTCCCACTTCTTAATCTGATTCTCCCTGAGTTGATGTTTAACTTAATTATGTTGTAGGCACTGCTACTTAGAGACTGAACTCTGTTACTGGTTTTAGCAGATGTCGTTGCTTCATTGATCATTTGATATCCTGCATTAGAGCATCTGTGCATGAATCCGGGGCCTTATGCCGCACTCTTGTTGTTGCATATGTTTTCGTACAAGTAGGAATATGTAGTCATGCTTAGTCTCTTGTGACTCGCCCCTCCTGTTCGCACGGGTTTCCATTGATTGGGACAACAAGTGTAAAGAACTACCTCCCCATCCACATCTGGAATTCTGTCTGTCTTCTTCACTTTCACCGCCTGGCTAAGACCTTGTCCAGCTCTGCCTTAAGACTGAAAGCCGTTAATTTCACTATGGTCCCCCCTTCCCACTCTAACAACCCCTTTTCTCTGAAATCTGTCTTCTCATCCCTTCTAGCATTCCTTGTTGGCCTTGCCTGCATCACATTTAGGATCAAGTTACCGTAGGAGTCCTGCACCATGATAGTCTAAACCAGGATCTCCCTCCTGCTGTTCATTCCCGGACAACAAAGACCTGACAAATGTATCATTTTGTAATCCTAATAAACTCTGTGCCGCTACCCTGAACTCTTATTAATGGTAACGCCCATGCTGGATTTAAGAAACTACCCTGAGAAGAGAGCTTAAAATAACATGCTTAAGTATAGTTTTCCATTGGGTCCTAAACCACAGTCCGTCTGTGTAAATGGAGCTTAAACCGCCTCAGGTAATCTGGGCTCTCGCCTCGCAGTCTATGCAGTTTTTAATGCTTTTCTCCTAGGGTTTGCCTCCATCCACACTAGCTGGGGAAACCCTAATGCTTAACCCGGACCAAAGCATGGATTCTGATGCTAAATTTACAGAAATCTAGCCTCTCTCAGTCCTTAAAATGCAAGATTATCCTTGGAGAGTTGCCATTGATTCCAGTGATAGCAGCATGGAGCCCGTTGTTCCTACCTCCCTGTTTTAATGTGGACACTCTGTCTGCTCCTGTCTCATTCTGCTGCTGGCCTCTGAGCTCCAGAGTTGAGACCATTTCTGAGGCACTCTTTAACCTTGTGATCCCAGGAGTTGTATCCTCTCTCTCAGCACAAAATACCTTTGTGGTAACAAATGAGCCAGTGACGACGCTTTGTTAAAACGAAATTGCTACTAGAACAGCTTCGTCAAATCCCTCTTTTTGATGAATGTGATTTTGCAGAGCTATCGTGGCTTAGCAAGCAGCTGTATACTTATTTATCTTATCCCAAAGACCCAGTATCTGTGCTTGTGGAACTTAACGTTTGCTCTTCTCACCAAACAGATTAAAGGGTACAGAACGGGATATTTCCAGCCTTCACCTACTAAATGTACCTTGCTCGCCGAGTTTGACGAATGGATGTCAGAATTAATTTCGGCTTTTTCTTTGCTTTGCTTAATGCATTACAGTCACCATTCGCCTTAAAAGCTTCAACAGCAAAATACCCATGATTAAGCTTTAGCCAAAAATTTCACGAACTTATTTCCTTTCTTTCCATTTAAAGGTTTTGTAACGGAAAATGATTCTCCAGCTCAAATTAGCATAATTGCAATCATTTTATGCAGTGGTAGTAGAGAAATGTTTTTTGTAAAGTCCTCAGGGGAGGCAATGGATAGCTTTTAATTTTATCACCCCTCCCAACAGGCTGAAATGGTCTAGGATCGTCAGAACGCTGGTAATAGGCCACGATTCTGTTCCAAAATGGAAATGCCATGGAGTTTTGCTACCTGTTTTTGTGTTGAATGTCTCAGCCAAACTAGTTTTTTTAAAAACAGTTTTTTAATGAAAACTGTTTTAAGTGCATTCCCTCAGAAATGGAGAGATGTTAATGAAATTAGATTCCTGGAGTCAGTTTAGTACTTACAGACTTCACTGACAGTTTTTAGAGTCTTAGAGTTAGAGGGCTAGTTCTGACAGGCCTGTCATTAGCAGTGGTTGAAATAATTTTCTTTCTCAAATCTAATATCACTGAAACTCCCACAGGTTAGCATAGTCTCTGTTAACAGACTTTCCAAGATGGGACCTAGTTTTTGTCATTTGTGTTAACGTGAGGCACTGAGATGTTACATTACAACAACATGTGACCCCGGAAACGTTCATGTCCTAATAACGGGTAGACGCTTTGCAGCAAATGGGAAATATGGTAAGAAAGGGTGAAAGTCAGACAATGGGTGGATGATAAAGTTTTGTGGTCGTTATTTATACCTCTCATCACAAATATGTTCCCCAATATTTACAAACTTCTGTCCAACCTGCTAAAATCTCTCTCCAGCTCAAACTACTCCCCTCACCAGCCAGACACACTCTTTCATGACACTATGGGGCAACACAAGACAGATCCCATATGTCTTCACCCAACAGCTAATCCCCTCCCTATGTGCAAGACCCTAATATTTCTGTGGTGGCTTCAGCCACCATGGACCTTCACCCTACACAAGCTGAACCCACCAGCCAGTACTGTGGCATCCTAGGTAAAGTCATTTCTATTCATAAATATGGTAAAATTGGAGAGTTTTGAAGTTGTTTCTACAGTGGCTTAACCTGAAAGCAAAGGCTTGGCTTCACCCTCTTGGAGGTTCTCGTGACAAGCTACCCCATCATGGCTTGGTCTTTAACAATACCTCTCCATTATGATTCTGGCTATCTTTTTGCATTTTGGTTTTAGCACTGGCAAGCCCCTTATTTTTTTTCTCTTTTTCATGTTCTTGGGGCTTTGTTCATTGAAGGTGTTTGATACAGCAGAGCAAACTGCATAATTTAAATTGCCCCTGGAGTCCTCACTTGAAAAACTAGTTTTGGACAGCTGTTATTTCCTGGGAGAGGGAAGTTCTTAATATTATTTTAAAACAAATCAAAAGCCACCTTCTCTTTTGGCACGATGTACAATAAAAAAAAACGACTTGCTTTTTTTGAAAATTTGATAACTCCCTCTTGGGTCTTTTCCCTTCCACTCCAGCACATATATAATTATTTGTGTAACTAGCCAGGTATTTGTTGCCTTCCCTCCTGCTGCAACTTGTTAGTGTCTTGGCCGCAGTTCTAATGGAATGTAGGATGTACTTGGCGTACGTCTGGGAGTCCCCGATGTTGCAGCCTACGTGTTCGCAGAAGTTATAATGGAATATCCATGCTAGATTTGATCAGAGACCCAAGCACAATCCTGTAGCAGAATTAACGCTTCCTCAGCGTAGGCGGCGGGCGCACACTATTCCCTGAGCTAGCAGTCTCCATCGGATGGCTATTCTTAACATTATAGCCATTTTAAAATGAAAATGTTCAGTGTAAGGTAAAGGGATGTTGACAGGTTGGAAATAAAGGGCATTGGGGGTACCATAGATGCTTAACAATGAACAACAGAATTTATTGGATTACCTCCCAGCTTTCTGCTGCTTGTGGTGAGGTTTGTTTTCTGCCTCATGCACTTCAGTGTTTCAATACAAATAAAATTATCTCTTTCCACTAAAACATCAGACGAATTGCTCACCGGTTAACATTCTAGTTTGGAAAACATAAATACTAGCCCTAAGCCGCCTGGCAGAAATCATTTAAACAAAGCTTGTAGCCAGTGCCAACACAGAAGAGTTCCATGCTTAGAAACCGCCTGTGGAATGGGCTAGTGCCTTAAGATTTCTGAGGTTTCCTGCCCTCCCCAACAGTCCCATTGGAAAACGGTGAATTCGTATTTTGAAAAGTACTAAACTCCAGAACTGTTACTGAAGAATAGGTGGAATTTTACACTTCCGCAACTGCAGGTCAGCCTGGGAGCATTTTCACATATTCTGTAGTCATTAAATATGCACAGCATTAAAAATTGAGCATGCAGTTGGAAATATTTGTTTACTTTTTAAACGAATTCTTGCATTCATAATGCAGCAAATTCACTTAAAATGATCTCTCCTTCCTCTACCTATTACCAGACTATCTTTCCTGAATATAACCAAGTAGCATGATGTGCTGTTTGTCAGGGGGGTTGGTTTTTGTTTTTCTTTTCCTGGGAGCAATTAAAAAAAAAAATAAAGATGGGATGAATGCAATAAAGGTACTCTGGGCTCAAATTACCTCCCCACTAAAAGTTTGTGGGAGATGGAGGCGTTGTAGGGTTAACTGGAGTGCATCTCTACAAGCTGAGTCGAAGGCGGATTAGTTATAATAGACGTTTTGTGATGACAGCTCAGCTGTCCAGCTAAAACTTAGTGGATCAATGGAAAACTTTGTGGTTCTGCCGCCACCCATTGCAACTGCAATTTTCTGAACCCCTTCTTAAAGGCTCAGAGGTGTGTACAACTCAGATTTTTCTTAATCAAACCATATTAGTCTCAAAGTCAAAACCCTTTTTTGATTGTCTATTTTGTAAGCTGAGAACACCCTTGCCCAACAAACAGTTGCCAGCAGTGCTTCCTAGGCTGAAGCAGAGATTTGCTCTGCTTAGCCATTCGTTTCCCCAAATTATTTATGGTGTCATTCTTGGTTTCCGCAGCAGCTTCCCCATGTCCCTGGTAAAATGTCAAGTTAATTTACAGTTGACGTCAAGCTCCTCCGACATTTTCATCCACTATGTGACCACATTAAAGGGAAGGAAGGAGGAGAAAATAACCTACACACCTGCGAGGAAATAACCAAGCCAATCTCACACTGCCATGCTCAGTCAATAGCAGCCAGAGCACTTAGACGTGTTCGTTACTCGTGTGTGATGAATAAAGTATATTTACGGGAGAAATCATTGTTACTGCGTTGTGAGTCTGGAGAAGAATGCTCCATTTGGATGTATCAGAAAAAAATGTTTCTCTCCCACATCCCTGAAAGTATATCCTCTAAATAGATATTAGCAGCAATTTTATAGGCTTCTTATTTTGTAGCTCCAAAAAGACGCCAACCCTTGCTTGCTGCTGTATATAGAAACTCCTGTAACTGGTAGGGGATAGTGCCCATTAGAAACCAGCAGCTGGACATCCAGTGCCTGAATCCTGTCATTGGCTTTATTACACTGTGTGTAAGCAACACAGCGGTTCACCTGCCTAATTTTGTTAGCAGGATTGAATCCTGGGGCTCGTGCAGAATGTTCCCCGTTCTCACCTGCTCTAGCGACGTGATTCAAGTTAAACATATGAGTGCTCCCCTTCACTTTGGGACTTCTCATGCACTTAAAGTTAAGCACATTAGTGCCTGTCTGGATTGGACATTGAGTGCTCAGTATCTTTTGCAGGACTGATACCCTACAAAAGATCTCTGTTAAAAGACGTTCCTGCAATCCCAGGCTAAAATGCCATGCTGTGCTTCTGAAATTTTTTCTTGCTGCACAAAATTACTAAACAGATTCTACTTATTTTTGTGCAACATTGGCTGTAGTCACGAGGCGGACTTGGGAGGACAACGGAAATGCTCCCTCTAGAAAAGCCTTCCACACGACTTGAAATGCCCATACCCAGGGTCATCCTCTCCTGGCGTGATGTGGAGTCCATTTTTGTCATTCTTTTTGGAAGGGCTTTAAGATGGAGAAAGGACTGCTTCCCAGTAATTTCAGTTGCACTGGATATAGGCTTCAGAGTTCACCTCACCCTTAGTCTTGTAATTGCTCACTTTAATTGAAACATAACATAAATGAAATGAGATGTGGCATTAGGTATGGGGAAATAAATAGAGGATTCCCCCATTATTATTATTATTATTATTAACAAATATTTATATAGTGCCAGCAGTGTACCTGGCACTTTACAAAGTAATAAAATAGACATGGTCCCTGACCCTAGGGCTTACAATCTGAGAGACAAAGGGTCTAACATTCATGAAGATGCGAGGTCTCAAGTGCACGCACTTGGCTTGGTTACGATGAGAATGACAGCAGGCAGGTCCATGTGGCAAGGATAAGGGTAAACCGATCGTAGGTATAGGAATAGTGGCTCAGCAGGATAAAGAGTCAGACAGAACAGAGCGAAAGAGGTGAGTTTTAAGGAGAGATTTGAAGGTATGAAGGGAGGGGGCAAGGCGGATGTGGACAGGGAGGGAGTTCCAGGCATGGGGGGCAGCAAGTGAGAAGGGACGAAGGCGCTTAGGGGAGCAGGGAAGGCGTGGAAGGGTGAGAGAAGGGACAGAGGAGGAGCGAAGTGCACGGGCTGGAGTATGGAGGGCAATAAGTGCAGAGAGGTAGCGGGGAGCGAGGTTGTGAAGAGCTTTATAGGTGAAGACTAGGAGCTTGTGCAGGATTCGTTCAGGAAGGGGAAGCCAGTGAAGCGAAGAGAGGAGGGGCTGCACATGGTCGAAGCAACGGACGAGGTGGATGACCCTGGCAGCAGAGTTTTGGACAGAGATGAGGGGAGAAAGGTGAGACCAGGGAAACCCAGAAAGAAGGAGGTTACAGTAATCGAGGCGAGAGATGACCATAGCATGAACAAGAGTTTTGGCAAACGAGACAGAGAGAAAAGGGCGAATCTTAGCAATGTTATGGAGGGAGAAGCGACAGGATTTAGCAACAGAGTCAATGGGGTTTAAAAGAAAGGGGTGAGTCACGGGCTTGGGGGACAGGCAGGATGGTGACTCCATCAATAATTATTGACAGTGAGGAAGGAGAGGAAGGATGAGGGGGGAAGATAAGGAGTTCAGTTTTAGCCATGTTGAGATTGAGTTGACGTTGAGATATCCAGGTAGAGATGTCATTCCTCTTTACTGCCTCTTATGGATTTGATATAAACCAGAAAAGAATGTCCCTTTCCTCAGTACCGAGCATGAAAATGGTAGCAGCAAGGGAATTCCACGCTTGCCCTGGTCTGCAAGTTTTGAAGCTTGTCTGATTAAAGCAGAAAGAACAAGAATTTGGTGCAGTGATCAGAAATCTGATGGGCTCTTTATTGACTTTAGTTAAGAAAATAAAGTAGAAAGAAATCTATTGCGTGGGTGTCTAAGCTGCTTAGTTTTATTTAAAGATTACGACCTATGAAATGGGTGGATTTTAATCTTCAATTCACAGCTCGATGTTAGTCTTCTATGGTCTTGGCGTCATTTCTGGCATGCTTTTAAAGACATGGGAGCGAGTTTGCCTAGCAGCAGCTCTGTAAACGAGTGCAAAAAAGAAGAGGGGGTTGGGAAACCCATTTAAGTTTGTGAATTTAATTTTGTCCTAGGATTTTCATTTATGGTGCCCGTTCTGATCGAGACTGTGGACTAATTTATGGATTAGTTTTAAACCCCCAGTCTGTCACACTCAATGAACAATTTTAAGTTGGAGCGAATCCATATGAAAGGATTAGACTAGGCCACGGCGGAGCTTGCGTGCCACTGTTTCAACTCCATATTGCCCAGCTGTCTCGGATGCAGTCATAATTTCTTCTTTTTTTTTTCTACTTAATAAACTGAACAGCATCCAAAGGCTTGGATTCTGCCAGTGTTTTTCCGAATTTTGCAGATATCATCTTGTAGCACAACACAGTAGAGATTTTATTCATTCATTCATTCAAGATCTGGCTTCGATAAAGAGAGTCCTTAAGACTGATCCTAAAGGGAAGTCAATATTAAGTGAAATATACAACTTTATAGCAGCAGAACAGTTGCTTCTGTGGATACCTTGCTTGATTGCAGCCATAAAGCAGTCAACGAGTGAATGTGAGGGGCTTATTGCTCACGTAGGCCTTGTAAGACCATAGGATATTTTTTTATTTCCACACATAAATCAGATTTCGCTTAGCCTTGCTAATTAAAACAGAGACAAGAAGCTGCCTATTCTACTTTATCTTGCGATGAACAGAGCCTTTTGTCCACCTCCACGATTTAGGTGGTGGTTGCCTTTTCTTGCTCCTCAACTCAGCCTCTAAAAATAACAATTCCTGCATGCCGCCCCATCCAACAAAGTTTGTGGTTGCTGCTCCCCAACCTTTACTAGGGACCTGATCCCCGTGCCTATTGAAATGAGTAGAAATCAATTCTTGTTGATTTTAATAGGCGCTGGATCAGGGCCTAGCGTATCGACTAAGAAGAGTGACAGAAGTCTTCCACTTGGTTTAATGAAAAATAAATACTTTGTCTCCAGAGTTTGTAACAGGAAGTGAGGGTCAGGCTTGGTGAGGTTACTTAGTGTCCTATAATATGAACTAAAGAGAGTTGATAACCATGCTGAAGTAACATCACAAGATGTTCTATCATTAGCAAAATGGCATGATCTTTCTGTGAATAAGGATGGCTTATTTCTTTCATGAAGTGCAGCATGATTCAAATAGCTGTTTTGTGTCCCTTCATTAGCTTTGTACCAAAGGAGCGCAGTGGAAGTTTGCTTATTTTTCTCATTTATATAGAGTGTAAAATGATTTTCCTGAGCGTGTGGCTTTTAAACCTCTGCATGTGAAATCTTCCCTCTCCGGTGCACCTTTGCACAGTAACAAAAAATAAAAGCCACCAATCAACCCATTTTGGAATGGAAGAGCGCAGAAATGCAAAGGAGCTCTAGGAAGTGCATTCAAAATCTCTAACTGCTCTGTGTTTACTGCTGTGATCATCCAACCCAACCCATTTGCTAATCATAACTTTGCCATTCCAGCTGCAGCCAACATGTTGTTTGACTTGGATATTTGTTTGCACCTTTTAACTGCTTGAGAGCTTTTATTTCTGTATATTTTTATTTTGTTCCCTGTCAGTCTCTGTTCCAAGAAGGGGAAAGCGAGATGCACTGTCAATGCAGCACTGGTTCTCGACTAATATCTTTTCCAGCACGGGAATAGCAGTTGGCTTCCAGCACAGAGTTATTTAATCTTAAAGCTGACATAACTTCTTTTTTTATTCCAGGAAGACAGTAAATTGAGACTATTTGTAGATGCCGTGATGGTATCTCGGGAGTTAACATTCAGCTCGATAACCCTTTCCAAACGCAACCCCTTGCCACTCCCACCTCCATCCCTCCCCCACATTAGCTTGTTTAAAATGAGGCGTTTTCTCTGCTCTTCAACCAGCAAAGAGAGCAAGACCCACCATTGCTCTCATTTCTGTTTTGGAAAGCCTCCCATCCTGCTTTCACCAAAGCTCCCAGTATCAGAGCAAGTGCGAGCATATTAACTGTGTGTTCAGTTGGATTGCCAAGACCAGAACAGTGTGTGTTGGCAGTGGGAACAGACGAATGAAGGCTTGATAATCTGTCGTACAAATCTTGCTGTAGAGTTTGTTAAATTGTGCAGGGGGGGGGTTGGGGGGGTTGTTTTTTTGTCTTGCTTTGACATTTTAAAGCATGCAGACTTTGAATCTGTAAGTATTGTGGAGTGGGTTTTTTGTTGTTGTTTTTTCCTGAGTTTTTTTTTTTCTTCTTTCTTTTGTCTTGATCTGTGCTCCGGAAATTAAAACATAACTACCCTCCGCTAAATTCAATGGAATGGTCCTCATGTTTCCTACTGCTTATTCTGAATACATGGAAAGTCTACGGTTCCTGGGGTCTGAAGGCAGCATGTCAACTGCGGAGAAACGCCTCTGTGAAATTGTCTGCTGTAGTCATTCAGCTTAAGTTCCAGACTGGTTTACAGAAATTACATGTTGCAGAGCAGTGCTCTCTCTACACTTAAACATGTTCTTTTGTTCATTTAAACATTGCCTGCGCTTAACCAAAAAGTGTCCCTTTTGAACCTTTCTGTGATGTTAATGACCACGTCTATGCCGGGATGTGAAAGTTCTGGGAGATTTTTTAAAGCATTTTCAGACACTTCACTGTGCAGCCAGAACAACCAGCTTATTACCCCCTATAAGCTGATAAATGTCATGGTGTTTGTTGGGTTTTTGTTTCGTTTTTTAAAACAATTGCTCAGCAGAGAAGTAGGAGGGTGGATGGAGAGCAGTGTGAAAGGTCAGGAATGAAGACTAGGGTTATGCAGCTACTGGATGGTTGAAGGCTTTTAGTTAGTTAAATTGGGTTCCTCACAGTGGTGCTGCTGGTCTAGAAGACTAAGGAGAAAGAGGGAAGGTGATGTAAAAGGAAAATTCATCCTAAAAAGTCTGACTCAGAAGCTCAGAACTGAGATTATAGCAAGTTCATCAAATCCCCAACTTTGACTGCTTTCTCACATTACCTGGGAGGAGGAAACCATCCCCGCGGACAATTGCTGCTCTAGTCTCACGGGAATTAGGTAACCTAGGAATGTGCTATTCTGCTTTCCTCCCATGAGAACATTCGCCCATGACCAGTTCCCCTGATGGAGCTCTTACAATCATGGGTGTTCTCGCGGGAGCAAAACAGAATAGTGCATTCCTAAGGGCACTAATTCCTGTAAGAGTAGAGCCGTGATTGCTCTCACGAACGTCCCCACCCACTTCCCAGGTAACGTGACAAAGCAGCCTTAGAAGAGTGACTGCTTGTGAAGAATGAAGAGGAGTGATGTTGAGTTAGATAGCTAGGCAGCCGTTCCCCCCCAAACAGTCCCAGTGTCCCCGATGACACACTGGTTTAGTTTACAGCAGACAAGACCCATATGTTTAACTTACAGGATTTCTAGTCTCATGAAAAGCTTATGCTGTTTTCTGTATTTAACACTACAGAGCATTTTCCTGATACAATTGGTCATCTGTGCTTAATGGAATATCTCGGCATTCCGCAAAGATATATATATTTCTTGATTGTGCATGTGTTTCTTATTGCTGCATGACCCATTTTGTATGTTTTGCAAAGTGGGTGTAAACTGCACACAAAAAATGTCTGTCATTCTAGCCTCCAGTTGCTTGATATTTACCTGCAAAATATCACCAGAATAAGCTGGGTACAAAAGGTGGACCCTACAGGATAGCATCCACAGGTGTCTTGTAGCAAAAGGGAAATGGAAACCAACCGATGGCCCGACTTTGAATTGGCCACCAAACCTGGGATGGGAGTGGTGATGTGAAGGCAATGTTTGAATGGATGAAACCCTTTGTCAGGATTTACCTCTTCCGTCCTCATCTTGAAACTTTGTTTCTGCGAGTACTTCATGACCCAAGAGTTGACACTGGTGTTTCTCCCCACTTTGCATGGTTCCCTCCTTTACTCTTGGCCACCAGGAAGTGACTCCCTCCCCCCGCCTCCTCCCTCCCCCACCCTGGGAAATACTCCAGCAAAACAAAGAATTTACTGTTTTCCTCAGGCTCACAGCTTTTGAGCTCAAGGCATGTCTTTTTAAACAGTGCAACTCACTTCAAATGCTTTTTGCCTTTCATTTTATTATTGCTTGTCACGCAATGTTCTTTGAAAGCTTGCTCATATATTACCTGTTCCATTTTTTCCATTTTCCCTTTTTTTGCATGCCGTTCCTCCTGTTTCTTCCCTTCCTCCAATCCTCTGTTCCCGTGTGTAGACACTACGGCGACGACCGAACCAGCAGTTCACGGTTGGTATCATATTCCTGTTTATCTACTCTCTCAGCGATGCTGAGTGGCAAGGCAAGCTTGGGGAAAAAAGGGAAATGTCGTCTTCAAGGGAAATCATGTTTCAAGTGGACTGATCTCATAAATATACCATCATTTTTAAGGCTTGAAAGGATGTCTAGTCTTGTCATTTCTGTTGTGAGTTTAGCAGCCAATTGTTCCAGTCCTAGGCTTCCATCAATTCCCCAAACCGAAGGAAACGGCATGCATGTAAGAGCAGCACAAAAAGAGTGACTGATATTTCCGGTAATCCTTATTACTTGGGAAAAATCATATCAAACATTTAAAAAGGAATCTGGCTTTTGAAAATATGGACTCAAATTTAATTTAAGAGATGCATGAAATTTTCAGTAGCGTTTTTCAGTAGGTAAAGAAATTGAATTCCATAAGCCTGTTAAAGGCAAGAGATACTTTGGTATTCGTAAGTAGTTCCACAGAGGACCCTCTCATCTCATAGGTCACAAGTGAGGTTTTCAATATCGCACTCCAGAAGGTTTAGTTTTTCTTTAAAAAAAAAAAAAAAAAAAGTAGCACTTCTCCTCGCCCTAGCAGACTAGCAAGCAAACACATCTCATTTGTTCAAGTTAGTCTAGCAATGGCTTGACAGCTTTCCCCAGATCCCTATTTTTAAAGCACCCTTCAGGCTAAAACAGGAGTGTACAAGATTTTGACTCAAATTATTTAGTTTGTTGCATTATAACACCAACCTTGGACCTTTGAAATGAAAAAGTCCAGTCCATATTTTTATGTCAAAAAGGGAGCTCCTTTTTTCACTTTAGTAACCAGCTACTTCAGGTTTAACCTTCAAATTCCAGAAGCCAACAAATCCATAATATGGATTAATAACATTTTATCCTCTAATCAGGCAAACGTCTACTGATCTCTTGGGTAAACGTAGAGGAAGAGAGAGCTTACATGGGCAAGATAACACGTTTTTTACCACGAGCCACTATTGCCCATTTTGGGGGACCTAGCACTGTACAAAATAAATAACAAAATAATCCCCTTTCACAAAAAGCTACTGTCTATTTTACAATAACCTTCCCCAAGTTCTTTGGTTCAGAAAAAATCTTGGACATTTTTCTATTATGTGAATTGTAAATTGATGATATTCAATGTCCATTAAATAGAAATACGTTTTCATGTACCTGTAATCGTTTTTCAAAACTTAGAATCGTAATTATAGAGGCTGGATGAGACTTCAAAGGTCATCTAATCCAACCCGCTGCTCCATGACAGAATGGGCAATACCAAGGGTGACCAAAGTTTCCAAGTCCAAGAGCCACATAATATAAATATCAAAGTTTTAATATCACCAAGAGCCACAAGAGACAATACATTGATCACAGGTTCCCACAACTCCCCTTCATTTGCATCAAAACTCTGGCCCTTTTTACACGGGCTGCGGCTGCCCCGGGGTGAGGGGTGCGCCGCAGTGTGGTTGGTGGTGGAGCGCCAATGCAGATGGGCGCACACCCACCCATCCCACAGATTCCCCACGCACGCGAGGCACCTCCGTTTTCACCGGTGCCTCCGTGCGTGGGGTTTGCGTGTGCATGGGTGCGTGCACACCCACCCATGCAAGATTTACACACATGAACACTCAGATTTCTGGGAGTTCATGTGTGGGTGCCACCCATGTAAAAAGGGGCTCTGATTCCCTGGGGATCTGGCAGGTTTAGGCAGCAGCGGAGCAGGACGTATTTTTCCTGCTTCCACAAGGCTCCGGCAGCAGAAATGGCGACCTGGCTTTTCTCGCTCCACAGACAGTCACTTCTGGCAAGAGCCATGTTCCCACCAACAGCAGCAGAGGCAGGGGCTTGTCCAGTGGTTTTTTTCCAGTAAATGCCCTTTTCCTAACATTGAAAGAAAGACATGGCAAAGTAAGGAAAACGCAAGTAAAGTCACATTGCAAAGACTACACTGAAACTACTTTGGAGGCCGGATGAACCCCAAAGGTGCCGGTTATTAACTTATAATGAAAGAGCTAAATCTGACTAAAGTAACACAACGAGGGAAAGGCCGGAGTCTACAAATCTTTGTGTATAAAAACAGAGGAGGAGAACTGGGATTGCACGTGGTGTTAGCTCAGAATAAAAGACGGGGGGTGGGATTTAAGTGGAGCATCGTTTTTTAATGTAGACTGAACAAAGCAGTACAGATTGCCCATTAGGAGCAAGGGGATTGAGTGGCCACAGGGGAGTTCTTCCCCCACCCCTATTTCTAGTTCTAAAATCCTTTAGTTCTGTGCAGCGTGATCCTCCCCATATCCTAGCATTCATGCTAGCAGTTGGCACAGGCATAACTCCAATTCATTTCAATGGGAGTTAACCTTCCCTAACTGGAGTTGTGGGCATCGAAGAGAGACATGTCCTAAATCTCAAGGAGACAGGACAGGGTTGTGCTGTGGCCTTCCCTAATATCACTCCGGCACATTTGGTTAATTGTTGTAATTTGCCACCTTCATTTCGAATCTCCAGGCTCTCTTTAATGACTCAGACTTCATGGCTGTTTCCCACATAGTCTCTGAATAAGGTCCTGTTGTTTCCTGGTGGACCTTTTTAAAATCCCTTATTCTAGGAGACAGAAAATACCTTCAGCTGGTTAAGATGCTAAAATGAGCAATACAATGTGAGTAGTGTAGTGAGACTTAAGGGTTTGCGGCAGGGTTCTGAAAAACACTCCCTATAATATCAGGGATACGGGTGTCTCGGGGACCCTGCCACTTGGTGTTAAAATTGTGTCTATTGACCACACCTGCCTCTGGCTTCAGTGGCAGTTTGACACATGCCCAATGCATGGGTGGTGTTTAGACGTACCTCCCCACACCAGACGTCGCCCAGTCGCCATTGGAAACAGCGGTGCCAGGTGGCTTGTGCGTTCTTTATAAAACCAGATTTGTGAAACTTCTACATCGGGGATTTACGAATCCAGTTATATAAACAATGCGCAAGCCGCCCGACACTGCTGTTTCCAATGGCAGCCGGGCGACTTTCAGTGCTACCCGCGCGAGGTCTCTGAAAGCAGATTGTTTGTTTAATCCACTAGCATTGGGCACATCGAAAAGCACCCTCAGCATTGGCCTAACTGTTCTCATTCATTGACTTCACCATGGCTACTGGTAGAGCCTGCCCTGAGGAAGGCTTGGTTCAGACAATCTCTTTTATTGGACCAACTCCTAGTGGCGAGCCCTTCCTCAGACTGGGAGTTCGTTAGGAGTCCTTCCTCGCCCGAGGACGAGCCCTGTGTGTTTGCATGCCCTCACCAACAGAAGTCAGTCAGGTAAAAGCGATCGTCTGGACTACAGTCTCCATCGATTACTTTGGGGACGAACACAACAACCACCCCCAGACGACAGGAGTTAACCCCAATCCTGTAGATGTCAACCATGCTGTTTGATTAGATCATTAGCTGTGTAAAACAGAAGGTAGCTGGGTGGCGATAACCTCCATATAAAGCCTCGGAGACGATGGCAAGGGAATGCTGGCTCCGATTGTGGACAGATTGGCATTAGGAGGGCCAAAGGCAGGTCCTGGGGAAGGGGAAGACTTGGTACCAATGTTTGGTGTAAACCAGGCATGGGAAACCTTTTACCTCCCAGGGGCCACTTTGAAACTTGGTACAAGCTCCAAGGGCCACGTAGAAGTTGGGGGTGGGACGCTTTCCTTCAATATGAAATAGAGAGACACAAAATCAGGGATACGGGTGTCACAGGGAGACCCTGCCACTTGCTGTTAAAATGGTGTCTATTGACCCACACCTGCCTCTGACTTCAGTGGGAGCAGATTAAGGCCAGTGCTGGATACATCTTCCGTGGCAGCCCTCCTAAGCTTTGAGGATCATGTTCTGTTCCCCACCATTCTCGATCTCCCCACCCCAAGCTGCGTGCTGCAGTGACTCTCCTTCCTGAAAGAAACATGAATGTGTCTCCTACAAGGCAAGTGTGCACTGCTCCGTGAGTAACTGGAAGGCTCTATTATATTATTATTATTATTATTATAAACATTTATATAGCGGAGACTGAAAGCTCTGTGTAGTTTCTCCAGAGCGCCACAACCCTTGCTGGGAAAAGCTTGCGGGGTTTCAGATTTCAGTCCCCTCCCACACTGCAACACATTGGGCAGCACCCAGTAAGAGGTCTGTCCAAGACCGTGCATTTCAAACCAGGTTAAAAATAAATAAATCTTGGTTTAGCTTTGCTTTATTACACTTGCCAATTCACATGTTGACTCTGCAGCAGGAGGTTCTAGAGGAAGCATATTGCATGATGTAGGATGAAAGATTCTCCTGGTTTTCTAGGAGAAAACTCCCTCCGGCTACTGCTAGCAAAAGTGAATTGTACAAAAACCATGGACATTTAGGATCTTCAACTCTTGGTCTTTGTTTTCCAGACAGATTCAGGCTTGGAACTGATGACTTGGAACTGATAGCCTTAGACATTAAATTTTAAGTAGGAGTAAGTAACTAAAAAGCTTTGAGGACACCAGACTTCAAACCCTTCGAGAGCTGTCCACCTGTACAACATTTAGTTACTATAATACACCAAACTCTCTGAGGTCTCAACCATAAAGCTGGTATTTTTTCACTAGGTTACATGAAATTATGTTGGAGGAGATAGCAGGAGACAAGGTTTCAGCTTGGTAGCTTATTTATCACCCTTAAGTCCTAACGGTCTTCTATACTTAGTTTTTGGAGATACGATTTGCAGAGGCTGCATTGCACCAAGATGCTGAAGGACAGGTGGCCCTTGCACAAGTTGAGGGAAATTTGCGGCTGACAAACTGAAGTAACAAATTCAACTAGGCAAACTAGAAATTGACACCTTTCCTGCCTTAAAAAGTTCACCTGGTCTGTATTGATCTCTGCACCGAGTCCCCCACAAGGGTTCTTTCCCCCTGAAGTCTCGCTGAGTTTTTTGGGGGTTTTCCCCCCAAGCTTGCATTGTCGTAGCGTGTATGAAGTATACCAGATGTTTGTGTATGTTGGCCATTTGTTTTTACCAATGTCCAATCAGAGTGAGCATGTATGTGAATTATGAGAAATGCATGGCATGATTTCTGAATCCAAATGGATTTTCTCCAAAAAAAATAAAAATAAATTATATCTTAAATTTTTTTAAAAAATAAAAAATCCAAGCAGTTGATCGTAACAAAAATGTGGATGCACGAATGGAATGTAAGGCTAGTGTGATAAGGACAGCATTTCAATCTGGTAAAGGCTCTTAAACACTGTTTAAATTTTTGGAGTGTATCCTAGAGGACTGGAAGAGAGGAGTCCTGTAAGTGTGTGTTTGCGTGCATGTAACCGAGCGAACCCCTGCCATTCCTTTTCCCTCATGGTATGGAATTGACGGCAGCTGCGCATGAGCAACCTAAAGCACAAACATTCACTCTTTTATTGTTGTTAGGTTTTTTTAAAAAAAAAACAAAAAAACCTGACAACTTAAACTGTAAAAGTTCCTATGCCCTTGTCTCTTTTTCTGCACTGTTCATTATCAGAACTCTAATAACAGCATGCGGCATGGCTGGCGGCAGCACTTGGCTTCTGCTGCACTAAACTGGTTTACTAAAGTTTTGTTTTTATTTTCTAAATCCTCCTTCCCTTTCTTTAACTTCATGGTGCCAGTGGAGCTGCAGCACCGATGCATTTTCAAAAGGCCACTCCCCCTGCATCAGTCCTCGAATCAACGTGAGAGTTGAACATGGTGTAGAGATGGCAAAATGTTTATCAAAACGTCAAACCCCCCAGATTCTTGGGGGAAGAGGATTCTGCCCTCCACCCCGCCCCTCCCAAAGAAATCGGAGCTGTTCCGAGTCTTTGCTCCATGCTAGGCTTTGAAGCTTAGCCTGGTGGGACTCTCGCCCATCAACTTCTTTGCATAATTATTAAACCCATTTCTTTGCTTCATATTTATAAAAATGGAAATAGTTGGCCATGATGCATTCTGCTGCCACTTCAGAGAAAATTTCTCTTGAGTTCACACCTGTAGTTACTTGCAATAATTCTCTAAATAAAAGCTGATTATACATTGTAGATTCCAATGGGTGCATATGTGATTAGTGTGCATACCTTTGATTACATTTATATATATATATATATATATAAAAAAAAGACTCTCAGATTAAGGGATTCGGTCAGTGAACTCTCTTAATCCCATGTACCGAAATAAATGTTTGGAGTAGTAGTAGTAGAATGCTGAGATTGGATTTCATTCATCACATTTAATCTGGAAACGTAAGGCAACTATCTGGATGCACACAAAACTCCCCTATTAATACCACAAGACAAACGGAGACATCTTATTTAAAAAAACAACAACAACAAAAAAACCTTTTCTCCTGAAGGTGATAAAGCAGGAAGAGAGGGAAAACTGAACCTTTAAAAATGCCAAAGTGTTGAAAATCCAAATTGGGAGTAGGAAAGAAAATATATCTATATCCACCTATATGTGTGTGTGTGGCGCCACACATCCAGCCTTTGGATTTGAAGCCAGTGAGTTGGCTTTTATCTTTCCCAGCGCTAAGACCTATACTCAGAAAATCAGTCCCCTGAGTTCAACAACAGTTTGCCTTGGCAAACTTTAGCCACAAGTAAATGGGTTAGAAGGAATCAAACTGGACCATGTCAGAGAAGTCTGCTACACTAACGTCTAATCAATCACCCAAATTCACTGATAACATTTTTTTTTTAAAAGCAATACTTGCTCATGTTCACCGAAAGGCACATGAGGCAGTTAGGTGCACAGTTCTTACTGGATGAAAACAGATGTATGGACGGCTCAGCAGGCAGGAAGGGAAATGGCATCTGCAACTCTCCACTTTGGGCGGTGAACTGAACAAACGTGGCCAGAGAGCCGTCCTGCTGCCCACACGCCCATGGTATTGGGGAGTGCAACAGGTGTGGGGGTGGCCGACCCACTCCCATCATCCTGCCCCTCTCCATGACGGGCAGCCATGGTGACCAGCCATGCCATGGTGCGGCCAAACAGATGCGTTGGCCCATGTGGGCGGCCGAGCACCAGAGATCACCCAGAGGACTCATTCCAGCCCAGTCACCTCCCTCCCTCAGGACCGTTGCAGCTGAGCAGCGAAACAGACGTGCATTGAGTCCTGGGCTATAGCAGGCCAGCGTCATGTCTGTTTTCACCCATAATCTCTTGAGAGAATTTGGATACCTAAGTCCTCCTTAAGCCATAAAAAAATCTCCCTGTTAATCCACCACAGTAACCACCATCATCCTAAATATTACCATTCCAACTTTGTCCTTAGGAGAATTTAAGCATCCCCCAAATAAGGACCTTTTTAGGGCTTATATTCCCAGATATAAAATAATTAAGGTAAAATAGAGTCCGTAATTAATATTTACAGTTTTATAAAGTAAAGAAATAAATTGCTGCATTAAAAAATTAAAAAGATTAGTTATGAAGTACTGCACAGTGCATCATAATTCCTAGTAAATTAATGGTGTACTCAGCGACATACTTAGACACCTGTATTTAGAAGAAATGCAACTCAAAGCTAGATGTTCCTACCTTTTCCAGCTTTGTTTCGGAGAGAAATTGTATTCAAGAGAAAAGTGAACTTTCATTTATTTAGAAAACTTGCAAAAGACTGAATACATTTTAATCAGAAATGAAGAGAAAAGACTTTAATAACTGATATGGAAGTTTAACGAGAAAAATCAAGAAGTAATTTACCACATATTTTAAAAGCTTTGCAACAGGTTTTAATACTGTTCGCTGACATTTTTAAGGCTAGCAGGTGCCGGTAGAAGCAGAATTGTTAAATTTCCTTTTGAAAAATATTCTTTGCTTCATAAAAAATGCAAGATTGCCCTTTTTTTCATTTTTGAGAAAACGAAGTTTCTTTTTAAGTGAAAGGGAAAAGCATCTGAACAGAAGCAATTTTAGGAAGATAAAAAATGAATGGCTGCTCTTCAGAGCACAGGTTTGCATGTCCAATGCTTCTGAGAGTCAACTCTAATTATATTTATACAAAGATGATCATATTATGGCAAAAACGTGTGGCTTCCTGAAATCCAGCAGTGGTTCAAAAACAAATTTATTGTTGTTAATCTAAATGGTTTCCTACTTTAGTGGATGATTTAAGCAGGAGATTCCAGATGACTTGGTGTATTTTAAACACTATGTCATTGAAAATGACAGTTTCATCTTTAATGAGGTGTATATTGACTTCCTGCTGCTTTCTAATGGGAAAACTTTGCATATCAGCAATATTGTATAAACATCTTCACCTATTTATTTTTTTATTATTATTTTTAAAGAAACCTCTTGCCGCTCCCCAGCCACGAACCCCCAAACTTAATTTAAGGCAGTTTCAGTAGCCACTTGTTAGGTGAAAATTTGCTAGTGATGGGCTTTATTGTTTTCCTCATTTCCACAATCATAACTAGAACATGGCCAACTAAAGCATAAAGAGGCGTCCTCCTTCCATCTAATCCACAGACTTGACTTCAAGGTGCCTGTTCAATCTTAGATATAAGACCTTGCTCATGACTATATCTTTCCCACCCAGTGACTCCAATAAGCCGCTCTTGACACTGGCACCACATTAAAGTCTTATAAAAAATGTCGCCCTGAGTCTGCAATAGTCCAAGAGTTTCAGTTTAATTTTTATTTTTATTTTTTTATATTTTGTACCATTTTTAGTGGGGTTTTCCAGTAGAAACTGTTTTCTTGTATAACGACATCCATGGCACTGGCGAGGACTTGCTTTGGCAGTCAATCAACTGCAAAAGCAATTTGTTGCAAGCCCGGTTGTGCTACAGCACACTGGACAGTGTTTGTTAATTAAATAAGCTTCTGTGACCTTCAGCCATTTTGTGTTGCTTTGCAACCTTTCTTGGAAATTGGCAGCAGAAATTAAATGATAAAGGTTTAGACTGTCCTCTAGGAACTAAATTTTGTGCTCGCCATGCCCCTGTCAAAACATCTTTTCCCAACGAGCCAAAAAGTGCAACAGTGTGATAGTTATCAATATTTAAGGGTCGCCAAAGCGTATTCCTTGTCTTACTGCTTTATCAGCTTTCATGATACTTTTTCCATAAACAAATCAACTTTTAAAATTAGAAAAACCATTTTTCCTATTGGATGTGTTTCAGGTTTTTTTAAAAAAAAATGTAATCTGCAATCTGCATTTAGAGATGCTATGGAGTTTTGAAATATGTGATTCAAGTTGACCATAAATCGATAAAATGCTGCCTTTGTCAACATTGCCAAAGGATTTAAATTCGTACTGAAACTTGGAATAAAATTTTACACAGAAGTGTACATCTAATTGAAATATAATTGGAATAAAGTGATACATCTCCCCATCTGACAGTAAACAATCGGGGGGGGGGGGCGATTTTTACAATTTTTAAATTTCATTGCATGCTGTTATGAATGAGTGATTTTGAATATTCACATTCATGTTTCATGTGTTTTTAAACGGTGTAGACTGAGGAATGTTCCTGACAGTCTCTCTAATAAAGTAAAAATGATTGGAGAAATGCACTTAGAAGCTAACCTGTTGAAGCCATCACAAGATGGCACGTGATTTGCACACCGTTTTCAAGAAATTTATCCTCAGTTCTTAAGTGTTTTGTTTTTTGTCCCTTGAGGAACACACAGAAAAATGAGTTTGTTTTTACTTGTAAGGCTTTACTCAGTTGCCAAATTCCGCAGAAGAGCTGGACTATGGGGATCTTTCAGGTAAGGGCTAGTCATTCGGTAAAACACAGGAGTATTCAGTCTGTGAATGCCCCTTCTGCATCTTGCCCAGTTTGCATTGTGCCGTTGCTGTGGTGTAGCAATTAATCAGACGCAAAATCCTGTCACTAAAATCGGTACCTGTGTTTTGCTGGGTTTTTAATCCCTTGGCCTGGCAATTTGCACTCATTTCCCGTCCATAACTCCACCACGTTTTAAGAGTTGGGGGGAAGTAATGTGTGTAATCCAGTGTGATTTATATTTCAGGTTGTCTAATAGCTACTGTGAGCTCAGTTGCTGGAAATAATTTTTGAATCCTAATTAGAGAATGGTTCAGTTGAAATTTTGTTAATTTGTAAAACATTCAAGGATGGTGGATTGTATGAAAAGGTTTATAAAAATGCAGCTTGCACCATATCTAGACTACCTGCTATTTCATGTTGTGCTGGTAAATTGTCATGACATGATTATCTCAAGTGGGGAGGAAGGGTACAATTGTTTCATCACACACCATGATCTAAATTAATTAGACACTTCAGACCTTTTATTTTTTTTCACGGAAGACATTTGCAAAAGTATGTCTTCCACTTGATTCCCAAATGTGAGCATTGCTAATTTAGATTAAGAAGCAAACTTTTTTCTTTTTCTAGTGGGTGATTTGGGATTGTAGGGTATATTTAATCCAGAGAGGAGCATTTGCACCTACTCAGATGCTCCTTCCCCCAAGCATTCAAAGCATTCTTGTTAACTAGTTCCTATAGTGGCGGGTTTTATTGTTCATTTGACTGACTGATTTTTTGCTTTAACGTTCCCATAAGAATGCTGGGGATAGTGAGTGAGCTTTTGAACTACTTTGTCTTCATCAGGTAGTGGTCAAGTTAACTCCATCTATTGGACAGCTGTTGATCATTTTAAAATCTCAAGGGATTAGGCTAATAGAGTCCTTAGGCATCACTCTTCAAACACCAACCATGTAAAATGGACTCCTTGCATGTAACACACACGGATGTTAAATGAAATCCCGCTTCCGTCGTGTGTCTCCTGACCGGGGTGGGGGGGGGAGGGGTGGACAGGGCTGGGGGCAGAGTTGAGACTGTCTGGAAAGAGGAGGCTGCAATCCTTAAACGGTTTGCTTGCCGGGAATCCCGCTCACTTCACTGGAGTGTGAGAGTGTGGTTGGTTAGCACCGGTTCTGCCACTTACCATTGACATGAGTTCCACTGAAGTGAATAGGCTTGTACTGATGCTAACAGCCAGTGTGCACACGAGACAGCTGTGGGATCACGCTGATCAGATCCCATCTGTGGATTCTACATTTTGTATTACGAAAAAATTGAGTGATTATTTTTTTAAAAACCCCTTTTTTAATCAAAGAGCTGTGATTTATTCCTAATAAGAAAATCAGCAGTGTCTTTCTCTGTGTGTACCGCTCCGGTTGTAATTTGGCCTAGAGATGAGAAATGATCTGACAATTTAGGGTGTCTTTTATCAGAACGAGTAACCGCATGATCAGCACAGCGGCTATCGCGCTAACCAGCATGAAGCGCTGTATGCTAGGCCAGTCCCAATAGGGTAAGTGTGCCGCCTCCCCTAGCAGGGAGGGAGGCATTGTTGGATTTATTAACTCATTTTAAGAACTTCTTAAAGGCAACAATATTTTACATGACCAGGGAGGCATCCCCTTAGAGAATGCATGAAACGGATCTTTTTCATTTTTGTCCGTCCTTCCGAGTGCAGCGATTGACTTGTGCACTTCCTAGCTGCAGCGAAAATAGGACTCGAGGTGTTTGGAAATGAACAGAAGTATCTAGCCTAGGGAAGGGGCGATAATTTTATTTAATTTAGCCATTAGTCTTTTGGTGCCACTAATAAATCATTCTCTTTCCAAACAGACTCTAGAGGGAGAGACTCTACAGCATACGTCCTGCTAATGGGTATTTTTTGTGGGTCCTTTTGTTGTTGTAATTTTGGCTTTATAATGGAGGGCTAAACGCTCAAAATATCTCTCAAAGTAGAGTGCGATTAAGCCTACCACACATTTCAAAAACATGAGCCAGTTTCCCTTCCATGTGAGTAAGTAAAATATTTATTATGCGTAGCCCTTGGCTATGGCAAAAAATACAAAAAAGCAAAATAAAATAAATGGCAGATAGCATACATCCTAAGAGATATAAAGCAGTAACAAATAATGGACAGCAATGGTGGCCCTTGACCCAGGGTGAGTGGGGCCGCACAGACGTGCCAACCTGCGTTGCCCCATGTGGGCCGCTCTTATCGCAGGCTATGACCTCGGAGATTTTCCAAGGACACAGCCATGGGCTAGCCACCTACCTGCCCCAGGACAGAAGCAGGCCAGCATCCGGCGGCACCTTAACCGACATGCCCGTGTGTAGAGGGCTACTCTGTCGTCTGTTTTTACCCCAAAGTCATGTCATTGACCAGTGATCCTTTGGAAAATACCCCACTCATAATCAAAGGCGAAGTCACTGAACGGTCACTGGCATATGGTTGGGAGGCACCTTTGTTGCTTTGCCAGCACTCCGACATTACGGGTTTTTGATTATTGTGAAGTATTTACGTAGCACTAGCAATGTACCCGGTGCTGTACAATCGTTATTTAGAGAGAGGTCTCTGCCTCAAGGGAGTTACAATCTAGGATGCAGAGGGGAACATAGGGAGAGAGGGAGATGCATTCATGATGTTGAGAAGTCACAGGTGCACGTGCTTATCTTACAGAGAAGAAGGGTGCCCTGAATGATAGGTCAGTAGAGGGTGCATCAGAGAGAAGTTTTTAGGAAGCATTTAAAGGGAGGGAGAAGAGTGAACATGATCAGGAAGGGAGTTCGAGGCATAGGAGAAGAGATGAACAGACAAACAGAGAGCCAGTCCTGGCTGTACATTACTAACGTTAAATGTCGCCAACACATTTTCCCCCCTACAAAAGTTCTCCAGTTGCAAGTCCTGCTGTCATTTTTGCATGGGAGGTGGTTAATTCCATGTTTTCCTGGTCAGCCCAACAACTCCTCAGAGAGCTGTCCATTCGGACAGTATCTGTAACGCACCTGTTGCCTTCTACACAGGTAACATGTCCAGCATCAGTGACACTTTTTAAATGGGGGGCGGGACATATCTCCATATTACCGCCAGATCTCTTTGCTTTCAGGAAATCTTGTAAGAATTTAAACAATTTTACACACACACACTCTCGCTCGCTCGCTCTATCCATTTTGAGCAATTTAATAACCAGGGACATCTTGATAACATTCAAGATCTGGGGCATTTAAAGCCCCACACCCTTGCCACAAGAGGTAAGCCAGTAGTTAATGAACAATGCCATTTGGGTGTGATTGTGATAATCCAGTTACATGAATGGAGCAAATTGTATTTTTGCTCCCCAACAGATGCGCCCTGGCCTTTTATCTTGCTCAATAGGCTCGATGTACATCTTGTAGAACACAGAACAATCAAGACAGATCCAAGTAGCCTTTACATCTGGTTTGATTAACTAATCAAAAACTGATTAGCACCTTTGTTCGAGGAGGATGCTGATTAATCAATTACTATTGATTGTAAGCGTGGATTCCTTCTGTTGCAAGGAGATGTCTGAAGAAACAACCATTAAAAATTGAGCACCTGTCATAGTGATTAAATTTATTAAAACAAAATGCATTATTTTTTATGAAGCTATCTTGAAATGGGTCACTGAAGGGGAGCATATTGATTGAAGAAGGATGAACTCCTTGAATTTCTGCAGTTTAAATTAGAGACCAAATTCAATTATAATACAAGACAAACAGGTTACCACCAGTCTGAAACAGTCCATCAGTAAATTAGAGTAGGTGTAGTGCACTTAATGCTAAACTGTGGTAATGAATAATATTATCATCCATCCATGCTGCATCTGGGTAGCAATTTCAACCCTCCTATATTATGGATAAACATTACATATTTCACCTGAAATAATGACAAGCCCCCAAAAACCCGCATGTTTATGCTGTTCAGCTAATGCCATTTTCGAACAGAATTTGACAGAATTCTCTTCTGAAAAGAGAAAAAAAACCAAACACATAGTTTGAAGACTTGTATATCCAGGAAGTTCTGACCATTCTAGCACTACGTAGGATGATGCCAGAGGATGTTCTGAAGGCAAGTAGAGTATGTGTGTTTGAAGATTGATTAATAGCAATTCTCCAAGAATTTACCCAAATAGGCCATGGGACACAACCTCTGACTGTTGGCAACTGGGAATGGATCATGCCATTAAAGCCTGCTAGGTACTTCTCCCAAGGAACCAAGAATGGCCACTGTTGTAGACAGAATGCTGGGCTCAGTGGACCATTGCTCTGAGCTACTATGACTATCCTTATGCTCTTACCTTCTTATTTATCAAATGTTGTAGCTCTTAGATATTAAGCTGGTTTTAAAAGATCAAAGAGAGTTCATTGGATTGAGATGGGGTGGTGGTTTTTTTTGGGGGGGGTAACTATATTCGTACACAGTGCTGGGTTCTAAATTAAGGGTTACCACTCAGGAAGATGATCCTTGGAGTCACTGTGGACAGTACATTGAAATCCTCCGCTCAATGTGTGGCAGTGGCCAAAAAATCAAACGGGATATTAGGAATTATTTGTAAAGGGATAGGATGTGGTCAAGGCCAGTAGCTGGGTTTTTAAAAGTATTGAATGAGTTCTTGGAGAGTAGGACCATTAACCGCTATTAGCCAAATAGGCGTAGGGGATGTAATTCCTTACAGTTGGGAGCTGGGAGTGGACACAATGGACAGTCTATTCCCTGTTGTTCTGATTGGTTACTTCTCCCAAGTGACAGAGATTAGAGTCAGGATGCAGAGAACCATTGGTCTTATACAGAACAATGAAGGTGGAAATGCCTTAAATCAACACAACACATGTAAAACCACGACCATTTTTATGTGTTAAAACATAACAAAATACTTAAGATCAACCAGGTGCACATACAATATGTTGCCACAGAGATTCTCCTCTGGGATTTGGACTTCCTTAATGTGGGATTATGTGTAGTCCACAATGCCTTAGGACCTTTGTATGTAATGACCTAATATTGGTATGTGGAAGAGAGAGACAGGTTGTTTAGCTAACCCCTAGCAAACTGAGTATAGGACCGGCATTTGGGTTAACTATTATCACATGTGTTCAAACCAGGTGTGCATGATAGAGCTGGATATTGTATTTAACTACGGACACTTGCAGCAGCTCTAGCTTTGCTACCAAGACTGCTTCAGAGTGGAGATATCCATGGATCCATTCAGATGGGGTGAATTGGTTCTTCCAAGTGGGAACAAGGCTTAAGCCTTTTTCTAAAAAAGAAATTTCTCTTATGATTTCTTCAAACTGATCTTAGAAGTGATAGTGGGATGTAAATCATTGTTCTTATAGGCTCTGTGAAGCATCACAAATATCCCCATGGATGGTTAGAAGTGTAAAAATTGGAGATTCCCCACCTGTCTGAAGTAACTGCAAAAATCAATTCTGTTGAAAAAGATCATATAAGTGGTCAGAAACACCATGTGTTCAGCCCAGTGAATAAGCTGACTTTTCTTCTGTATATGGATTCTTCCAACAATGTGGTGTACGTCGCACACTACATGAGGGTCTGAGTCAGATGACCGTCTTGGTCTATACAGATAAGGCAACAAGTTTAAAGTAAATTTAGAGTGATTGAATGTACATCTTCGAGTTTCAAAATCTCTGTGGCAACAAATTGTATGTGCACCTGGTTTTGATATTAAGTATTTTGTTACGTTTTAATACATTAAAATGGTTGTGGTTTTACAAGTGTTGGGTTGATTTAAGGCACTTCCACCTTCATTGTTCCGTATTTGATAGTTGTGGGTGGTTTTTCAGATTGATGGGATATAGCCTCTGCTGTTTCTTTGGACCATTGGTCTTACCCAATCCAGTACTTACATTCTTAGGCATTCCAGTAGCACAGGCGTAGAGTTGTGACTATGAGTAGAGGTTGGGGGGAAAGTCTTGTCCCATGTCATAGCTTAAAAATTAATTACCCCCTCGAAATGGAAGAGTAGTTAAGATATTTCTGTGGGAGTAAAGCGGTAAATCTAGACATGCCATCCTGCTCTCTCTCACACAGAGCACTCTATCAGTCTTCTGGTTTTACAATGCAGATACGCACAGGAGAAACTTCAGAGCTGCCAGAGTTAACCAAGAAAAATGTTTTAAGATCTTGTTCTACACAGTAAAATGTAAACCAGAAGAAAAAGGAACTCTTGTAACAGCTCCGTTAAATCACTGGAGTTAGAAAACTTGTTCCTTGAGAAAGAGATGGGCCAGACCAGAGCTGCTTTAAGTGTTTTATGGATATTGTGCCCCAGGTGTTAAAAATAGCGCTTTAATGAGCCGTATTGCAGCAGCTGTGAAAATGCAGAGAAGCTGCATCGTTAAGAAAAATTACCTTTGGGGTGAGCCTGGTCTGGTGGTGACACACTAGAGACTGGGGCTCAGTCCGCCATCCCTTTGCTACCCCCAGTAAATCCTTTGAAGCTTCCCTGTCTGCTCCCAAGGAGAAGGAGCTGCTTTTCTGCAAAAGGCTATTACTCAAACCTAGCTGCTTTGGCCTTTAATTACCCATTTTTAACTACCTGTGTTCACTGTCCTTTGCCAAATGGGTCCGTTTCACAGAGTTTAAATGTGTAATGTTCGGTTTCAGTTCAGTAACTTTTAGTAACCCTACAGGCCTGAGGTTTTTCTAACTCATAAAGCTGATGTTTTAGACTTAATATTCCAGCAAGCAGCATGTCCATCGTGATCTCTAGCCCAGCCTGACTCCTTAAGGTAAGGTGGTCCATGTCCCCTTCCAGGCGACTGAAAAAGAAACCCAGGGAATTGGGAACATCCCTCCCCCCACCCTTTTACCAAGGACTTACTAAAAGCAAAGCTGTTCCCTGAATAGCTGTTCGAGATCTGCCACCAACTCAAGCCCTATCGCGGCCTCGGGAGCATAAAGGCTCCTGTGAATCTCGATTCAGGCTTCCTGTTCTTCCTATGAGCTGGTGTCGTCTCCGCACAATTGGAACTACTCTTTGAATAAACCCGGTCACCTTATTTCACCAGCCCTGAGATCATGCAGAGAGCAGGAGAGCAATACACAAAAATGACCTTCCCCCTAGAAGCTGGAAGGGGAGTGAATAGGTTCCTTTCCTGTTTCCTCATGAGATGAGACTGCTAGCCGCAAACACATGTGCGAGACTTGACCATCCTGACTCAATACATGGTTTCCTTGTGATACCAGAAGGGAACATCAAGATCATCTAGTCTGACCTGTATAATATAAACCAGTCAAATGTTCTGTGGTTATTGCTAGAGCAAGCCCGTCCTACTGCACCCAGTTAAAGTTAGCTTTTAGGAACCCATCCAGTTTTGATTTGAAGACTGCAGACAGACAGAAAATCACCTATCTCCCTTAGTAACCGGTTCCAATAGTCTGGTATACTTGTCTTAAGTCTTTCAACCCACATTTGTTTTAAAGTATTGCCCCCAAAATCAACTAATTATTTTTAAGCAGCTAATTGGTTAACTCTAAACTCGTTTACATCTAAACGAAGACCAGAGTGTCATGCCAGACTTGGAAAATTTGGAATAATTAGTTAACATTAAAGGTCGTAGTCCACAGTCCACTTACTCTGAGTAGCCCCTTGGACTTCAATGGGGCTGCTCAAGAGTAAGTGGCTTGTGAATCAGACAAACATGGACGTTTTCAGGCCTCTGAGGTGTGAATATTTTCCCCCAACGTGGCAACGTGGCAGGACGTACATGAAAAAACAATCTGCATAGAAATTTTCTCTGCAATAATGAAACCAATAGCTGTTGTCCTGAATATTTTGACTAGACTAGGGCTGAAATGAGAATCAAAATGATTCTCGTGAGAATCGAGATCTCAAAGACCTCGCTAATGATTCAAGATCTCATGAGAATCTAAAAAAAAATAAAAAAATAAAAACTCTGCTCGTATGCAAAATCCACCTCACTCTCCAGATCTTGGATCGGCCTCTGCAGTCGGCCAGGGGCACCCTCCTTGAGGTTTCCTGGGGAGGGCGTTCTCTGGGGCTGCACCACGACTGTGGAACTCCCTCCCGTTGGAGGTCCGCCTGGCCGTCAACCTCCCTTCTTTCTACATACAGTGTAAGTCCTGGCTGTTCCGCCGGGCCTTTGCCAAGGGAGATGGGTTGGGTTAGGGAGGAGCTCTGTTTGGGTATTGGGTTTTTTAATTAATAATGTTGATTTTAAATGGTTTTTATTATATGTTTTTAGAATGTTGTTAGCCACCCCAAGATGCTTGTAAGGGGAAGGGGGTGGCATATAAATTAAATTATAAATAAGTAAATAAATAAAATGACCACCCAGTCCATTCTGCACATACGCAGCCCGTTTCCAAGATGGCACGGGCCATGTCAGCGCCCTTTTGGGAAAGGGTAGCTAGTCTGCACGTGCACAGAACCAGCTGCCTTTTTCCAAAATGACACTGACCCGGCACATACCATTTCGGAAAAGGGCTGTGCATGCACAGAACAACCAGCGTTTAATTATTATTTTTTAGAATCTTGTGAGAAACCATGACCAACAGCCAATGCGCTGTTCATTCTCGATTTCAAAAATCCAGTTGAGAGTGATTTTCGGCGAGATTTTTGAGATAATCAGGATCTTGATTCAACCCTAGAATAGACCAGTGTGCCACTTCATGTTCCCATCTCCATTTACCTGCCCTGTTTGACAGGTAGGAATGAGGTCATTCTGTTTTATCCCCACCTTATACCAGAGAAATAATGAACAAAGTGAGCTGAATTTCTGCGATGGGACAGTGCTATAGCATTGCTGTTAACCCTATTGTGTAATGCATCCTCTTCAGGAACCTGAAGCTACGGGATCTGGTTTAATATAGCATAGCATACAATAGATATTTGTTTTTTCTTCTGCATAAGTAAATTTGCCCTGAACTTGAAGGAGAACTCCAGGTTAATCATAATTTGAAAGTTCTATGTTCAATGAAGTTACCATTAGTTTTAATAAGTTTTAAAATACAAGTTGCAATACTGAACCCATTAAAGTCAGCGACAAAGATCCCATTGGTTTTAATAGAGGTAAGGTAAATTTATTTGCGTAGCCATAGCATTTTCAATTACAATACGAACACACATTACATACAAAATACACATTGCATACAAAAATTGAGCTCTAATCGTGTTATACATTTGGCAACCAAAAAAATATGCTGGACTGTCTCCACCTCCATTAGGTCAAAAGGGCACAATCTATCCTCAAAATTTGTTCCTTGCAGTCGACCCTGAAGGATGTTTGAAGGGAGAGCATTCAACCTAGCGCACATCAGGAGATATCTCCCCTGGGCCATTATCTTGGCTTTCAAATATGGTGCAATCTGTCCCTGAAAAGGGAGATAACTTGTATATTCTCGGAGGTGTAATGTCTGGCTGATTGCAGCTATATCCTCCTGCCATGATATATCTTACAAACCTGTCAGGACCATATTTCTAATTTGCTCTGGAGCCTGAGTCTGCAAATACTCCCAGGTAAAGCCCAGTTTCTTCAAGAATGTCGTAAGCGATAGGTCCCAAGGGTCCTTAAACTCATCTCGAACATAGTAGGTGACAAGACCCTGGTGATTACTACCATGGATCTTAAGCCGGTTTTAATAGATGAGAATTGCATCTTTATGGTGTAACCGGGAGTCAGATTCCACAAGAACACAGATGGGAGTACGGGTTCCTTCTGCCCTACTATTATTGGGCGTTGAGGCTTAATTAGATAAATTAGTAGCCTGCATTGACTGAACGGAAGCACAGAATGATTTTCCGTTTTGAAAGTCTAAAAGATTTTCTGTTTTGATAGTTTCCTTTTTTAAAAAAATTTGAAAGTGAAGTTTATGAATAGAGCTGTGTGCGTGGCTGTAACAAACTATTGCCATTTTCCTTTAAAGATTCTTTGGAATCTAGCAGGAGTGCTGTTCTTGAAAGTTTGACTTTTGCTGAGAAGTGATGCAAGAGTGGAATACCAACAGGCGAGTAATTGCTCCTCAGTAAGCCACATGCAACAGTACAGCCGTCTGCTCCTACCTTCCTATGTTGTTCCCTCCCTCTCCCACCCCTACAAAGGCAGCGGCCGTTCAACAGAGAGGCCAGTGTGCTCCAATATATATTAACATCTTAATGGGAAAGCTGTGCGTGTATACAGTTACTGCTCTCTGACAAGAGGGAATTAAATGTCAGAAGGATTTGTAGCATCTATAATTGAATTGGTGCTGAGAAAAGCAAATCTTAAGGAAGAATAACATATTAGGATTAGTAAATAATGTGGCATTTTGTCAGCTCCTGCCATCTAAGCCTGTTCCCCCTTCAGTAATAAATCTGGGATTTTTATTATTTTATTTTTTTAAGTCAGAGATGAGGCTACAGAGACTTTTGTAAATCAGGACCCAGGTCCCGGCAGACATCTACTTTTAAGGTCAAGCCTTTGTTTCTGACTAGAGGGGGGTACTTGATTTGATATCTGCAGGTAATACCTTCATTTTGGGGTACCGTTTCCGGTATCTGAATTGGTACCCGAACATCATTCAGGTACCAGAAATACCGACAACTGGTATACCAAAAAATCCCTAAACTGGGCCAAAATCAGTATTTTGGTGTAACAGGGTGGTGGTGCCCCAGGGTAAGTCCCCACAGGATGCGGCCCAAAAAGTCACTGTTCTCGAGGGAATTAGCTTTTAAAGACTTCATTACATCCATACAAAGTCTCCAAGTTGATAAACAGTATCTCTTACATACAGTCTCTCAAGGCTCTAGCTATTGCCGGGAATCAGCCCTCCAGCAGCCCCCCCACTATCTATCCCCCAGTTTAGCCAGGTACCTGTTCTCAGACTGGCTGCTCACAGTTGCAAGGCTCTTTGTCTCAAGGCAACACTCCACTACTCCCAGCCATCCTTGCTTATTCTCTTCAGCAGCTCCCAGCAATCCCGTAGCTGGGACCTGCCTTCCGGGTGATGTGTTATCCTCTCGCACCGAGGATATTTCTCCAGGGGTGTGTGCCCAGAAGGGTGGGAATAGGACAGCTGCAGTAGTTGGGAATTCGATTATTAGGAATGTAGATAGCTGGGTTGCTGGTGGCCATGAGGACCGCATGGTAACTTGCCCGCCTGGTGCGAAGGTAGTAGACCTTACACGACACATAGACAGAATCCTAGAGAGGGCTGGGGAGGAACCTGTTGTCGTGTTCCATGTTGATACCAATGACATAGGTAGATGTAGGACGGAGGTTCTGGAGGCAAAATTTAGGCTTCTAGGTAGTAGACTCAAGTCCAGAACCTCCAGGGTAGCCTTCTCGGAAGTGCTGCCTGTACACGCGCAGGACCCCAGAGGCAGGCGGAGCTCCAACGTCTCAATGTGTGGATGGGACAATGGTGCAAGGAGGAAGGCTTTAGACTTACCAGGAACTGGGCAGCCTTCTATGGAGGGAGGCGCCTATACAGGCGGGATGGGCTCCAACTTTACCAGAATGGAACCTGGCTGCTGGCACTAGAAATGCGATAGAGCAGTTTTTAAACTAGAACCTGGGGGAAAGCCAACAGGTGCTGTGGAGTGCACAGTTCGGACTGTGGCATCTATGCAGGAGGATGTTAACTTAGGAGATTCAGAGTTGCTTAAGACTGAGGAAGGGATAAAAATTAAGGGACTTCAGGTGGAATTCACTGGAGAACAGATAAATAACAATTCCAGGGTGCCTGATACAGTCCCCTATAATGTGCACAGTAAGAAGAATAAAAAGAAAACACATAAATGTCTATATGTAAATGCTAGAAGCCTAAAAAGTAAGATGGGAGAATTAGAGTGTATGGCGCTAAATGAAGCTCTAGACATTATAGGCATCACAGAGACATGGTGGAACAAGGAGAACCAATGGGACACTGTAATACCAGGGTACAAAATATATCGGAATGACAGAGTAGATAGAGTTGCGGGGGTGGCTCTATATATAAAAGACAACATTGAGTTAAGTACAATTACAATTTTAAAGGATGCAAACTGTTCCCTAGAATCTCTATGGATAGAAATTCCAGGTATAAAGGGGAGGAGTATCGCAGTAGGGCTATACTATCGTCCCCCTGACCAGGACGGAGACACTGATAAAGCAATGCTAAAAGAGATTAGACAGGCTACTAATAATAGACAGCAACATCATAATAATGGGTGACTTCAATTACCCTAATATTGATTGGGGGAATATTTCCTCAGGGCAGGACGTGGAGGTCAAATTTCTGGATGCCCTAAATGACTGCGTCCTAGAACAGCTGGTTCAGGAACCAACGAGAGGAAGAGCTATTCTAGATCTAGTCCTGAGTGACACGCAGGACCTGGTGCAAGGAGTAACTGTGATGAAGCCACTAGGCAATAGTGATCATAATATGATCACATTTGACATAATTTCTGGAGGGAGAAAGATAAACAAAAATACAGCAGTAGCGTTTAACTTTAAAAAGGGAGACTATGACAAAATGAGGAAACTAGTTAAAAAGAAACTAAAAAGCCCAGTTGCAAGCGCTACAAGTTTGCAAGAGACGTGGAGGCTGTAAAAGCCCCCTTCTGGAAGCCCAGATTAAATGCATCCTGCAAGTTAAAAAAGGAAGCAGGAAGACCAAACGTCTTTCACTG
>QEPC01006384.1:4811429-4833363 GCA_003113815.1 Sphenodon punctatus
CCAGTACTATAGCTGAGTTTAAAAGAGGTTTGGACAAGTTTCTGGAAGATAGGTCCATTAGCAGCTATTAGCCAGACAGGATCAGGGAACATGACGGGAGCTGGGGGAAAACAACAGGGAATGGATCCCCCATTGTGACCTGTTGGGGGCTTCTCCCAAGCCACCGTGATTGGCCACTGTCGGAGACAGGATGCTGGGCTAGATGGACCATTGGTCTGACCCAGTCTGGCACTTATGATTTTGCAACCATAGCCAGCAGTCCTCTGGAGCTCCTCTCTCCTCCAGAGTCAGGCACAGAGTGAAACCCCCTCTGGTTTCCTCTTCCTTATATACAGCAGAGTGGGCATGGTCAGCCCTCCAGACTACCAGCCCTTAAAGGGCCAGTGTCCTGCCCCACTCTCTGTTATGTCTCTGCTGTTTTTTCACTTTGCCTGCTGAACTGGCCCTGCCAAGCCTTTACACAGTCTTTGCTCAACCTGCCACTGGCACCCTCTGCTCTTAAAGAGGCAGCAGCCCCACAAGACTGCACCCTACTACATTTGGTATACCAGCGGTTAGTATTTTAGGTGTCTGATTGAAAACCAGTTTGGCTACTGAGATGTACCCAAAATATTCGGTTCGGTTTGGCTACCTGTTTCTGCAAGTATTCCTTGCAGTTCCATTTCAGACTCAAATTAGGGGGAAATATTTCCTTCTTGCAAACTCCATGCTTCTCCAACAAAGCAATCTTCATTTTCATGAATCATTTATTTAATAATTTCTATCCTGCCCCCGTCCAGCCTCACGGCAGCTCACAATAGCTTACATAATTTTAAACAGATAAAAATATACAAAAATCATTGGCCATTTTTTGGTCCGTGGGCACCATGGCGCACGCTTCCAGTGAATGGGAGGGTTTAGACAATGGAGGATGGGTGTGCGGTCCGTGGGCACCCACACCCATGCACTGCCCGTTCATGCCCCCTGAAGGAGCAACAGGGAAAAACCCAGCTTCCGTGGGGGGGCCTGATGTGCGGTGCGTGGGTCACAGGAGCACGCCTCTACCCACACTGCCTTCAGATGGATGCCCAGGTCCATGGGGGATGGGTGGACCTGCGTGGGCGCATCCAATCTAAAAGCGGCCATTGTCGGTCACATCCCAGAGATAGGATCATACCCCTGGCACCTATGGGACTAAGTTAGCGCTTGTTATAAAAGCTACTTTTCAAAGTTTGCAATTTAGCTGTAAACCTTTCGTGCAAAATCTGTGCAGTCCAGGAAAGGATTTTACGAACCTGGAAAGTGTGCGTTGGAGAGAGATGCAACTGGTTTTGCAGTATTCACATGACACACCCTCTTACGTCAACGGGAACCTTCTGTGTGTTGGAGGCTCCAGGACTGGCTCTGTAGCTAGAAAGGTTCATTTGGGGATTGTCTTCTGTTGAATCACAGCTGAGCCCAACACCACCAGCTGGTTTCCCAATGGTGGTCTCCCCAGTCAGAAGCCGCACAAGCAGTAGAAGTTAGAATTCAGCATTTCAGCTGCCCTCCAGAAATCTAACACTCCAAATATCCCCTGACTTTCCTTCCCTGTGGAGGTTTACGTGTAGTCAGTCTGCCGTAAGAGAGAGAGACAGACTGACAGATGGGACGTTTCAATGTGGCATAGAAAGAGACAACTATGGTTCTTTTCTTTGGGGACTTGTAGCTGGCTTCAGGATGCCAAATATGTCTTGAAGTTTTGAGTGTGGTGGCTTAATGCTTTACATGTTTGGAGGCAGAAGTTTCAATTGTCTTGGGTTATAAATGCTCTCAGAGGTTTGAGATCTCATCTGTCAGTGTTATGATGAGACCATCGCGCTATTTGAGACAATTGCTAGACTCTGCTCAAGTCTTAGGGCAGGTATAACCGAGTGTAGAATTTGGGGGAGTAGGACAGGAAACGCAGGAGGTGCCGCAGGTCAGGAAGGGATGCCTTGCCAAAGTCTTACTTCCTGAGAAGAGTGTTCAGAAAGAGACCAGAAGTAAAGTGCATAAGAAGCATTTTGTCAGTGACGCCGATTTCATATTTGCGCATTTCTAGGGAATAAACACCCAGTGCATTATCAGTCTGACTTGGAAGTACAGCTCCTTTCATTTGATGATCTAATATAAACATGAACCTATTATCCTTTAAGGCAGAAGTGCACTGTTGACTGACTCACAGGCTTGACGCTAGATGGTTTGCAAGCGCTAGGCATCCTTGGCGTATTGTAGTTAATTTTTAATTAACGTACACTTGAAGATGGGATATTTAGCCATGCACAAAATAAAATCAACTTGGAGCATATACTCTGCAAAGCTTACAGTTTTTCATAGAAATAATTAAGAAAAATGGGAGTGCAAATCCCAGCCGAAGTCATATTTAATAAACTCTGCTGGCCAAAATGGTTAAGCTTCATGCGAAAGTGACTTCTCCAGGAAGCCCCGACTTGCTAAAGAATCATTGCTGTTGACTTAATTGCAAATTAAACAGCAGCCGTAAAGGAGCCGCCAGGCTAGTGGCTTCAGGACAATATTTCAGTTAGTATACGATGGGCCAGATACTTTGCCGGTGTAAATCAAAATCGGGGTTCATTTCACGTGTGTTGATTTATGCCATCTGAGGATTTGCCCCTGTAACTTCCAGTCTCTCTCTCTGCCCGGGGGGCAGTACAGAGGAAGTTCAGAATTGTGCTGCTTATGTTCTGCAGATGGCTCTTCCATTCGCTCCCTCTGCCACCCCCACTAATGTCCCCAGTGCTCAAAAGATCATCCTGCTCCCAATTTTGGGATGTCTCCCTACACAATGGGGAGGTGTTGAGGATCTAGGAAATGATGAGCTCCTAGTTCTCCAAGTTAAGCCTGTTGGTCAGTAAATGGGAAGGGTGGATGGTGGCTTGATGTTAACTTGGGATTCAGGACATAAGAAACTGGATAAAGGGACTCCCATTGCCCCCCGCCCTGAGATGATCATTTCTATAGTGCTCTCAGAGTTCAAAGTGCTTTAGATGGGAAGGCGGGAAACTGCCCCTTCTTAATTTTGGCACGGTTCTTGCTAAGGTGCAGAGAGAGAGAGACCTACTGTCACGGAAGAGGGGGTAAACCCTGGGGTAATGCCCTTCCAGACCGGGAGCAACACCGCCCACACACCCCAGCTGCCCCATGCGCTGGCTCAGACTCCCAACCTTGGCAGGGTCTCTCTGGGAATAAATGCCCGTCAGGCTAGTTGGTGGACCTATAGGCCTCACAGTGCCCAGGTCCCTATCATCATAGGGCGCCAGGTGGTTACAGGAAGTCTGAGCCCCAGTCGGACTCGCACTCCACGCGTAACCCACGCTAAGGCAGGGAGGAAAGGGAAGCTGTGCAAGGATGGTGCCCGGAAGGGAAGGGAGGGGGTCCCAGGAGCACAGGGGCAGGCACACGGTACTAACACTCTCGCAGGTGGGAAATGGGAAGAACCTACGGGGGGAGAGGGAAAGGGACTCGCACTCCACGCTCACACTCAGGCTCGCTCGCACTCAACCTAGGGACACAAAGCAGGGAAATCAATCAGCCACACACTACCCACAATTTGTGCCAACGTAACTCCAGATATGCGCAAGGACTCCAAAAATAACACATTGCTTTCACTCAGGGGCCGGTCTCCGCTCAGTCACCAGCGCCGCCAGCGCTGGCTTTTGTTTCCAGTGCCCCACCCCCTGCGTGCTCCCACAAGCGTACAGAGCAGCGCACAGGGGGCGTGGCTTCCCTCTGTGTCTTGCTGGGTCCCTCTTCCGCCCATTCCACCCGCAGCAGCCCCGAGGGCGTATCTTGTGCAGGTGGGGGCGTGCCCTGTGTCCTTGTGACGGGGGAGTACGCCGGAGGGCCCCGGCACTGCCGCAGCTGGGCCCGGGGAAACCCCCCGCTCTCATGGTGCCCCCAGCGGGGGTTGACACCTACAAGAGAGACCTACAAGCTGGTCAGCCAGCTGTTGTTTCTGTAGCTCAAATTTCTGTAGGCTAGAATTTTGGAACGGGAATCCGAGGGTGAACTGTACAGGTCTTGCCTATGCGGGGGGTGGGGGTCATATGTGTTTATTGTTGTGGTAAGAGGAAAATGGCATGGGACTTTGTTAAAGAATGGGGATCAGAGGCATACCCCCCCCTTCCAAAGAAATTTGGGTGGTTCCTCCGCTGCCCAGATTTAGTTGTTGAATCTATTGTGAGGCAAGGAGCTGTGAAGTGTGCACATAAGTGCTGTAATTCTTCTAAAACCCATCACCGGAGCAGCCACCGCTGCAGAGACGCTCTGAGTGGGGAAGGGGTCCATTTGAGGATGAATAGATAGCCCCCTTCTCGGGACAGGTTTCCGCAGAGCACGTTTTGCTGCCACCATAATCTTTTTGTCACCTTCCTTTTTCAACACACGCCTCAATTTCTTGGTGGCTTACTTGTGCACACACGCCGCCTCCTCTAAATATCTCATTTCTCTTTGTCTCCTACACCCAGTTATGAAAAATTGACTTGGAAGAACGGTAATTCTCATTGGATCTGAAGCCTCTGGCAGTTCAAGATTAGTTAATTCTCCTCATTGAGAGACCTGTTTTTTATGACTTTTCTTCTTAGGAAAATATTTCACTGGTCGCCTTCCTATTATGTTCTGTCTTTTGAATAAATACAGTCTTTATGACGGGCAAGATAATTTTACATTTAATTTTTCTAATCATGAATTTATAAGAAATACCTTGCAGGAGAATGTATTGTGGAATTGAGTGTTAGCTCGTAACATGCCTTCTAAATTTCACTAGTGCATTCTAATCTCAGGTAAATGGTGACTAAGTATGCAGATAATTTAGAAGCTTCCCCAATAGCAAACATAGTTGGCTAAAGGGAGAAATCTTAGACATTAGCTCATTAGGTAGATTACTTGAAGGGTGGGGAGGTTATTTAGCATCACATGGTCTAATTGGTTCCTTAGCACACCTACTTTTGACTAATTAAATGGTTCGTTTTGGTTGGGATTTTTTTTTTTTTTCATTAAAATGTTACTTGGAAAAACACTTCAGGTGATTTCTGGGGAGTTTTTTTGTTCGTTTTGTTTTTTATTTAAACCGTTTTAATTAAAATGCATTTTATGGAGCCCTTGGTCACAAGTTATTTACTTACATCCTTCAGTACTTAATGTTGGAACAAAATTGGAAATATCGATAGAAACTAAATCCCGGGCTCCTGCTGAAAGCATTGCATCAGGTTTCGGCTCCAAAGAGCACCATTACCTTTAGCTGTCACGGATCTGTACACTTGATCGATAAACTTCAAATATTATTAGAGGTGGAGGCTTCAGAGATTTGCTCTGTTCTTTGGAGAGAGACGGAGATGAATCTTTCTTAAAAATTGACTTGAATTTGCACTCTGTCTTCCTGGTGAAATGCATTTCTCTTAGGTGTCCGGGCAGCTGCATGTGGGACAGATTTATAGGCCATGTGCTTCTTGTAGTGAAAGATTTAAATGGTAAATCCTTCACATATGACTTCACAAATCATGTAAAGTTAAAAGATTTTTACCGTTTCTGTTGCTGCTGTGCTTAAATTGTAAGGGACGGCTAGTAAATCATTTTAATGGAGGTGTCACAGTTGACTCAATAAAAGGGGGGAGGGCGGGACAATGGTTTAGCTTCCATTCCAAAATGTTAATGTATTAATCAACAGGAGAATAATTGTTTTTTACTACATTATAAATCTTGGTTACCATTAGAATTGCGGCGAGGCCTGATGTAGCTGTGTTCTTAAATTAAAATTGTTTAGACTGCGATACATTCATTTTACGTGGCTGTAGCTCACTCTGGGTTTGTTTGGGATCTGTTCCCCAGCCAAGTCATTCCTCTCTAGGATGAAGGTGTCCCAGGAGGGAGATGCTTATAAAAGGAAATTAATTGTGTGGCCAGGTGTTAAATAAATAAACTAAAGCAGTTGGAGGCAATGTACAATGATTGCTTGCTGTCTGTATTTCAATAGGATTTTATGGTTTGGATTAACAGAGTTTTGCCACTTGATACATCATGAAATGTATTGAGCATGGACAAAAACCAGAAGTATTTAGTCATGTAATCCTGCTTTTCTCTTGTGGCAGCGGCAACGATTGGAGAGCCCAGCGCCTTTTTTGTTTCCATACACGTACTCATTTTGAAGAGGTGGACTAGCACTCAGTGAAATTGGTTGGCATTTCAGTGCAACTAATGTTTATTGTCCTCTAAGCAGCTTTGCTTGGTCGCTTCCCCCACCTATTATCCAGGCTTAGAATTGGGGGTTGATGTGTGGGAGGTTCAGAAAAGCGATTTCACGTCTGCCATCCTCCTCCCCCCTTCCCAGCTTGTCTACGTGCCTGCACCTTGTGCTTTGACCAGCAGATCCGTTTTTAGCATTGGACAAGCCTATCTGCTCCTTTTTCCGAACTGATTTGCCCGGGTGGTTCAGTGCTTTGTCCATCTCCTTTTTTAAAATAAAACAATGGGTCGGTGAAGGGGGGCGGGCCTCTTCAGTCCTGGGGGGGGGGGGGGGGGCGTCGACTGCAACTCAACCTTGAACTTCTCCTGTAATAAACCCCGGATCCCTATTCCTCTTCTGATCTCGGCAGATTCTCGAGCAGGTGAAGATGGTTCTATCAGGGCTGTGGACCATGCGGTGATCGGCGGTGTTGTGGCCGTAGTAGTCTTTGCGATGCTTTGTCTGCTCATCATTTTGGGGCGATACTTCGCAAGACATAAAGGTAAGTGGAGGAGCTCAGTACACTGTGCAGAGGTGGGATTGTATAATGCTCTGTTGGTAAGACAGACCATCCATGTTTTATCAGCTTGGAAGAGAAGGGGCAGGGTTATGTTGCCCTTTAGTGGTCTATAGTAGAAGAACACATTTATGTGTTTGGTTTTTTTAAAATCTTACATAAGATGGTAGAAAATATATTTGATGACATCTGTGTAAAGTGGTGTAGCTTATAGGACCCAGAAAGGGGACACCTTGAAGGACCACCTAGTCCAACTCTCCTAAGCCACCCATTAGATGGTAAAACCAGACATTTTTTGGCCCATGTTTTCACGCTTTGGCCTGTGAACGACCGGCATGTCTGGTTAAGGGTCCTCCACATGTTGGCCCAGGATTGCCCCAGACCGTGTTGAAGGCTATCCCAGGCTCTGACCCCTGGATTAGCTCCAAGTCACAGCCCAAGCCAATTGGGGCAAAGCGGGCCACAGTGGCCTAGCACATGTGGTGTGGCGCACCGTGACCTGGGCTGGATCAGTCACCCGCCGCTCTCACCACGGTGGCTGTCATTGGCCGCAATGACTGCTTGTCTTGGCGAGAGGCGGGGTACTGGGCGCAGCCCAGGGGCAGCCAGCCCCATGTTCCTGCATCTGCCCACCCGCCCTCCCCAGTGGCCCAGTCATGGGAACACCTGGTGAGCAGCCCGACCTGATCCAGGCCATGTCTGCCGCAGCTTCGTAGCCCAGGTTGCCACAGCACTTCCATTTCCACTCAGAGTCACCCGCTCCCTGAAGTGTCTTCATCCCTTCTCCCATGTTGCCCCCTGTGCCTGGAACTTCCTCCCTGAACGCATTTCCCTCTGCTCCCTTCCTCCCAACCTTCCGCTCCCTAAACCTACTGCCCGGCTTTCCCTCACTTCTCCTCCCCACAGACCACTCACTGGGCATTTTCAGACAAGACACTCTCCACCCACTATACATGTTGCAGGGCTTCAATGTTGCCCTGTGGGAGCCCTATAATATGTATGGGCGGTGGGTGGGTAGTGTGTCTTATCTGAAAATGCCCAATGATGCGCCATCTGCTTCCTTTCATTCCAGGTTTTCTTCTCCTGTGTAACCAATCTGACCATGTGTATCTCCATGAATGTACCTATGTTCCCTTCGCCATCGTCTCCTAGATTTCAAGTCCCTTCTGGGGTAGGGACCTTTGCATGCCTTTGGCCGTTTTTACACGGAGAGCGGTGGGTGGGTGGATGGTTGTGCTGCTGAGGTTGGTGGAGGTGGGTGTGTGCCCGTTCCCACAGCCGCACACCTATCTCTACCCACCTCCTCCGGTTTGCCGGATGGCTCCGTGGGTGGGTGATGGGTGGAGGTGGCATTTACATGGATGCCCCTCTCCCCCCGCCGCATCAAACACCCTCCCACACACCCAGCTTGGGGGTGTGGGGGCATCCGTGTAAAAACGGCCTTTGTTGCTGTCTGGGATCACAAGATTGCATTTAAGTGTCAAAATGGAGACACTCAAGGAAAATAAAAACTCCTTTTTATGCTGTAGTGATCCGTTATCCACTGGGTTACATTTTTGCTTTACCTGACACCGTTTTCTAGTGTGTTGTGGCCAGACTTTTTCAAAGCTCCCTAGAGAAATGAAATGTACAATTCTTGTTAATTTCAGTGGGCAGCTAATTCATCAAAGCACAAGCTTAAAAATTAATAACTTCTCGGCCTTAATACCCAAGATCCTTGTACTGCCTTGCCGGTGGTGGTGGTGGATATGTTTGTCCTGCATGACATTTTCCTCTCCACACCCACCTTGTAGCTACCCCTCCTCCTCTCAGACCCAGCAACCATTGTTATCCCAGTTCACACAGAGGCTGCTCATGAATCATAAACCCTTTCTTGCTTTATTTTCAGGTACATATTTCACTCACGAAGCCAAAGGAGCGGATGATGCCGCAGACGCAGACACAGCTATAATCAATGCAGAAGGAGGACAGAACAACTCTGAAGAAAAGAAAGAGTACTTCATCTAGATCAGCCTTGGTTTCAATGAGGAGGTGTCCAACCGCGGACAGTTACTGGCCCCATTTAGACGATAAAGAGACAGTGATGTTTTGGAAGTTGCAACCAGCTTGTGTCTTTTTTTTTTCCTTCTTTTTTTGGTGGTTTTTAAAAGAACGGTTGGCAAGAAGTGTGAGACTGGGAGGGCCCAGAATTTGCTGTGTAAAAATGTTCTTTGTAGAGTACACGCTGCTGTTCGACGCCTCGATTTTGTTTGGGTTTTATTTCTCAGCTGAGCCCAAGTTGGGTTTAGTTTAGTTAAGTCATTTGCAGAAAATTCTGTGCCTTGGGTTTTTTTGTTTTCTTTTGTTTGTTTCTTTTGGGGGGTGGGGAGCGGGAGGGACTGTGTATGTGTGTGTACGTATGGTTTTCATATTATTTTCTGTTTTATTCTCTCTTGGAATTGCCTGCTGGGGAAACCCTTGGAATAGGTCGGTTTGGGGTTTGGTTTTGGTTCGGTTTTACGTGTTTTTCTTTGGTTTTAACACCAGTATTTTCTGTTCAGATCTCAGTCCCATCAAAGGAGAACCAGCACACTTTAGATTTCATAGTTTTGAAATTTGGTGTATCATAATCCATTCTTCTCTATTGTCGTGAAAGCTTGGATGAGCAAACTAGGAGGACTGTTTTGCAGCTGCCCGTGTTTTCAAATGCAGTGAAGACTATGAAATAGGCTAGAATGTGCTCCGCTTGCGGTGGAAACCCATTGCTTCCCAGGGTTATCTGCAACTGAGGCATGTCACTACGAGATCGACTCTGTCTTTAATTCCGTATCTGTAGACTCCTCAGCTAAAGTACCTCATACTGTCTGGACAGGTTTGGGCCATGAAGGAATCTTCATGGCTGCTGCCCTAACCAGTCCTGACAGATGAGAACTGTTCCTTTTATGTCAGTGGACAAATTTAAGTTGCCACAGGAGGGGAAAATAGGGAGGGGGGAGATAGTTCTGCTTTCATTAATTCTACTCCAAACAATTCCATCAGCCTTTCCAAAAATTGACCTTACATCTCCTTAATTTTCTGGAAAAAGTCTTTATAGTGCACAAAGGTCTCAAATGAGCAGGGGGCGGGGGGGTTGTGTGTGTTTTTTTAAATTCATCCCTTCTTCTCTTTGTGCTTGGTTAGGGAAGGCAGTAGGATGTGACCTGCATGTACTGTATATTACAGATATTTGTCATGCTGAGGTATCCAACTAGAGGCTGTGTGAAACTTTCATTCCTTCAGATTTGGCTTGACAAAGGCCGAGGGGAGACAAAATAAAAGCTGGTATTGTTTTCATGCTGGCCTGGCCTGCCCTGTGTCTGTCCTCAAAAGGTCAGAGCAGAGGTGGAAAAAAACAGCATGTAGGCTTTTTCAGTTACTTAATCAAAACTCAAATGGTGAGTGGTTTTTCTTCTTTTTTAATCTTTATACTTTCATACACTATCCTTGGACTCTTCACTCCACCTTAAAAACCATCTGCCAACAAATTACTGATCTTTGCATGATGGTAGTCGTGGAGCACAGCTACTAAAAATAGTTACCTTGAAAATATTTCTGGTCTAAGGCCTTGGGAGAAACTGGATGAGTCGATTTGCTGATGGCTTTCCTTCTGGTCATGGAAACAAGCATTTCTGTTTTGTTTTTAAATAAACTCAAGGAAAACTCAGAATATACTGGCTCTAAACCATGTAGATGTTTAAAACGATAATGTGAATCAGGCTTAAGATAGCGCTTCGGATAACAGCTTACATTGAGAAGATGGCTTCTTTTTTTTTTTTTTTAAACTGACACAAGGAAGACCTTCAGTAAGTAATCAAGGATTTTAAAGATGCATTTTTTACTACTGCTACATTATGTGGAAGGCTTGTGCTGATTTATTTAAGGAAAACGCATCCCATCTTACAACTTGTTTTTAGAATTTTAATGTTTTTTAATTTTTGTAAAAAAATTCTTGGCGGAATCATTCCAATGCCAAAACCTTTGGGGAATGGGCTGGCAAAAGGGAAAACAAATCTGCTCCCAAGCAGTAATGTTGTCTTTTCCTCCTCCACTGTGTAACCCTTGGAGAAAAAGAAAAGGGAGAGTCGGGAAAATAACCCTTTTTTTCAAACCAATTTTGTAACCTGCAGCTCTATTTCTGAGCCTTCAGCACAAGTTGAGACCATAGTGAAAATCCACACCCAAGGGCAAGAAGCAGTTAATGCAGAAGGTTTGGGGGCTTTTTTTTACACATTGATCGAAGACTTGGCAAATCTGGTTTTTGAACGACCCATCCTTGTTTTGAAAAGTGTACAGTAGTGCGGTGTTACCGATGTAACTTTTGACTTAACAATGTTGACATGTCTCAGGTTCATGTGTTTTGATTGGTGTTTTCTGTCTCAGGTAGATTGCAAAATTTTGGCCCCACACATTGGAAGAGAACACAAAATAAACAGAAAAAAAATATATCCCAGGAAATTACAGATTTTAGTTGTATATTGGTTTATGTATTATTTTTTTTCCTCTTCAGTATACAGTGCACTGTTTGAAATGTATTGTAGAGTATTACTTTGTACAGGTTTAGCTCACCGTTTTTTGGTTTGTTTTTTTTAAAGAGTGAAGAAAGAACAAACTTGTTTTTTTGTTGTTGTTGTTGTGTTTTGTTTTTTTTAGAGGAATATTAAAACATGAAGGATGCGTAACCGATGCCAAATAAGCTTGTTCTTTACTCACATAAACCTTCTTACTTTCTCCCCTAGGCCAGTTCTGTTTTACGGTGTCCATGGACGATGTTATAGTGTAAGAAAATACATATCCATCTGTTCCCATTCACATTTTGTATTGGTCATGTATACCATTTTTACAAAGAAAAAGAAGTACTATAAAATATCTGTCTTCTTAATAAAAAAAAAAATTAATGTTACAAAACTATTCTTTAATCTCATTTTACACTCTTTGCCTCCCACGGCCTTGGAGACGAGAGCATCAATTTCCATTCTCCACTTGCTGCTTGCGAAATTCCCACCCTTCAAATTGTAGGATTCCTGAAGATCCCCTCTCCGCTTTAATCCTGGCTTCTCTCTCCCTCTATTTCCTACTGACAAGTGGTTGAGTTAGGCAGCTGTTGAAACCCAAGGCAATGTTTGTCATTGGTCAAGAAAGCACCAGTTCCCTGGACCATTCAGGACAAGAAGTCAACATTCCAAGACAGCTGGAACATGCCGATGTTGTATGGATTTGTGTTTTCACATCCCCATCGCTGACCTGGGTATCTTGTATTATTTTGGATACTTCGTGTAAAGATGCTTTCAATCTTCATAATTAAAAATCCTTTTTTAAAATGAATTTGTCACTGACGACAGGCTGAGATTATTTTTTATCCTTGATGTTCGATGAGAGTTGTCTTCATTCAGAGAGCCCTGTGCTTTGGGAACCAAAGACAGTTTGGTCCTGCTTCTATTTATTTCTGCAAGCCATGTGTCAAAAGCACTGACGGCGCCTTTATCTCGTACGGGTTGTGTGTTCAGGGAGAAAGGATCTGCTGAGCCTAGTAACCGAGATTCCTACCTGGAAGGACTTTTGTAGCTGTGTCACTGATGATAGCAGGGCCATCACAGACCTTGCTCAACAGCAAAGTAGAGGTGGTGGGTGCTACAATTTTGGGGATCCCCCCCCCCAGCCCGTCAGTCTGGACATTACTAATGCTCAATTCCCCCCTCCCCTGCACAGATGATCCTGTTTGAAAACCCTCCCTCTTAGATGAGCATGTCCTCGGATTGGTGGCCATGTCCTAATGTAATTGTTATTTGATACGTGCCTTCAGTCACCTGAGGGAGCGCGGGAAGACAGAGGGGTTCTGTGGTCTCCACCGTAACCTCTTATTGGGATGGGCTAGTTGGTGTCCCTCCATTTATAAAGCTGGAGGAATGGGGCCTGGTGGATCTAAGGAACTGCTTGACTGAGTCAGACCAATGGTCCTTCTTAGACCAGTATTGTCACAACCTGACACAGTAGCAGGGTTTCAAATCTGGATCTCCAGCAGAAGCCTCACCCAGGCGTGCTACCTGAGATCCTGCAGGATCCCCGGCAGAGGCCTCTTCCAGGCGTGCTACCTGAGACCCTCCAGGATCCCCGGCAGAGGCCTCACTCAGGCGTGCTACCTGAGACCCTCCAGGATCCCCGGCAGAGGCCTCACCCAGGTGTGCTGCTACCTGAGACCCTCCAGGATCCCAGGCAGAGGCCTCTCCCAGGCGTGCTACCTAAAACCCTCCAGGATCCCCGGCAGAAGCCTCACCCAGGCGTGCTACCAGAGACCTTCCAGGATCCCCAGCAGAGGCCTCACTCAGGCATGCTGCTACCTGAGACCCTCCAGGATCCCCGGCAGAGGCCTCACTCAGGCGTGCTACCTGAGATCCTAAATCAGAGATGCTGGGAATTGAACTTGAGACCTTATACATACAAATCATGTGCTCTACCACCTGAGCCATGGCCCCACCCCGGGTGTTTTCATGATGCTGCAAAGCCATGAGCCCAAAGGCCCACACCCATAAATTGTTGCCTTCCACAGTGTCCTTACACCCTACTTGAAGGCGAGGATAGCCCTCAGGTTCTGTGCATATGGTACATTGCCAGACTGTGCCCCTCCCCCGCCACTCCCTCCAGGCATAATTCTGGGATAGCTTGTCCACATCCAATCCCATCTGAATGTGTTCACCCAGCTCTCGACTTGTCACAAAAACTGGTTTGAGCATTCTGCAGAACAAGGTAAATGTCTAGACTGTGGGCACACAGGCTCTTCCTAGAACAACAGAAGGTTTTTAAAGCTGCTTCCCCCAGCTAATTTTTTTTTCCTGACAATACACTCTCAACTTACCTATTAAAAAGTTTTTCTCAAGGCCCTGGCAGTATCATACCCTTATTTGGCAAAAGAATACAACACAGCCAGTTTCCTGAGGGCAGGGGAATTGTTAGTCTTCACTATTGTTTTGGTTGATGAGTTTTCCCAATATGTTGGCTACAGACCCCTACGGTGATGTGTAACCACTAATTGGTGCTATCGTTCAATGTCTTTAGCAAGTCAATAGAAGATTTTCATCCCTTGGAGAAATGTTTCTCTGATGCTTTCTTCCAGAATGCTAAATCTACAGTGCTGTTGCCTTGTTGCACATTTTTTAAAAGGAATCAGAGTAGTGCTGTACTTCTGAAGTGTATGCCAGAGATGGGAGATCTGGCTGCTCCATAGCAGCAGTTACTTTTTCTCCTCTTGAGACAATTAGCACTAAATCGTCAGAACTTTAAGCAGTAAATTCCTCAAGATCAAAACAGACACACACTTGGTCACGCTAATCATGGGGCTGTCTTAAAATGGGTCCAGGTGATGCCCGCAGAGAACTGATCGATATTTCAGGAATGTGGCTTTGGGCAACTTTGGAAAGGATGTGTCTCTTAAGGCATCACTACATTAGTATCTTTAAAAAAAAAAAAAAAAAATGTTAGCCTTTGCCAAACATTTTCCCGCTGTTTAAAATTGAATGCACACTGTTAACCAGTTGAATGGCATTCACATTTGGTGATTTATTGACTAAGATGAATAGATAGTGCCGGAAAATGATTGACAGAATAATTTATGCCCCTCTACATTCCTCTTGCGGCTTAAAATTTGAATACCTGTGGGTCCTCGCTTTCTGCTCAACCCTTGCTTAGTGTTGCTGAGCTCCAATTCATTCAGGAGCGGGACGTAGTCTGTACTGGTGAGAGAAGACGTCTGTGTAGTCTTACAGAATTTTATGGGTCGCAGAATATTAGCAGTCCAATCTTGCATAGAAGTCCTCCCAGATGGGAAGGAAACTTAAAAACATGAATCCTCCTGTTTGAATTACAAAAACCATCACTCCATGCAAACTATCTATCTATCTATCTATCTATAATATGTAATCTGTGGTCACGACTTGGAAAGATGACCTCCAAGATAAAACTCAAGTGCTAGAGGAGGACTGGTATGTGACTCAGTAAGAGGCTTACCTGAATAAACGTTCCTTGCTTCTGAGTTAATTCCGTGCCTGATGCCTCAGCATGGTTTAGGGGTTGTTTCACTGCAGGTTTTGCCATGTTTCAGATGTCACACAAACCCTGAGCTTCAGAACCATGTCAAAAGCCTAATAGCACTTTGTGCAGAGTGGAGTTAACAAAGAATGCATATTGATTTGTTGATTCTGGTACAGCTTTCTGCTCATACTCCAAATATGAAGTCAAGGGCCTTTCCTGGGGGCCTGACACTTCTAAAGAAAGTCAAAACGGTGTGTGTGTGTGTGTGAAGAGAGGGACTGAAATAAAGGAAGAATGGGAAGTGTTGCGCTTATCCGTGCTAATTAAAAATGACACCGCAATTCGGAGGGGCGGGGTGGGGGGGGAGGAGAGTACAGCTTATTCACAATTGTCCCGTTGTCAGAAAACAAAATGAGATCCCATTAGGAAATGCAATGTGAGAAGACGAAATGCAGCATCTCTGCTTGGAGGTTTCCGTGTTGATTGCTCTCAGTATTGAGTCTAACACGGGCCCCTTTTGTGAAAATCTTTCACAGAAGTGCAAGACATCTGACCAAAAAAACGGCTTGTTGCCAAGAAAGAGTGGAGCAAAGAAGACTTTCTTGTCAGAAACACAAACATCTAGTTTTTTCTTTTTTCACTTTCTTTTCAGGCTTTGGAAGCGAAAGCGTTTTGGGGTAAAAACACACTTGCAGGCAGCGTGGTGGCTCTCCAGCCCAGGGAAGGGTGGAAAACAGCGGCTTCTGCCCTCCAGGTCGGGGAGGAACAGGGACCAAATGTGCCCATAGTCGGAGAGCTGTCTTCCCGCTCACACACTGGGGTGGATGGCGCAACTGATGGGTGGGTGACGTCTCCCGATCCAAGCACCCCGCTCCATGGTGGGAATGGAGAAGCCGAACAGATGTGTTGGCCCGTGTGGGTGGTCCTTAGCCCGGAATGAGCGCCTGGGATCCTCCGGAGGACTCATTCCGGGCCAGCCATCTACACTGTCCTTGGGCAGGAGCAGGCCAGCAGGGAAACGGATGTTCTGCGAGTCCCGGGCCAGAGCGGTCCAGCATCACATCGCTTTTCACCCCATGGTGCATGAACATAAATTGCAAGGGATACAGGGTCGCATGGAATGCTGAATGGGTCCAAATGGCTTTCTGTGGAAATAAAGCTTTGCCTTTGCAGCTACTGAGCTTTGGCAGCCAGTGAATGATCCCAATGACCCAAGCACAGATTCTTGGAGTGCTTTGGGATTGGAGGTTTACTTTTTATTACCAAGTTTGTTAACACTCCTCTTTGCAAGTGCAGAACTTGCTTCATCCTGCACAGAACAGCTCCTCCCTACCACAGAAGAGGAACCAGACCTGAGATTGGGGAGAACGTTTATAATTGAGACTGATAGGAAATCATCACCTCCCCCATCAGAACCTGGTTGTATTCGGTTTCCCTCGGCTCCTGCTATAAAAGAAGGTGCTTTGGGACGGATATCAGCTCCACCTGGACAACACGTGATAGGACAGGGATTAGGTCCCTTAGTTTGACTCTATTTTCCCAGTGTTCCCAAAAGGTCACTAGAGAATTTTTTTTAATGAACATCTCCTTTATGAAGGCAAGAGGAAGGAGAATCCTATCAGTGGGTGGCAGCCAGTCACGGCAAGTGAAAGCAATGAGACTTGAAAAGTGTCAGGGATTGTTTGGACATCAATTTGTGCACTGAGGTGGCGTCCTGGACAGACGTGGCCTTTAAAATGTTCACAATTACCCCAATCATTGCCAGGAATGACTTCAATATAGCATGTGGCTTTACAGCCTCTTAGCCAATGAAAAGAAAATTCACCCATTTTTGCAAACTTAATCCTTAAAAGATGTCTATAATCAGCACGAGTGGTAAGGAGGACCTTAGTCATGGGAAAATCAAAGCACGCTGCCCCTTCCAGGACTCAACTACCTTTCCTCTTAACATGCATGGCATCTCGCTCACTCATATTCCCAACATCATAGCTTTAAATCTTCCTTAAGTGATATCTTCTCAGGTTAATTAATCTCCTGGCTTAAACTTGCTGTGAGCAGCAGGAAGTCCATCCTGGAGTCAGCAATGTTACGATTGCATCTTCTAATACTGTTTATCCTGCATTAGTGTTTACTTAAGGAGAAAATTGATCTGTAATTGATATTTCAATCTTCTAGAGTTGTTGGTGGGAAAGACTAAAGTAAGCCTTTAATAGCAGACAGATATTCAAATCCCGTAATAGTAGCTGAATGCTGAAATCTCTGAATCCCACCTCTACCCCCAAATTCAGTTTGGGGGAGGGTTTGTTTTCTCCAAATTCACATCATTTTTAGACCTTCAGGATGTTTGGGGAACACAAACTCCGGATACATAAAACCCACTTACCCAGAGACACTAGACGTGATTAAAAAGTATGGCTCTGAAAGTGAGATTTCAGCACTAATCAGTCTCTGTTCAGCTAGTGATGAAATCAATGTTCATCTTTTCCCCAGACAATTCCCTGAACCACCTACCTCTCCTGAAATCTGGTTATGAGGCAGCTGCAGTATTTAAATGAGAAGCATGAATCTTTTATAACTTGGACAAAGAAGAAACTAGGGTGGAGAAGATTGCTCTGAATTGAATTGATGTTTTAGAGGTCAGCAGCACCACAATAAAGGTCAGGGGGGGCAAAATGCATTGAAACATATTTGGAGTCATTGTTCTTTGCGTTTCCCCTGCAAAAGTCCATTGAAGAGAAGAGAAGGTGTTTGGCACTCATGGCAACTCTTCATGAATTGCTTCTTGAGGATGTGTCTTTAGAAAATAGAAACCATGGCTAATTAGTGTCATGGGCACCGCAAAGAAAACTGGAGAAAGTGGGGGGGGGGGGAAGAGTGTGGCCGCTAACAGATGCAACATAAATTCCACAGAGTGAGACGAGTAGTCGGATCAACAGATTGTATGTGCTGCTGTGTCCTGTGGCTACCAACCGCCCCTTCCCAGTGGCCATGCTCCCGGAAATGGTTGAAAGGGAAGCCATGAGAGAAGAAGATTCTGACAGGAACCATCACTAAACAGGTGACTCCTTCAGGAATGGGGGCAGTGGGGACTGGTGCTCTGCATTTAGAGGATCTGCCATTGATTTTCTGGTCGAGGTACTAGCCAAGCTCCAGGCTAATCCAGGGCAATTCCCCACCTGTTGCGTCAGCAGGATTTGGGATGAAAGCAAGGGCCTGGTGTGAGGAGCAAACACGTAGCCAGTTATTAATGCACATAACAAGGTGCATGTTCGCAACCGGAATGAGTAGCTAGTTTTACATCTGTCAACAACTCCGTGTCTCCCCACTGCCATGGAAATTTGAATACAAAGCTCTGTGAGACATTGAGGGGTGCAAATCTGCATGTCAGCTGTGCACACACCCCTACTGATCCTCCCAAGCCACAGTCCCTTCAGTGTCGTGACTGTAATTACATCATACTATTGTGGCATCCCAAGGAGGTGATGACATCCAGTGGAGTGAGTAGCAGCAAAAGCCTAGCTTAACCACTAGGGTAGTTTGTGACAGCAGGTCTTTAAGCAGTAGGGACTAAATTAGAATAATTCATAGGTCCTGCTCCTACTTGGATACCCCAATGAATGAAAACCAAAGAGATGTGGAATATGGAAATAATCTGGTCCATTGATCAGAAGAACGGCCGCTGTGTAGACCGGTTTTCAAAGCTCTGAATATGGAGATGACGAAGCAACGATATGAGAGAGACTGCAGTTTCCTCAACTGCAAGTGCTGGACTTATATTGATGCCTTTCCTGCTTGTACCACAATGCTTCTTGGCAGAGGTTTACTATGTCATCTCACGATTCCAGCTACTTAGACATACCTAATGCATACACAGCTGGATCCAGTCAAACCTTTGTAATCTAATCACCCTGTGATGCATCCCCTTTAGACGGCTTCCCCCAGGGGCTCTATAATCCCATTAAATCACTTTTACAGAGTGTAAAAATGTACAAGAAAAGCAATCACGTAGTATGGCTCAGTCTCTTGTGCACTTGGTGTGCTGTTGCACAATAAGGTGAAATGATGGGGCGTCGTGTTCTCATTTCCCTGAAGAGGTAGTCAGATAATGGGAATGTTGGCTAGAAACAGGCATAATGGGTCAAGTCTCCATGTACCTGCCAGTGCTTAGTCCTTGAACTCCATCTCCCTGACTTTGAAACCAGAAATTCTCCTAAGCAATTGGGGCAGTAGGCCACTACCCTAACGGGACAAGTCACCGAGAAATGTGATTCTTTGCATTTCTGGTTCCTTGCAGTTGTTGTGTTTTCATTTTGAGGATTGTCTGATTTTAGTTGATGCAGAAAGGGATAAGATACCACGAGATATGCCTGCTTTAATAGCTGTGCTTAAGAAACCTCAGCATGGTCAAGTTGGCCTGTCTTGTGTTTGCCGCTTCGACGTAGTAGAGCAGTGAGCCTTCTGCTGCACCCTTGGTGTGGCTTGCTGTGCCGTGAAATGCTTGAAGTGTCTGTGTGTGGTACTTTGCTCCTAATTTTTGTGCCACTTCCCTGAAAGCTTTGCCTGCTGCCGCACTAGAGCCTATATTCTTTTCTGAAAGCTCTGAGCTCTGGTTTGCACCATGGCCTCTCTTTAGCACTCTCCCGCTGCTGCTTTTAAGCTGCAGTCATTTTCAATAATTTGCCATGCTCAAAAGCAGGCGAGGAGACAGACACCTTACAAAAGAGAGAGCACACAAGGACACAGCTGGGTGACTGCAGAATATAGGAAAGCACAAAACCTGTTTAGACTCCAGTGTCTTCCCGGCTTCCAGTGTTCCGTTCCTAGAAGCTTGATTCAGCATTAACAGTGCTTTAAGCACCCAATTGTTGATGTTGAAATCTCTGCCAGCCAAGATTTTTGTGAGAACAAATAAGTTGCATGTTGACGGGTTCATGACTTATTTATCAACATGTTCTGCTCATTCGCTATTCCCCAAATTGGTGTCTCCTACCTCCCTCCCCCCATTATGTTTGCCTTTGCCAACTTCTCTGTGCTGTGAAGGAAATGTGTAGTCACTTTGCTCTTGGGCTATTTACTTCCTGTGAATGCTGAGCAGGTCTTTTGCCAAGACTTTGGATACAGCTCCTTGAATGGCCAAGCTATTTTCCCAGCCATGTGTATTAAAGTACCGCTCCCTTTTTAATCTTGGCAATTTCATGCTACACTATCCATATGCTCGGGGAAGAAAAAAAATAAAAACCGCCAAACAGAAACCTACTTGAAATGTTGATGGTCACAGATGTACTTAGTTACAACTTGCAAAGGTTCTTATTTCTACCTCATTACATCCATCCTACAGTAGAAGAGGGGCTGCCCTGGACTAGGGGAGATTAGCTTGCTGAATCTGAGATGACTTGAAAAGTAATCCTGTCAACATCCAATATCTCACTTTAATGTTAGACCATAATTGATTGTGTTGTGTTCTTGGCTACTAACTGCCTCATGCAGGGAGCAAAATCTGCTCAGCATTTGTCTCTATTTTGAGTTGCAAAGCTGTATAAAAAAGGAGGTAATTTCTCTGTTCGTAGACTCCAGGCTGCATTCTTCCAGCTGCAAGTGAACAAGATACGTGGGCAGCTGTTGGACTTCCAGGAGAGCCCTTGTTGGGTATTAGCATCTCATCTCTTCAGATCAAAAATTAGGTAGTTTCCTGGCCACGTCGGGGTTTGATCTGCAAATGTCTTGAGGGCACATAACACCAGCTGGAGTCTAGGGTTGCTACGTACGGTGCAGCTCTTAACGTTTGCACTTTGTGAGGTTGAGAAGTCATTATTGATAGGCACACGTAGAGCGTAGGGATGGGCGTAGCGCAGTTCGGAGTTCGGACCGAAGTCGACCAAACCGAACTCCATTTTCGAACTGAACCGAACCGAATTTCCGAACTCGGCTCTGTTCACCCATCCCTAAAAGATAATATTCCATTTAGTTCAATGGGGTTTGAATTTCCGAACTTTGTTCAGAAGTTCGAAGTTCGGACCGAACTCGAATAGTTCGGTCGACCGAACCGAATTTCCGAACTCGGTTCTGTTCGCCCATCCCTACTGGAGCATGCAAGAGGACAAGCCAATCAGTATTTACCTAAACCCTCTCCATTCCTTTCCCCAACCTCCGCTTCTCATCATACCCTAACCCTTATTGCGGCTATCACGGCTCAAGGAAGCACAGAGACACACATTTGGTTAAAATGGGCATAGACCATAACTTTATTATAACAGGTGGCTCCTCCTTGCGTACACCTGGAATCAGGTCTCCCAGACACGTGTGATCCCTTTTAAAGGGGTACCGGAGACCAAACCCTGCCCAGGTGATGGGGGTCTCATAGGTTCCTGTGAGCAGGTGGTTTTGGAGTGGCACCCAGTTACCTGAGCTGAAGGGACCCCTCCCCCCCCACCTGATTCTGATTTCCTGGCCAGACCCACAAGCATGCCACCTGGTGACTAGCAGGAGCATTTCCTTTCCTTTAGCTAGCAGGGAGCTGGCGTGGCTCCCTTAGTAATGGAGCTTCTCAACAGAACCACAGTTTGTTACTGCTGTCGGACTGTCCTGCACTAAGGTCTGCAATGGAGTTAATTGGAAATTATGTTAAAAATGCTATTAAATCATTTTCCATTGGCCAAAATGCAGATTTTTTTTTTAATTACATTTATTTGGATTTTTATTCGCTTTTGCAAAAGCAGTATTTCAAAAACAATATTTTGAAAATTGGAAATATTAGGAGGTTTTGATGCATCTTGTTTGTCAAAATCAAACATTTTTTAAAAAAATTAGAAATATTTCAGTTTTCAAAAAAGTCAGTCTTTGTAGTGATCTTTTCATTGTTAAATGTTAATTTTCATAGACTTTTGCTTTTTTGTGTGTGCAGTGCCCTGTGAGGCACAGAAAACTGACAAAGCCCCCAAACTGCCTCTGCAGTAACTAAATGTTATACAAGTGCTGTCTGATATGCAAGAGAAATTGTGATGCAAAATTTAATTTCATTAATTGCATTTGGTGTGAAATTGTGTTGTCAATCTAGATTTTTTTTTCATTTCAACTTTGATATGTTGACATTGAAACAATGGCTGTTTTTGCATGGATGCTCCCCCCCCCCCCCCCCC
>QEPC01006384.1:4835079-4845610 GCA_003113815.1 Sphenodon punctatus
TGCACTTGAGACCTCGCATCTTCATGAATGTTAGACCCCTTGTCTCTCCCTCTGTTCCCCTTCCTAAGTCTCTCCCCCAGCTCCTGTCTCTCAGATTGTAAGCCCTAGGGGCAGGGACCGTGTCTATTTTATTACTTTGTAAAGTGCCAGGTACACTGCTGGTGCTATATAAATGTTTGTTAATAATAATAATAATGAAGAACTAGCCACTTTCTCACAAAACACTTGACGATGATATTCATTCATTGTTATTTTGGGTGGAGCACCATACAGGATACCTAGAGCTCTTTCACCAGCTGCAGCAATGGTAGCCTGAGAGAGATCTTGGTGAAGAAATAGCAATGCTTGTGTTTGAAATTCCCTATTGACCATTAAGATGCATACATCAAGTCCTTTCCCAAGTCCATAACCCCTGGAAGTTGTGTCACAACCAAGGATGGCATGTGCAAATAGTAACGGTTTGGCTATTTCTTCACCAAGTTGCTGCTGAACACTTTTAATGTTCCAAGCCTTTGGTACCCCTCCTTTCTTTGGCTCTGGAAAGAAATACAATGTGCTGCTTGCTGTGGTGGCATGAAAACAAAGCAGGACGAACAGATGAGTGTCATCGCCTACAACGATGGTGTCAGTTGACTGGGCTAGCTTGACAGCTGTTTGAACAATCAAAACATCAGCATCCCCAGTAGCTTGAACTATTATAAATCCCTTGTCCTTTAGATGTGTTATCAGTGCACCGATGAATCGTTGTTTATTTGACTTGTATGAAAGGAATTCCTGTTTGTTGATCTTAAGCTTCATTTCGTTAGTAAAGATGATTTCTCGGCCGACTCTTCTAGACCTGCTGGTATGTGCCACGTCCTTGATTGCGGGTCCATTTGTATATCCATCAAACACTATTGTAGCTCCCAGGTAATATTTGTGTATATACATAGTAAGAATACCGTTCCATGATGGCTCAGTATGATTCGTTCACAGTCCATTGGATCCTATGAAGAAGAGCCCCACCATTGAACACAAATGTTACTCAGCTTGTTGGCCTGCAGACTATAGTTTTGTCTGTCTGACATATTGTTTGAACACCATGAAGAAGTTCAGGTTTATTTGGTTTTCTGAAAAGAAAGCTACTGTCAAACAAAGATGCTGGGTGTGAGCACAATTCATATCTGAAGCAATCTTCTTCTGAAATGTTGCTGGATTTGGCAATGAGGAGGAATCTCTGGTACAGAAGTGTTGGGCCCAATTGCTTTATCACTCCTCTAGGTGTTTGTTTTGTAGTTAGTTGTACAAGTTTGTCCTTGCTTTAAATGAAATATCTTTAGCAGTTTTTCCAATCATTTGGTTTATTATCTTTTGTCCAATTTCCCTAGCTGTATCAGCATTAACACCTGTTGATGCAACCATTCCTGTGGCTATACTTCGTAGTTGAGGATCACCTTCAAACGGTGATGATTCTGTTAAATATTCAAGTACTATCTGAACATCCTTAGTCTCTTTCCTGTCTGGAGTCCCGGCTTTCCGTAGGTTGGTCACCTGTAACATATATTACTTCAGTCAGGTTTTCCATCAGTAAGTTGACCTCCAAACAAGCTGGACGAGACAGTATCCAAACAGAGCGTTGAATCTCAATAATTCCCCTGGCTTTTGTCAGTCCTCCAGCAGTCTTCAGGCTTCGCATAAGTTCCTGCTCAATGACCAAGTCTGGTGACAGACCTGCCCAAAATCTGTCAGACCTTCTAATGACATGCATTCCATTTTCAAGTTTTGAGAAAACTGATGGATTGGTGATTTCAAATTTTTTCATGTTTTGGATATAAAGGTATACTGATTTGCTGTAATTATTGTGGCCAGCAGCAGTAAAAAAAGGAAGCATCTCACATAAGGTCTGAAGATGCAACTTCCACATACCAGTCCTTTCTGCTCTAATAAATTTCCGCATCAGTCCTACCATCTCCATATACTGTAGCCACAATGCTGCCGTACGTGCATCAGCCAAATGATTCTTTCTTATTTGAAGTAGTTGAACAACCTTCCTGACATTAGGAGATAAGCAAGGCATCACAAACATCCATCTTGCCTGTCATTATTCTGTCATAGACAATCTTCAGGTCTGTAACATCTTCTAGTGACAAATACTGTTCCGAGGCTGCATCTTCTTGTGACAAACACTGGCCAGAGTCTGAGAAGTCTTCGGGTTTGAACATGTCATGCATTAGTAAAGCATGAAGGGTGGAGTCAATTATATTATGTGCTCTGATACAGCGTGAAACTGCTTTCCCCGTTAGAAGATGTGGAAAGTATTTTCTGCATAAATAAGTTCCATTACTTCACGCAGCACAGATCCATCCATTATGTGGCCTATACATGTCTTAAAATTGTGTGCTTTTGGATCAGATCAGTGATGACTCAGACGAGTGAGGCCAAGAAAACTATTTCATTAAATACAAAGCATACAAAAGGTTTGTTTTGTTTTTTAAAAAAAGCATCTTACATCCCTTTCTGCAAGCCGGGGAACTAGGTTCTGCCATGCACCTCAGCACGTCTGCGAAGTGGCCAGCAGTGAAGTTCCAACGTGGGTTTTCGGCTTCTCTGTTTTTATACCATTTTAACTTTGCAAACCCGCTATACAACACTGCGCATGTGCTAAGCAATTCTAACTGTTGCAAATGTGCCTCTCCCTGCCCTGGATTGTTTCCAACTTCTAATTAAGAAAGCTTTACCAAGCTTAAACTACTGATCAAGACTTCTCAAAATGCTACATTCCTAGCCTGCCTTGGTACCCTGCAAAACAACTATTATGGGCTATACAAAGCAAGCTCATGCATATAGCTAATAACAACCAGGATGGATTCCCAGGCAAGAGCAGGCTGAATAAGAGATATACGTGTCCCTAGCTGACTCCACCGGCTTACAATGGGTCTTCCACAATCTTTCACTACAATACATCCTAAGAAACTCATCAGAGTGTGAAAGCCACCAAGCTTCAATACAACATTTGCCACAACACTTTCAGTTGGCACTGAAGAGACTATTTTCATAGCTTTCCACCACAGTGGTTGATCAAAAGTCATGATGGGTGTAAAGTCATATTGATGAGCCTGTTTGCTGATAAACATTAAGGTTGAGTATATATCACTTGCAGAGAGGTCAATCATTGGGAGGTAGGCTATACTTGCTTTACCTGGATGATTGCCACCCATTATAGTTTGCATCGTACCATTCCAATCAGGTCGTGGCTGCCTAAGAAACCAAGAAGCCGACCAAAGTAAATCAAGATTACTGGACTAACTGCCCTTCAGCTACTTGTGAGGCCTTCAAAGTCCCAGTGCTGGCTGCTGAGGTCTCTTGCTAGGCTCTAGGAAGGGGAAATGCCATGCTCTGATCCAATAGGAAGTGGAATCTGTTAACTTCCTGTTTGGTTAGATCATTTCCCCTCCCTTGTCAGAGCCTGAGAAGAGGCCTCGACAGCCATATTGGGCCCTTGAAGACCATATGGTTGGCTGGAGGGTGGATTGTGGTGCTTGAGGTGCTTGCCCTTATCCACGCTGTGGTAAGGCTAGCCTGACAATTGGGGACCAAAAAAACACATTTTGCATCGAGTTGGACATTGCAACTTTTAGTATGTTGTTTCTTATGGTAGTCTGGTGTCTCAAAAAATCATTTCTTTTGCAAGAATTTTAAAGTTTGCATGCATTTCTCACTGTCTTTACTGGACTAATACCTTGATGTGTGAGGTATTTAGTTTGCGGTTGGTAAACAATATGCGACTGCCTTGAATGTGCATGATCGCGTCCCTCATCGTGTCTAATCCCGCCTTGCAGGACTTTGAAAAATCACATGGGTAGGTCGCACGACTGCGACCCGCTCTTCTAAAAGTGGCCTTATTTTGAAACAACAAAGACGAGACTGGATTTTGAGCTCTAGCTGAAGAGCGGTTTCCAGGCTCAGTGTTTACGTGTCACGTTAGCTTTTAAAAAAATACAAGTTTAAAAACTCAAAGGATGTCAATTTTTAACCAAGAGAGATTGAGTGGAGTAAAACTAAATCCTAGAATTCTCAGTACAGCCATGCTGCCCGGTGACTATCTTTCCTGGGAAATTATGTATCTTGCTTTTCCAGTTTTCAGAAATTGATGGATATTGTCCAGATTTCATTAACCTAGAAGCATATGATCATAGATTTAAAATAAATGTATTTACTTGTAACATGATTTTTTTAAAAAAATAAATAAATCATTTTCTTCTGATTGTATGATTATTTTATGTAGGTAATAGAATCATTGGAAATTTTTCAAACCCTAGTGAGGAGATACTTTAGTAAATTATTGTGCCTTGCGTAGTTACTTCCTTGACTACTTCTGCCAACCTGATGTTAGTAAAACTCCAGGCTTCCATCCCTAGTGCCACTTACGATAGCTGTGCAATTAGACATGCAGAATGTAAAATATGGGTCTTAATTTTTAATGCATGAGCCAAACATGTCATTTGAAGAAACTGGGAACTCTACCTGTCGAAGGCACTGATTTGAGGTGACCGGTCAGTTATCAACAGAAGGTCTTGACAAGAAACTAATAGGTTTTTCTGAGGATCCAAACACATTTTCTAGGCAATGGTTCAAGGTGCTCCACAAGGGATAATATTTGTCCCTTACTCTATTGATTTCACTGTGACAGTCTCCTCTCTGTTTTCCTTCTGGCTCCTGTTCCGTATTCTGTGTTAACAGTTTGGCAGAAAAATCAAACCAGACACTCCGAGCTGTTCTGCTTTAGCGGCTGACTCTGCTCCCTGTTCGGAGGGTTCATTTGTCTAGCAATCATTAATGCCCAAGCTAATGGCTTTTTGTTTCCCTTGCTTTATATCCCAATGCACACAGCTCTGGAGAGCAAAAGACATTAAGAGAGCTTCAGTTTGGAATGCACTTCTCAACCACAGCAAAAAGAGTGTTGATTTTCAGCGCAAAGGGGGACTTGGTATATGCATCGGAGCACCAGTCTCTCTGCTGCAAAGACAACAGCAGCAAAACCTCAATCGTCTTTTTAAAAAACAAACAAACAAAAACAAACCACCACCCATTTATTGTCTAGCTAGTGTGGGGTCAGGGCACTCTGCACAAGACCACTGGAGATGCAAACATCAGGAATAGTAATCACCACCATGCTGCTGTGACATTTAACAACCTGTTGAAAAGACTGGGCTGTAGAGCAAGCTAGTCTTGAGAGTCAAACATACTCCTCCTCCCAAATAACTTTGGTTATTTATTTTAAGTTTTGGCCCATCCTTATGGCATGCTCACAGTTATATCTGGAACAAGTACCCGCAAAAATGAGGAGGCTCATCACATTTCCGATGTTCAAATCCAACCCACAAAGTTCGGGTACTGATTTATACCCAATTAGTGCCTGATTTGAGTACCCAATGTCCTGGAATATCTACTTCCGGTCCTGGAATTTCTACTTCGGATACTGAGGCCACTTTTATACGAGGCACTCAAAAGCACCTCCTAAGTCCCGCGTTGAGAGAAAAGCTGTTTACATGCTCCCCGCACTGCCGGAAGTGATGTGCCCTCCGTTGTCAGCAGCGATGTAGGAAGGACACGGTATAGTTGTGAATCAAGGTAGCCTGTATGGACTAGCAGAAACAGCTTTAAGTACTCAAAAAAAGAATACAGCCTTGGACTTTGAAAAGTAAACCAGTAAATTAGCCAGAGTTTTGCATCCATCTTTAAATGGCAAAGTGAAGCAAGACTCTTAACAGTACCAGGGTGGAGGCTTGTGGAGTTTTCCCATAGAGACAATGGATTCCTGAGAGGGATAGGCATGACAAATAATGGATGGTACCAGTACAACGGATGGGTGTTACCAGGGCGTTAACCAGAATACATGGGTACTTTAGCCATGACAGGTCAGTAAAGGTGAAAAACCATGGAAACCAAGGAAAAGGTATATTAAATATCATTTATGTATTGAAATGTAACTCCTAATCAGTTGTTGGATTATTATGTTACAAGATCAGATGGTAGGCTAAATAACCAGGTACTAGGGGATTGTACATCATCCCTGGTAGCCTCCCGACTCTCTTCTAAAACTGACCCAGGCCCTGCAGTCTTGTTGCTGTCCCGGTGTTTAGCCGCTATGAGGGGGACTGGATGAGGTTGAGCTAATTGAAACTCAATCCTGACAGAACAGAGGAGGTGATGGTGGGACGGACCGGTGATCTGGAGGAGGGGGAAATCCCCATTATTGGCAGGGTCTGCCCTCCCTTGGTTCCATCTATGTGGAGCTTAGGGTGCTCCTGGATGTGCATCTGTGCCTGGATTTGCAGATGTCGGCTGTGGTCAGGAGCATCTTTCGCCAATTACATCTGGTGAAGAGGCTCTCTGTCCATATGTCTCGGACTCTGATCTCACCACCATTATCCGTGTGTTCATCACCTCGAGGCTAGACGACTGCAATGCACTCTGTGCCCATGGTGACGGTTCGGAGACCACAGCTAGTACAAAATGTGGCGGCCCGCCTGTTGACTGGGATGGGTCACAGGGAGCACATTAGTCCTGTACTCCAGGCATTGCACTGGCTAACTATTGTCTTCTGGGCCCAATTCAAGGTGCTGGTTTTGACCTTTTAAATTCCTACACCACCTGGGCCCCACTTATCTCGGGGACCCTCTCATTTACTGAGTCCATGGGCGATCCCTGCAGTTGTCCAGGAGTGCCCTCCTGGAGGTTCCATGGTATCAGCAGGTTTGGACGGACTGATGGGTGTTCTTGGCAGTCGCACCATCACTGTGGAATGCTCTCCCAGCGGAAATCCGCTTTAACCTGGATCGCCTCACTTTCCAGCGGCATTGTAAAACCTGACTATTCCATCAGGCATTTGGTGGGGGGAGGGGGGTTAGTTGGAGTGGGTGGGTAGATGTTTAGTTGCAGACCTACTGATGTTGTTTTAATATGTATATTTTTATATTGTTGTTTTATTGTTTTACCCTATTAGCCGTCCCAAGTCCCCTGTGGTGAGAGGGACGGGTTAAAAATGAATTGAAATAAATAAAAAATAAAATAACATTAACCAATGAACTATTAAAAATAATGATGAGCTAATCAAGTAGATTAGCTAACTGATACGTTGGTGATTTGATACTGGTGGTTAATGATTGGGGAAAAGAAATCTGTCTGGCCCTTCTCTTTGCTATATTGTTGCGTGTAACCAGTGCCCCTCCAGATGTAGCCAAAATAACCGAACCAAGCCTAACCAAAATAAAGGTTACATTTTTAAACTTGCTGTTTAGTTTCTCTCGCTGAGTCACTTCTCAGGACATCTCCATATGAACCCGCATCTGCTGTACTATCGCCCTATGACAACAGCATTTGGGGGCTCATCTGGGATGTCCTGGGAAGTGACTCCAAGAGAGGAACTAGACAGCAAGTAAACAACGTAACCTTTATTTACGTCCATCTGGACAACGACACCCCCTACTGGCCAACATGGCACGGGAGTAGGGCCCTCAGTTCACCCTGAAAAACCCAGAAGATCACCACCCCACACTGGGTATCAATTCTCTGTGCAGCACTGGGGTCTCTAGATATGCCTGCAGTGGATACAGACCTGAGCCGTTGTCAAGGAGTGTAGCTTGGTTGGAATTGTCGTAGGACAGAGAATGGAATTCTCACCTCCAACCCTCTCACAAAAGCAGGGAATACAGCTGCAACAGGGAGGATTGGGAGTGCGAACCACCTGTCCCTTACGCCCTTAGCCATCTTGATGGAAGCGGTCTCTGCACCGAACTCCTGACAGCGGTATAGACTTTACAAGTGGGTGGAACAGGCACAAGCTTGGCAGGAAGTGATTCAGGTGGTGCTTTTAACATCAGGCAGTTGTGTGCCAAGCTGATTGTCAGTGTAATTAACTCGGTAGGCAGCAATAATATTAAGGTCCCACCTACCTAGTTCTCAGCTGCTGGTTTTTGTAGGCAAACATACACCGGTGAGGCTTGAGATGGGATCAGCCGCTGGGGAACTAGGAAAGCTCTGTTCTCAGCTCTGGCACTGACTGTGCAACTATTGATTGACTTTTTTGTACCCTTCCCTATCCAAAAGGCTCAGGACAGGTAGCAACATATAAAAACAACACTTGAAATAAATGTAAAATAAAATGCATCAAGCAAGTATAAATAAAATATATCCTATAAAACCCCCTAAAAACCTTACCCCTCCAGAATCTGTTCTCATCCACAAAAAGTCCAGCCGAATAAAAAGGTCTTCCATTGCCTCTAGGAAATGCTCAAACTTAGACTTTGGTGAATTTCATGGGGAAGGGAGTTCCAAAGCTGTGGAGCAGTCACCAAGAATGACCTCTCTGCGTGCCCTTGCTGTATTTATTTATTTATTTATTTATTTATTAGGCATCAGCTTTCGCTATAGCCTTCAAATCAAAACTGCACCAACTTCAAATATGAAGCTGGTGCAGTGAAGGACTTGTCTGGTGAAGTTGGTGGTAAGGGCTCCTGGCCACCACTCCAATATGACTGTGAACAGTTCACTTCTGTCCCACCTGCAATGTACTTGTCCTTAAGGATTGCGATGAAGCATAGGGGGAGACGGCTTTTCAGATGCGCAGGGTGTCATTAGATGGACCCGGGACTGGCCATCCCCGGAACTGCCCTGGGGGTGCCCCCCAGTGTCTGCCTGCATCTGACCCCAACTGGGTCTGTTTTAAACTTACCCAGTGGCTGTGCCACAACCCATGGTCCACCCACGAGTCACCCTTCTCCCCCATACCATAGAGTTGTGGGCAGATAGCCTGGTGCTCTAGGCTGCTGCTCACAACTCTCTGGTATTGCCTGGGAGACTCCGCTGAGCTGATGGACTGCAGCTTTGCCTCGAGCCAGTCCCCTGGGCTTGCCTTGGCTTGGCCAGTCAGCTGCCGGTGCTCCTGAATGTTCCGCAAGTGTGGCTGGTCTATAGCAGGCAGGGCCTGCTCCCATTCTGCTCTGCCTCAACATCTGGCAGCCTGCCTTTAGACGGACAGGCAACCTAGGGGTGAGGCAGAGTAGAACCGGGGCTGAGGTCTGTCTCTTTACACCCATTGTGGTAGTCTACCCTTGAGCTTACAAACGTATGGATGATGGTGGCCAGATCCAATTCTAGATTAAAGGGTTGCAGCCTTCTTGTCAGTTGGATTTAGTGACAAGGTTTCCTGGCTGCTGCTCCAATATGACTGTGAGCCGTTCACTAACTATCTTGTCCCTTCTGCCTGCAATGTACTTTTCTGGCTTGCAGTAGGGTTCAGAGACATGGGTGACATTCCCATGAACCATATTCCCAACCATATTGCCTTTGCAAAAGTTCTCCACTGACGGTGTGGACATGCACTGCACCACCAGGTTCAGTGGTGATTTCTTCCTGAACAATTGCTCTTGTGAGCAAAGCAATTGGCATCTGCATGTGGCTTAGTTACTCACTGCTGTGCAGCATTTTGCTTTCTATGATTTAGAAAAAAAAAGTGCTGTGTGAAAGCTTCCCTCCTGGGCTAATTGCCCATGTCTGAAGATAACTTTCATGTTAGTTTAGAGTAGACATGTTGGGCTCAATCCCATAGTCCATGTAAACCGCACAGAACTACATGCGCATAATCCGTGCACGAACTGCACGTATCCCCATAGCCGGCCCGTTGTGCCGTGCAGAATCTGAGTGTGCGCGTGCAGTTTCCATGTGATTTATGCGGCTATGGGATCAAGCTCATTGAATCCATTGCTTCTGTTGAAACGGAAATGCAGCACAACATCAAAGTTAGGCACCAACGCTTCCCCGTAACCAGGCTCCTCCAAAGCGCTTCCATCTGCATTGATTTTTCTGTGTTTTCTGTGGGCATCTTAAACTGGGTTTGTTTCAGCTAAATTATGATGGTAAATAAAACATAGCACTTCTTGTTCTGCCTAATTCTAAAGCTTTACAAGCTATACAATGTGTCATTGTATGTGTTGATGACAACCAAAGAAGTGCTTGCCAAAGTTGAGAGCAGCCTCTATCCCCAAGCTGTTCCAAACTTTGCGTTTCTACTGTTTGTTCAAAATGCTATAAATAAATAAATAGATAAACTCAGTTGAGGGAGTTGAAGTTGACCATGTCTGATCTCCAGAGGCTAAGGTTGTGACCCAATAGTCAAGTAAAATTTTCTTAGACATCCAACTTGGTCCTTTTGGAGAGGTGTGTGTGTGCATTTCTCAAAAACACCTTCCTTTGTTTTGCAATATGTTACTTAAGGTTATTGAGTGGGCAGTGGTTATTGAGGGAAGGTTATTGAGCAGGCAGTGGCACTCCAGCTCCAGGTGCATCTGGATAGTATCGGCTTCCTAGACCCTTTTCAATCTGGGTTCCACCCCGGCTATGGCACCGAGACGGCGTTGGTGGCCTTGGTAGACGACCTCCGCCGGGAGATGGATGCAGGATGTTCAACATTTCTCATCCTGCTAGATCTCTCGGCCGCTTTTGACACCGTGGACCATGGGCTGCTGCTGAGGCGACTGCGTGACCTGGGGGG
>QEPC01006384.1:4845931-4870997 GCA_003113815.1 Sphenodon punctatus
GATGTTGGTGGGGAGAGCGAAGGGGGTGGTGCCCCCCCTGGTTGGGGGGGTTCGCCCTCCTATAGCTCTGCAGGTTCGGAGTCTGGGGGTGATATTGGATGCAGATCTGCGTCTAGAGCGGCAGGTGGAGGCAGTCGCTAAGGCTGCCTTCCGCCAGCTATATCTAGTACGTAGGCTGCCTCCGTTTGTCTCCGGCCCGGACCTGGCCTCCCTCATCCATGTCTTTGTCACCTCGAGGCTCGACTACTGCAACGCGCTCTACGTGGGGCTTCCCTTGTTCTTGGTTCGGAGGCTGCAGCTAGTGCTGAATGCGGCGGCTCGTCTTCTTACGGGGACGGGTCGCCGGGAGCACATTACACCGGTGCTCCGAGCTCTGCACTGGCTGCTGATAGCGTGCCGAGCCAAGTTCAAGGTGCTGGTGATGGTTTATAAAGCCCTACATGGTCTCAGCCCCTCATACCTTAGGGACCGCCTCGCCCTCCGCACCCCAGAACGGCTCCTGCAGTCTGCCGGGGGTGCCTTCCTGGAGGTCCCCTGTGTTAAGCGGGGGGCCACGATGGAGAGGGCATTCTCAGTAGTGGGACCGTGGCTGTGGAACTCCCTTCCGGAGGAAGCTCGCCTGGCCCCTAGCCTGTTAATATTCCGGCGAAACTGTAAGACCTGGCTGTTCACCCAGGCCTTTGGGAGGGAGGGTGAGTAGGGTGGGGGGTTTCAGTTCCTCCACCTATTTTTGGTTTTAGACTGTTTTTCTAGCCCTGTTAATATTTTTATAATATTTATGATTATTTTTAAATTGTTTTTACTGTATTTTAAAATGTTGGAAGCCACCCCGAGCTGCATGGCAGGAGGGACGGGGTAGAAGTCTATAAAATAAATAAAATAAAATTAATGTTTAGAGCTGAAAAGGTCTACCACGGCAAATATCGTTTCTGACAAAAACAGATGATTCATCATTTTGCTGGAAAGGTGGAAAATTACTGTGTTTTGCGATGATTATTCAGAAACGCCTTTCAGTGGTTTGTCATGTTTGTTTGTCAATTGCACCGCTACATGCAGAAGTTTCATTATTTCGGGCAATGGTCTATTGGTCACTTCCGTTGTTTTCAGCACTTTCAGCTTTGGTTTTTTTTTGTTAATTTCATTACATTTTTACTTTTTCCCTTTTGTATATACTCTTTTGCCTTGATATATACTACTGACTAAGGCCACAATTCACAAAACACTTAGTCTGGAGTAAGTGGTTTGTGTTTTGTGGCCCAAGTGACTGTGAAGCTCTGATGGAAAAAAATTAGCAAAAACGATGAAAATTTGCCAGTGAAAATCTTGAAAGTGGTGAATGTGCGAAACGTTCACCAAATGTAAACGTTCTCGTGAAAATTTGACATGGTTCCCGAAATAACAAGAACTCCCATCATTTTGGGAGTGGGCAATTTGTTTCAACTGTATTAAAGTTTGGAGAAATTTCCTCCAGGTGTTAAGGCAAAGAGGTCCTTGCTAACTGTGGAAACATTAAAGTAGTTTTGACCCCAAAAGGACTCGAATTGCAAATTCTTCACGTCGCTTTACTCTTAGTTTGAAGGTGAGACCAATGATTTCATCCTAGCTTGCTTAATACTGAGATTTATTTTTCCCCTGACTGTTCCTATGAGACAAACCTTAAAGGCACTGGACTGCAGATCAGTCAATGTAAGTAACGTGTAACTCATGTGCATGTGAATTCTCAGATCTCAAACCTTTTCTTAGTGGTCTCCAACTGAGCCCTTAAAGGAAAAGAAGAAATAGAGAGGCACGCACACGCACACGCACACGCACGATGCCTGTGTAGAAGAAGGAAGAGACAGGGAGTTCAGAGCAAATGGATGCAAATAGACTGCATACACAATATTTACAGAACGCCAGTTGAAATGAGGTTTATTTGAGACACCAAGTCCGGGCAAAGCAATTCGGTCCTGTGCATTGAACAAGATTGTAATTGTGGTAGCTCCAATTTATTAACCATTTGTGAAAGATTAACTACCTCATGCATATTATTCTCTCCTAATCTACCTTTAATGAACACTACTTTATCTGGGTGTATAATTTCAGTGAAGAGGTGCAGGGGGAAACAATTTCCACTCTCTGGAATGCAAAGCTTTAGCTAATATTTTAACAGGTGAATTAGTGCAAGAGAGAAAATAATTTAAGCCTATAGCTAATAAAAGTTTTAAAGGAGTCCTGTCCTGATCCTAGAGGACACAGAGGAGGGTGTTTCCCAGTTAATCAACAGTTTCGTTTTACATTGGGTGATTTCAGACATTACGCTGTCCCGATTCACCACAGTGGATTCCCGGTGGGGGTGAACAGATCAAGCACCCCCGTGGTCAAAAAAAAGCCCTGAACAGACATGACGTGAGCGGAACCACGGCAAGGAATCGGGCCACCAGACCACAGCCCAGGGCAGCGCAACAGACGTTACGCCAATCCCGGGCCGGGCCGTGGTCAAAGCACCCGGAAGGTGCCGGGGCAGCACGTCCCAGCTGCTGTCGTGTGCCCTTTAAATCTCCCTCCCTGATCTGTGTTGTTGCTGGTTGCCTGGCAGTGACGCTGCGTGCTTTGTCCCCGGCTGGGAATCGTTGTCTTTGGTTCCGGCCGGTGGTTGCCATTCAGACATTACTTTTTGTTGTTTCCTGTTGGGAATCTCTTTGACCACGCTTTCGGAGATTGTCCCGCGGGGAGCTCCAGAAGCGCGGTTGATTTTGACCTCATGTGGGTATTGGCTGTGGTGAACAACTGGCGGCCTCCGAACAGACATGCAGGGCGCTTTGGCCCCACCATGGAATTGACCGTGATTCACTGTGGTTGAGCGTGATCTCATAATGTCTGAAATCACCCATAGTTTCCTCTCGTTATCGGTCATCAAAGAGCTTTGCTTTTGCCAGTGGATTTTCAAAAGTGGTTAGTGATTTTAGGTGCCAAAATTGTGACAACTTTTAAAATTGGTGGGTGGCAACGATGAGGAGGGCATTCTCGGTGGTTACACATTGGCTGTGGAACTCCCTCCCACTGGACGTCCGCTTGGCCCCTGACTTTCCCTCTTTCTGAAAACAATGTAAGACCCAGCTGTTCTACCAGGCTTTTGACGAGGGAGACGGAATGGGTGGGGGGCGGGAAGGGGGGTTCATTAGACTCCATTTGAGGTTTTTATTGGTTTATGGTTTTTATATATTTTATATTTATAGTGTTGCAACTAGGTTTTATTAATTTTCTGTGTGTATCTTAGTTGTTTTTTATGTCTCCCCAGCTGCTGTTGCAGGAGGGGCGGATAATCAAGTTCAACGAAATAAATAAAATTAAGCTGATTTGAATATTTTCCTTGAAACACTATTTTGATGAAAAGAATTGTTTGAGGCATTCTGAATGTAATCATTTAAACTTTTAATTATTTTTAACCCTCTTTCCTGGAAGCCTGTAGGTAAATATACACACCCATAAGGAGAAATAAACTAGTGCTGAAACTTGGTATTAAAAATTACTCATTCTTTACTAAGTATCTCAGTATTTGACTCGTTTTTACCGAGTACACAGTAACCAAGGAATTGGCTCAGTACTCGGTCTGGTACTTGGGTAAATTCTCAGATGGGCAACATATGGAGTTTTTCATGGTCCTTTATAATGGAACTTACTACTCGGAAAACAGTTGGTTTTATTTTACTGAGTATTTTACTGAATATCAAGTATTTGGGTGAGGTACCAAGGACTGGCCAAACACTCTGAGCCGCTCCTCTGAAACTCAGAAATACTTGTGAATTTTGTTTTTTTACTATTCAGTGCAAACAAAATAGGTCTTGCATTGCCTCAAGAAAATGTTTAGGCTCAGACTTTGGTAAAACATTAAGAAAACGGAGTTCCAGAGCTGTGGGGTGGCAACCAAGAACTCTAGAGGGTTCAAGAGGGCATCCCAGGGCAACCTTTAGGACTCATGATAGTACATAGGGAGCAAGGCAGTTTTGTAGGTAAGTTTTTTGTAAAATTTTGAAAATTAATTTTGAAAAAATACTGCTTGTTTTGACCTGCTTTTTTTTAAGAGTGTTTGGTCAAACCAGGAGAAGACTCCTTACCTTGATGCTTCTAGATTTAGAAACAGAAAGGAGCTGGTTGAGAATTTTTTTAAACAATTGCAAAAGAAAAGAAGAGATGCGAGAAACCGGAGATAGATTCATTAAAAATTTTTTAACAATTCTTTCTTTTTTGACCAAGTGTAAGACTTTTATGACCAACACTAGAGCTGGTTGGAAATTTTAAGAACAAGTTGAAATGTTTTGAAACCTCATCCTTTGAAAGCCTCCTCTTTTTCATCCTCTGAACATCTCTGAAATAAATCTTCTGAGCATGGCTCAGTGTTTGATTTTACCTGATAACATCAATATTAACACCAAGCCCTTAATCTGACTCCTGATGTGCTCTTGGAAAAAATGATAAAAGGATTAGCTTAATTCATGGAAGAGAGGTCTATGTTGATCGGTGGTCAATATCTGTTTGTCCAACTGGCAGAAGATGGAAGTGAGGAACAAGGTGTGGAGCACTCCCCAGGTGTCTTCCGCCCCTACGCAGTACTGCCCTCTACTGGAGACATCATATTTGGCTAGATAGATCATTGGTCCAACCCAGTATGAGTATGGACTGCTGGGGATCGCCTCAATAATGGGGGATGATGGTGGCTTATGGTGAACTTCGGACCCTGCCCCTGAAGCACCTGCACCTACTCCTGCAGCCGCAGCCTCCTGGACTGCAGGCCTTCCAGTGCCCTGCGTGGCAGTGGAGGATGCTGGCAGGAGGCACCACCGAACCACACCCCTAGTGCCACTGCTGGGAGTCTCGGATGCCTGACTGCCAAAATCAGGCCTGTGGAGCTTGGGGCATGGTGATGGGCTTGGGCTGCTCCACGCCGCTGCCACCTCTGCCACGTGCCCCATTGCCCGCCTTACGGACAGCAGACCGGTCTCTCCTGCTTCCCTTCTCCATGTCTTGCAGCCCAAAGAATGTACTTGGAAATATATATATAAAAATTTGTGATCTAATATTATATATATCTACTCTAACTCTAACTGTTATTAACTATTCTAAAATCTATGGAACTAAATGAAATATTATATCTACAAAGGCCTAGTCCTACAAACACACTATAAAATATTAAAACTGAATCACTACACACGGTCTCCATCCGTCCATATGGATGGATGGGGAAACACAGACAGCTCACAACAAACAACACAGGGAGGGGTACAAAACTGAAATGAAACCTAAATCAATTCAATCCTACTCTAAATATATCCAAAAACAGGGTAAGGGAATCAGCGATGGAATATATAGTGGGAGGAGGGAAGGATTCAATGGAGGGTAGGGAGAAAGAACACAGGGAGGGGTAAAAAATAAAAATAACACCTAAATCTATCTTATCTACTCTAAATAGATGAAACTATGGAGGTAAATGTGTGGAAATGGGTGAAATAGGAAGAGGATGGCAATGGATTAGGAACACAAACTGCAGGGAGAGGGAGACTTCTGAAAATGCTTGCTGACAGGAACAGTGACTAGCTCAGAAGGATTCGGAAGGGGGGAGGGCAATGACTTTTGTAACTTGCTGTGCCCACCTTACCACAAGCCCCATTGGCTCCATGCAGCCTAGCCCCATGCCAGTCGCAGACTGTGAAGCCAGTGGTCTGAGGAAAAGAGGGATGGTGATTGGGCAGGCTGACTGCTAGTCCAAGTTTCTCCACCTCTGGTGCCAGGAAGTCTGCTCCTCAGCTGCCCCCCCCCCGACCTTCCAGTCATGTTTTTCCCGCCCAAATGCCGCTGAACTCACCCGAACTCAACCATACTGTTTGGCCGCTTCCGCGTTTGGTTTGGCCGTCTGAACGGGCCATGTTCAGCTGTCCAAATGGGCCAAGTTTGGGTTGAACAACAACGCCCAAACTGCATTTGCACATCCCTATTGATTATGACAGTGATGAGGACTGGGGTAGAAAAAACACCCCAAGACACAATTAACATCAGTTTTTTTCAAGAGAGTTGAAAGGGTTAAAAAAATTAGAGCCGTTCTCAAAAAAATTAAAAATCCAGCTTCGAAAATTTTGTTGACTTCTGAATTTTTCAAAACTTCACTTTGAAATGGTGAAAATGTCAACTCTTTGAAACTTGGTATGATGATGCCAACAATGGTGGTTTGATGTCAAAGTGAAATTTTCATGAGTGATATTTTTTTCATTATTTTTTTTTTTGCCAAAAAAGCAAGCCAACAAATCATGTCCTTTACAGTTTTGAAAACTTTCTTGTTAATGACATTGCTGCTCCTGGCCAGTTGTAGTTTAAAATATTCTCCTTCTCCCTCTTAGCAAACATTACAGTAATAATGAGTGATCAAACCACTCAGGGAACAACATGGACAATTCTAAATGGTAAATACATGATTGTATCTGTAATCCAGCTTAGAAGCTATGTTCCGTGGTAACTATTATTTGGGTTCTATTAAGTGTAATTACCAAGCAATCTTCAGGGACATGCAATTACTCGGGGAAAAAAAGACCCGGGCATCATTGTGGACAGCTCAATGAAAAGCACAGCATCGGTCTGTAGGGGAGGGAAGCAAAATGTTTGGATATATAAAGAAAGGGCAGGAAAAATAATACTGAAAATATTATAGCACCATTATATAAATCAATGGCTCACCGTCAACTGGAATACTATCTGCAGTTCTGATCACCTCAGCTCAAGAAGAATAGAGCAGAAATGGGAGAAGGTTCAGGGCCGAGCAATGAAAATGATTAGAGTCCTAGAGACACTTCTGTCAGAGAGAGAGATTGTTTAATTTAGAGAGGAGAGAGGTCCTGAGATGGATATGGAAAATAATGAATTGTATCACTGAGGTGGACTCTACTGCCCTCCCTCCCAATCACACTACAAGAACAAAGGCAGAGGTAAAGGAAACGGAAAGAAACTTTCTTCAAACAGAACTAAGGAGGATTTATTTATTTCTTAAAATAGTACTTAGTCCATGTAATATGATGTCCCAAGATGTCATAAGAGCAGAGAACCTTGAAGGGTTTGAAAAGGCTGAGACCTTTGTTGTTGCTAAAGTGTGTACTCACAGGGACCGTCAGTAGAAACTTTCTGCTCCAGTCAACCAATTAGGGATGGGCAAACACAGTTCGGAAGTTCGGAGTTCAGGCCGAACTCGACCAGTTTGGTCGACTGAACCGAACTTCTGAACTGAACTCGATTTTCGAACCGAATTTCCAAACCGAACTCGATTTTCGAACTGAACCGAATTTAACTCTGCGCTGTTTGCCATCCCTAAAAGATAATATTCCATTTAGTTCAATGGGGTTTGAATTTTCGAACTTTGTTCGGGAGTTCGGATTGAACTCGAATAGTTCGGTCAACCAAACCGAACTACCTAACCGAATTTCCAAACTGAACCAAACCGAATTTCCAAACTCGGTTCTGTTCACTCATCCCTACAACCAATACCTTGAAGAAAGGGTGCGATCACCGCATAGTCTTCATTGTAATCTTACTAGACCTTTCCCTCCGGTAGCTTGCATGGCTTAGTGCCAGAGGTGGGACACTAGCTGAGACACGGTACCTATTAATTACAGCTGAAATGGGTAGCAGGCTTTGCTACCTTTCTGACTGGCAATTGACAACCCCAAATTCTGAATAATACCGTTGTCAGGTTACCAACTTTCCAGTTTACTGTTTTCGGTTTATTGTTCATTGCTTGGTTATATGCCGCCTTAACCAATCACTTCAATTCTGCAATGGCACACACACGCATCCCCCACACACACATCCTCCCCTCTCTTGAGTACTCAAAATGCACAAGCAGACACTAACGGTAACTTGGTAACTCAAGTGACGCATTGGACGGTAGTACCCAACCATACCAGGTTGGTTCAGTCACCGAGATGCCGACTAGTTTACTAGAGATGTGCACCACAGGCCCACGTCGGGTTTTTTTGTTTTGTTTTTTCATTTTCTTTATTTAGATCTGTCATTTTTGTTTTCATAAACATCAAATTGTTGTTTTCATTTTTGCCTTTGTTTTCGTTTTCCATTGGTTTCAATGGAAAACACATTTACGGCTGTAACAATTTTTCCTCCACTATGTTTGACTGAAACCTGAAGGGGTTATACCTTCAATGGATGACATTATGTGTACCAAATTCCAAAAAGATTGGATAATCCAGTCTCAGAAGCAGTTGAATTAATTTATTTTGCAGAAATCTTCATATACATTCTTAGGTGTACCTTCTTTGACTCACATTTAATGTAGATGAAACTTGGCAAGGTTATGTATCGGTGGCGGTGTGTGGGAGCCAGGGATGGTTAGCTGAGAAGAGGCAAATGATGGCAGCCCTTTTCAACCCCCACGTCCACCAGGACAGTGCTGGTATGTGGTGGAGGGGACGGGGGCCCCATTTCAGAGACCAGGGGGCCGTGAAACTTTCTCTCCTCCCCCCCCACATCCTTGTGGGGGCCGGGGCTCAGCGATGACCACTCCGGGCTGCTCCCCATAACACCGGGAGCGGCCGGGGGATAGAGACAGCGGAGTCGGCGTGTGAGAGCCAGGGGTGGTTAGCTGAGCAGAGGCAGATGGTGGCAGCCCTTTTCAACCCCCACGTCCACCAGGACAGTGCTGGTATGTGGTGGAGGGCACAAGGGGCCCCGTTTCAGAGACCAGGGGGCCGTGGAACTTTCCTCCCCCCCCTTGTGGGGCGGGGCTTGGCGATGACAACTTCCGGGACGCTCCCCATAACATCGCGAGTAGCCAGAAACCATGCTGGGGGCGCATGCCAAAGGGGCAAGTTCAAAGGGGCCTGCCCTTTGGCAGTGCCCTTCGGCTGGGCCATGAGGTTGAGGTGGGAGACTGTGGGGGTGTTTGTATTGTTTGAGGGGTAATGCTGTTTTCTGATGATGTTGATGGTGTCCCAGACTCCCCTCGGTGAGAGAGGGGTAGAGTTCGGTAATTATCCCCTGGTGGCAGCAGGGGGTAGATAGATGGATTAATGGTAAGGCCAACTGCATGAAAGTAGGAGTTAGTGGATGGAGATCATCAGTTGGGGTTGGGGGAGGGAATTGCTATATGTTATTCTTGTGATATATTATTAATTGTATTATTTTGCTTTGCTGGGTCCCCTGCGTGGGATAGAAATCTGGAAATGTATTCTGTGTACTGTGATATTGTGAGACCCCTCAAGCCATTTACGAGAGAGTGTGGGGTATAAATTAAAATGTTATGTTGTATTATATATCTTTCCATATTTACTATTTCTGCAAACTTTCAGAAGGATTGGATAAAGGATCCTGGTGGTAAAAGCAATTAACTTATAAATGTATGTCTGACTGTAACATTTGTAGTCCAACCAGTGTACATGAAATTGGGCAGGGCTGTATCTCACACTTTCACAGTAATCTCTTCCAGATATTAGAAAGATGTGATAAAGGGTCCCAATTTTATAAGCCTGCACAGCATATGCAGAGAAGGAGCCTATGCCAGGGATTCTCTTGCGTGTCACTGTGGTATTAAGATCGGTTTGTGATGCCAGTTGGCCAGCATAAATGTCAACCAAATATCCTCATTCTGTGCTGTGACCATCCCAACATCTCTCCCGCGCTTGTTACTGGGAAGTCAGAAGCATCTGTTTAGGAAAGAGCCAATAGAGATTCTCTTATGTCCTCTGTCACAGTGCTGCAGGATGTGGTTGTGATGATAATTGACCAGCCTGGATGTGTAAACTATGTCTCCTGATTGCTGGGATGCTATCCCCAAAGTCCCATTTATGTCCTTTCTATGCCTGCCTGAGGGCCACCCCTTATGCCCGCCTTGAAGCCACTACTGATTGGTCCTGTAAAGCTGGAAGCGTGCAGTAATTGGCCGGTGAATGCTTCAGTCAGTCTGTTGGGTTGCTCCACATCCTCCCTCCTACAGCCTCCCTCCCCCTGCCATGCCAGGTACCTGTCTCTGACTGGCACTGCATGTGCTGCTATTTATCTGATTACTGCTCTTCAAGGGGACAAATTAAGTTGCTTATAAAATTGGGTCCCTTTATCAAATTATCCTTTAATTTGGCAGGGATAACGGGAGGTATGAGATACGTTCCTGCCAAATTATTTGTAAACAGAATGGAATATACAAATGGTACATCTGGAAAAGTATATTAAAGTTAATGTCTTATACCATCAGGACCCTTCATCCAAGCCTTCTGAAAATTGGCAGGTATGTTAAGCTTGTGGAACGACTTGATATTTATAGGCTTCATGAAATTTGGATGGAAGAAAAAGAAGTTGTAGCTATGAATGTATATGGAGCTTTTCTTAAAATCACAATATTTAATTGTTTCTAACATCTGTTACCTTTATCAAACAATTTCAGAAATCAGTAACTTAGTTCCCTCCATTGGGGGTATAAGCACCCCAAATTTCATCACAATCGAAAAACGTTATAGCCAACCAAAACGTTATAGCCAGAAATACATTTTTCAGTATTTTCCCTTTATTTCAAAAACAAAATGTTTTTTTTTCTATTTTCATTATTATTATTTGTCATTTTGATTATTTCAATAATGATAATGAAGAGAACAATTTTCATTATCGTTATTGTAATAATGAAAATGATATGCACACCCCTATAGTTTACTTGTTCACACGGATACCCGTTTCAGCGGTGGTTCAGTGGTGGTGCTGTATTTAAGAGACCACATTGAGTCAAGCAGGATTAATATTGTAAAGGAAGCAAATGGTACTCTGGAATCTCTGGGGATAGAAATTCCATGTATAACGGGGAAGTGTATAGCGGTTCCCCTATACTATCATCTTCCTGACCAGGACAATCAGACTGACTGTGAAATGCTAAGGGAGATTAGACAGACTACTAAAGTCGGAAACGCAGTAATAATGGGTGATTTCAATTACCCTCATATTGACTGGGTGAATGTTTCCTCGGGGCGAGATGCAGAGACAATATTTCTAGATGTCATAAATGACTGTTTCCTGGGACAGCTTGTCCTGGCATGAACAAGAGAAGGAACCACTCTGGATCTAGTCCTAAGTTGGAGTGCAGGGTTTAGTGTGAGGGGTAACGGGGCTGGAGCCGCTGAGCAATAGAAAGCATAATATAATCAAATTTGACACACTCACGGGAGGGAAAATGCCAAATACAACCACGGTGATAACATATAACTTTAGAAAGGGGAACTATGTAAAAATGAGGAAACTAGTTAGAGGGAAACGTAAAGGAACAGTTGCAAGGATTAAACGTCTACAGGCAGCATGGCGACTATTTAAAAACACCATCTTAAAAACTCATATTAAATGTATTCCACAAATTAAAAAAGGTAGGAAGAGGACCAAACATCTGCCTGTGTGGCTAAAGGGTGCGGTGAAGGAGGCTATTGGAGCCAAAAAGGCATCCTTTAAAAAATGGAAAGAGAGTCCCAATGAGGTAAATAGGGAGGAGCATAAGTGTTGCCAAAGTAGATGTAAAAAGTTAATAAGGCAGGCGGCCAAAAAGGAATTTGAGGAGAAACTTGCTAAAGATGCTAAACCTAATAAAAGTTTTCACTTTTTCAAGTACATCAGAAGCAGGAAGCCTGCTAGAGAGTCAGTTGGGCCGTTAGATGACCAGGACCTGAAAGGGGCGCTTAGGGAGGAAATGGACATTGCAGAGAAGATGAATGAGTTCTTTGCTTCAGTCTTCACTGCAGAGGATGTTGGGGAGACACCCACACCGGAACCTTGCTTTGTAGGTGATGAATTGGAAGAGCTGTCACAAATCAACATGACTCTAGAGGAGGTTCAAGAGTAAATTGACAACTTAAATATGAACAAGTCACCAGGACCAGATGGTATTCACCCGAGTTCTGAAGGAACTCAAATATGAAATTGCAGATCCATTGTTAGTAATTTGTAACCTATCGCTAAAATCTGCCACTGTACCGGAGGACTGGAGAGTGGCAAATGTAACCCCGATATTTAAAAAGGGATCCACAGGTGATCCTGGAAACTACAGACTTGGCTTAATGGGGAAGAGGCAACACGGATTTAATAAAGGTAAGTCATGCCTCACTAATCTGTTGGAATTCTTTGAGGGTGTAAATGAGCATGTGGACAAGGGAGACCCGGTAGATGTAGTGTATCTGGATTTTCAGAAAGCATTTGATAAGGTCCCACATAAAAGACGCTTGAGAAAATGAAAAAGTCATGGGATAGGAGGTAGTGTCTTACTATGGATCGGTAACTGGTTAAAGGATAGGAAGCAAAGAGTGGGACAAAATGGTCATTTTTCACAATGGACAAATGTAAAAAGTGGTGTGCCCCAGGGATCTGTATTGGGACCGGTGCTGTTTAATGTATTCATTAATGATCTGGAAAGGGGCATTAAGAGTGAGGGGATCAAATCTGCAGATCACACCAAGTTATTCAAGGTAGTTAAAACACGAGGAGACTGTGAGGAACTGCAACAGGATCTTACAAGACTGGGTGCCTGGGCATCTAAATGGCAGATGAGATTTAATGTGGACAAGTGCAAAGTGATGCACATTGGGAAAAATAATCCAAACTCTGTGTACACAATGCTGGGCACTAAGCTAGGAGTTACCACTCAGGAAAAGGATCTGAGAGTGATTGTGGACAATACACTGAAATCCTCAGTCCTGTGTGCAGCAGCAGTCAAGCAAACAGAATGTTAGGAGTTATTCACAAAGGGATAGAGAATAAAACTGAGGAGGTCATGATGCCTCTATACAAATCAATGGTGCGACCGCACCTGGAATAGTGTGTGCAGTTCTGGTCGTCCCATCTCTAAAAAGACATCGCTGAACTAGAGAAGGGCAATGAGAATGATAAAGGGTATGGAACGGCTTCCGTACAAAGAGAGGCTTGACAAGCTTCTCTTCAGCTTAGAGAAGAGAAGACTGAGAGGGGACGTGATAGAGGTTTATAAAATCTTGAGTGGTGTGGAACAAGTAGCTAGGGAACGGTCATTTACCCGCTCAAATAGTACTAGAACTAAGGGGCACTCCAGAAAACTAGCTGCCAGCAGATTTAAAACAAATAAAAGGAAGTACTTTTTCATTCAACGCATCATTAACTTATGGAATTCGTTGCCAGAGGACGTTGTCAAGGTCAGTAGTATAGCTGGGTTTAAAAAAGGCCTGGATAAGTTCTTACAGAGTAGGTCCATTAATGGCTATTAACCAAGTAGCTTACGGGATGAACTTCTTACTGTCCGGAACTGGGAGTGAACAATTCGTCCCTTCTCCCTCGCTGCGCCCCATGCCTGGAACTCCCTCCCTGCCCACATCCGCCTTGCCTCCTCCCTCCGCTCCTTCAAATCCCTCCTCAAGACCCACCTTTTCCATGCTGCCTTTCCCAATGCCCGCTAGTCTTTCCCCTTACTCTTGGCCCTCCTCTGCTGACTGCTGCTACCAACTTCTTTGTAACCAAGCCAAGCCAAGCACACGCACCTGAGACTTCGCATCCACCTAAATGTTTGTTTGTCTTCTCCCCTGTCTCTCCCACTGTCCCCTCTCCCTGTCTCCCCCTCCTTGTCTTTTAGATTGTAAGCCACAGGCAGGGACCATGTCTATTTCTATGTTCTGTACAGCACCAGGNCCTAAATGTTTGTTTGTCTTCTCCCCTGTCTCTCCCACTGTCCCCTCTCCCTGTCTCCCCCCCCCCCTTTGTCTTTGTCTTTTAGATTGTAAGCCACAGGCAGGGACCGCGTCTAATTCTGTTCTGTACAGCGCCAGGTCATACGACTGGTACTATATAAATGTCTAATAATAATAATAATAATGGGGAATGGATTGCCCATTGTGATCTGTTGGTTCTTCTCCCATGCAATCAAGATTGGCCGCTGTTGGAGGACAGGATACTGGGCTTGATGGACCATTGGTCTGACTCAGTATGACACTACTTATGTTCTTATGTTTAGCAACATTCATTGTGTTACGATATTGGTATGATTATCTGTCTCTTAAAGTAGTCTGGTGGAAACTATTGTGCCTGGGTACAGGAACCCTACCTGATCACCTCATTTTGCTGATAGCTTTCCCTTTTCAAATGTGGTTTTTGTGAGATTCTTTATAATTCAGCTTGTTGCTTAATGCTAGGGATCGGAATTTTGGTTTCAGATAAAACCAAAAGTACCCAAAAATGGCCATTTCGGATTAATCTGACATTTTGGTTCTTTTTCAATTTTGGTACTATCGGATTTTTAACATTGCAGTTCATGCCCCATTAATCGCAATGTTAAAAATCCGGTACAAAAATCAATGCAAAAGATCCAATAGTAATGAAACCGAAAAAGATCCAAAATTCATGAGAATTGATGCCGAAATAGACTGAGGCCAATATTTTGCAGAATCCCATCCCTAATAGCTTTATGGTGATTGTGTAGGATTTGCTTGTGTGTGGTCCTTGGGGTTGGCCTGGGTTTTTCACTTAGTTTGGCCACAGGCTTTTCCTGTGGTTTTTACCTAATCACTTCAGATTCTGCAGCTTCTTGGTTCCTGAGATGCATAATTCTCCTCTGCCTCACAGGGGTGGTGTGTATGGGCGAGGTTTAATTTCCAGCCTATAAACCAGTCTGTAATCCTGATAGGAGGTATTGTGCCAAGTGTGAAGTGCTTTGTGATACTTATAATTGCCGGTGAGAGCAAGGCGGTTAATGCAATATGGGGGACTCCTTCTGTATAAGCATCCGGTTTCAGAGTGACTGAATGGTGAATGGATTTTGACAGGTTAGGGGTGTGCACCAGACCACCATGTCGTTTTTGTTTTCGTTATTTAAAAATGTCGTTTACATTATTCAAAAATGTCATTTTTGTTATTGTTTTCACTTTCGTTATTGATATCGTTATCTGTAGCGCTCCCAGTAACATTTTAAGTGAAGATTTTATCTTTGGTATTGGTATCATTGATTCCCGTGTGCAACTAATATCTATCTAAATCTAAGGGAGACAGGGAAAGGGAAAAGGAAAACTATTATCTAATCAATTATCTATATAACTATTCTATTCTAATCTAATCTGATACTACCTATCTATATATAATGTACATGGGGAAGAAGGGCAGGGAAAGGGAGAAGGTAAAATCTAGGGTAGGAGGAAGGAAAGGTATTGGTGGTATCACGATGAAGGCTAGGGAGGATTTTTTGTGTGCAAGCACCACAGTTCTGTAAATGCAACCTGACAAGCAGAGCTCTCACAGAACTCAGAGAAAAAGCCTGGCCCTCCCATTATAAAGGGTTGCAGTGCCTTCCCCTAGAGCCCCCCTGAGCGACTGTGGGAGGCAGCAGGCAATCTGAGTGCCATGAGACGGCTGGGGCCGGCTTGTGCTGCTCATTGGCCAGCCATACATCCATCAGATACTGCTGAGCTGCTCACCCCTCCCAACACAGGCAAAGTTCAAGAGTTCAGCCCTGTTTAGGACTCAGAGATGTCTGTGCTTTCCTCCCCTCTCCACATTTCCCCTCCAAAACCCAACTGCCACAGCACTAACAACTACAACAATAACTACGTCGTTTTCGGTATCATTATCATCATTATTCTCGGTTGTCATTTTTGTTGTTGTTATTCTTGGTTGTCGTTTTCGTTATTGCAATAACGAAAACATTTAAAAAAAATTGTTGTTGTAATAATGAAAATGACATGCACACCCCTACGACAGATAAGGGAACAGGAAGTCTTTTCCAAGGAGGCACCAGGAAAGAGGCATGTCAGTCCACAGCTCTGTTCCTTCATTCCTAGTCAGAGCCATAACATGAGATCTAGAAACGATTGCAAAACTAACTAGGGTCATTCAGCCACAATGTACTATTGGACTATACTAGTAATCCAAAGGGAGTCGATGTCTCTGAGGCTAAATCCACTGACTGCACCTACATACGACTGCTGTTGTAACATATGTCCTACTTTTTGGCCATTTTGATTCCTCCCTACACCTCAGTTGTTACATTTTGTCACTCTGCTACAGACCACGGCCCTCCAAAATGTATGTCGCACAAATTGAATCCCCCTGGTCATGCTCACATTTTTAATAGAAGAACTGTAGAGCCTCATGTATTAGGGGTAAGGGATATCTTGTTAATTTTCAAACATAGAAATGGAATTGAAGAACAAGTAACAAGAAATGATGGTTACATCATGTTACAGCCAATAACTTTTGCTTCCCTTGTTATGATCTGTCAAAACTTTGCTATCTCCCTTCTATCCCTTCTTGGTCATATACTTTAATAGACAATCCTTAAACAGAGGCTACAGAAGGGAGTGGGGAACCTTTTTCCTGCAATGGGTTACTTTGACATTTAGTACAAACATCAGGGCCTCATAGAAATTTGGAGCAGGAATGAACTCAAGAAAAGGGTCAAGATCATTACTCTGTTCCATTGATCTCTCCCCTGTCCTTTTATGCATTATCTTGTCTCTTCTCTTATTACCCTACAATCACTCTTTCAGTGCTTGGGAGTAGGAAAGGGATCCAGATTCAGAAACTGGAGACGGGCCAAATAAAAACAATCCATGCGTCGCATTTGACCCCCTGGAGCTGAGGTTCTCCATGCTTGGGATACAGCAAAGCCTTAGAAAACCTAGCCTGACTTCACTTCGGGGGGTGGGTGGGGGTGGGTGTACGTATTTATTTATTTTATTTATTATTTATTTCTGTCACTTGTACCCCGTCCCTCCTGTAAACAGCTCAGGGCGGCTTCCAACAATATAAATACATAAAAACAATATAAAACAATTTAAAATAATCAGCAATAAAAATGTTTAAAACAGGGCCCCCGGAGATTAAAACAGGATAGGGGCGAAGAAACCGTAACCCTAACCCAGCCCCCACCCTCAAAGGCCTGGGCAAACAGCCAGGTTTTACAACACCGCCAGAATGGCAATAGGCTTGGGGCCAGGTGAGCTTCCTCCGGAAGGGAGTTCCAAATACATGGCCCGGCCACCAAGAATGCCCTCTCTATTGTGGCCCCCCGCTTTACGCGGGGAACCTCCACGAAGGCACCCCCGGTAGACCGCAGGATCTGCTCTGGAGCATGGTGGGCGAGGCGGTCCTTTCTTATAACAGAGATGAGAAGCAGCACAGGTGCAACAGGACAGCTGAGGGTTACGGTTTGGCTGTTCTCACTGAGAGGAAAGGCAAGAATCCTTCCAATTTCAGGAATTACTTTGGTCCTGACTAAAGAAAAAGAGGATGTGCGAGCCAAATGAAAGGAATAGTCCATTAGCAGCTAGTAGTCCGGTAGGTTTGGGGAATGTAATATCTTACTGTTGGAAGCTTGCAGTGAACAACAGGGAATGGATCGCCCCATGACAATGGCGGCTGGTGGGTTTGGAGGCTGGTGGGGCAGTGGCAGAGCCCAGCCTAGGGGTGGAGCCTGGGCAATGGTAGGCGGACCCAGGGCAACCATCGGTGGAGCCAGGGCAATGGTAGGCCAGTTGCGTGGCATAACCCAGCAGCAAGGAGTTCCCAGGGTTAACATTGGCTGGACATGACATTAGTTAATGCTGGGAATGCTGCTGTGTGAAGCACTGCCACCGGGGATAGAGAACCCTCTTACTGGGGTCCCATTCACTCTTTCTCACTGGGTCCAAATTAACCATAGTAGGTTAAAAAAATAGATCACGTTGCGATCGCCTACCTTTATCCTGAATCCTCGATTTTCAGGGCATCCTTGGCCACCTGTAGTTTTCAGAAGGTGTAGGCTTTTGGACAAGCCTTCCTTCTGGCTTGGAGAACTGGGAGGAATGAGTTAACTTCCTGTTCTGCGACAAGCCAAATCAGAAGAGAATGAAAGGGAAGAGAAGGACAGGACAGAGGAGAAGTAGGAGGGAAAGGGTTTGGTTTTGGTGCACGAGAAGAGGAAGGGGAAGAGATCGGTTCATTGGGGGACAGGGGGAAAGGGTTTCCTTGTTGTCTGCAGCCTTCTCTTCTGCCGTGCTCCTACCTACTTTCTCCTCTGTTCACAAGGAAAGCGAGGTGTGGAATCATGCCAAATCTCAGACAAACTGGATAGAAAAAAGAAGCAAAGTACTTTAGATGTTTGAATTTTGAATGATATTTTTAATTTTGCTTCTTTGTGGACCTCTCCCCCAAAGAAGAGGTCCAAGACCCTCCTAATCCCCATGCCATCACTTACCATTATCCAGAACCCTTTTCATTTTCATGCTCTCCTTGGCTGCCTGTAGTTTTCTATGGCAGGCTCCCAGTCCCCAGACAGCCAAATGCCTGTCCAAGCACACAGGCCTTTTAAAAAGGTTTGACGAGTTTCAGGACTCTTCTGCAAGCAAACCAGGCCCATTCAGACCAGCATCCCTAGTAGCTACACCCTATCTCCGACAGCCAAACGTCTGTCCAAGCAAACAGGTCCTTTTAAAAAAGTCTGATCAGTTGCAGGGCTGCACTGCAAGCAAACCAGCCCCATCCAGACCAGCATCCCTAGCAGCTATACCCTTTCCCCAGCATCCAAATGCCTGTCCAAGCACACAAGCCTTTTAAAAAAAGGTTTGCCTGTTGCTGGCCTGCATTGCAAGCAAACCACTTTCCAGCAGCAGTGAAACAGCGACAGGAGGGACCATTTTAAAAAAAGAGTAGCCACAACCAGTAGACCTACAAATTCACAAAATGGCCTCTCTAATAGAGAGGTGGAGGCCATTTTGTCTCTACTCACAACATCCCACCAAACTACAATGGGAGGGGCCATTTTAAAATGCAAGGAACATTCCAGCAAAAATTGGATTGGAAACCCTTCCTCCATCCAAGCCCCATGGTACCCCACACAGAAAACAGAAAATGTATGTGTAAAAGAGGAAAGGGACCAATTTTAACTAAGAAAGAATATTCATGGCCAGTGAGGTCCCAGAAAATGGCCATGACCTTTGCACATGCTTGGGAGAGGAGAGGGGAAACTGGTAAACACACAATAAGCAAAAACAAACCACTGAAACCATATCTTCTCAAGCCAACCATCTTATCCTCAACACATCACAAAAGCGGCAGCGAGGAGTTCCACTTGTCCTCCTAAACATGGTTCACTTCATATCTCTTGCACCCGCCCCCATGTGTCACGGTCTCCCAGTCCATGGCCAGCCCCATTGCCAAGCCAGACTCTCCATGTCCACCCCCACTCCCCTTGCCCATATCTCTCAGTGCACCCACTCCCCCCACTTATGGTTGCCATAGATGCAAATGTTTGGAGGGTACGTATGAGATATACAGGTTGCAGTGCTGCATTGGTTCCAATGCAGCACTGCAACCTGTATATCTCATAAGTGCCCTCTAAAAAATTGCAGCTATGGCAACCCTACCCATACTCCATTGCCCAGCAAGACTCCCCGAGTCCCCCCACTCTCCCAGTGTACCCCACTCTACCCCTCCCCCATGTCTCCCAGTGCACCTCCTACCCCTACCACATTGCCTAGGCAGACTCCCCAGGTCCCCACCTCCCCCCACCCCCATTGCAACCCCGTTCCCCAGACACCCCAAGGCAGCTGGCAGCACAATCATATTTATTTATTTCAATTTTTTCCAGCACCCTCCTGGTCACACAGCAGCTTGGGGTGGCTTACAACACACACAATCAACAATTATAATTCATAGTTAAAGCATACTATTACTCACAATTTAAAAATTAATTTAAAATATCATAAAATACAAAAAATATACTAAAAGGGTGGAACCAATCTGTATGTAATAATAACCATATGTGATATCATCTCATAATAATCACTATTTATTATAATGTCCCCCTTCCTCCCAAGACAAGTCCCCCAGCCCCCGGGGCCCCCCAAAAAAGCCAAGGCCAACCCCGATCTCGGTCCCCAATATACTCACCCCACTGGAGGACAGGATGATGGGCTTGATGATGGACCCTTGGTCTGACTTGGCACTACTTAACTTGCTTCCTTGAGATTATTATTATTATTAAATAAAATATTGTCTATAAATAAATATAATCTAACAGTGATCCTGAATGAAAAAGATTCAGTCTGACCACCAGCCGGCTGGCCAACTGCAAACTCTCTCTCTTGAACTGAAAGAGAGAGAAAATGGCACCTGGTGGAGTCACCTTTATATATGCTCTAGTCTCTGAAGCAAGCAGCTCCCACCCTCACACCACATGACAGAGAAAAAGCCCGCGCTCAAAGACACTAAATAAAAGTAACACAAAAAACCACAAGCACTTTCCACCCCCCCATTTGCTGTTCCACTGGCCAATAGCACACCCCTCCCCACACACATCCATTGCTCCCCCTCTTTACCCCCTCTCCTGCCCTCAGGCTGACAAGGGCTACAGCCCATATAACGTTACTGTGCTGCCAGTTGCCTCTTCACAGAGCTCCATGAAAGACTTCCCCTGCAATCCTGCCAACGCAGTGCTCTTTCCTATGAACATGCACTGGATGGCACTCCCTAGCTGCCCAATGCATGTTCTGTGAAGTTTTGACCCTTACAGGTCTCCACCACGCTCACTCTGACTCCTCCCCCTCCTAAAGTAATCAATCAACGAGAGCCTCTGGCCCTCCCAGCAAGTCTGACCCTCTCCACAGTTTGTGCAGAGCCTAGGAGCTCACTCGCGTATGCACACTCCTCAAAACAAAGTTCAGAGCACCGGAGTGGCTTGAAACAACCGTGTCAGCACTCTGAACATGCAGTTGGCACTGGGGAATTGGGGACAGGAGGAAAGGTAAATTTACTGTACCTACCTTAGTTACTGGGTATGTGGGGGGGCGGGCCAGGAGGGGCATTGCCCATCCTTCCTAGGGGTGGCACTGCCGCTGCCCCATGGTGACCTGTTGGGTACTTCAAGCAACCAAGATTGGCCACCATCAGAAACAGGATGCTGGGCTCGATGGATCATTGGTCTGACCCAGAATGACACTTCTTATGTTCTTAAACTGTATGTTGCAAAGAGAGGTGCAGAAAACACTCTTGAGCAGCACTTTCATGTTACTGCTTTCTGCTGTCAAGACATCAGATGGCATTGCTATTGATCTGCCTGTCTCCCTGTTTGGAGGGGGTAGGTGGGGAGCAGCTGGTCGATTATGGCAGAGGCCTCTCCATACAGGAAGACAGTTTCCATGCACTCTGGAGAAATTCTGCTCTGTCTCCAACTGCTGAGCACCGATAGCCTAATTCTGAAATACTGACAAGAGGTGTGAACGGCACCGGAAGGCTGGAGAGAGAGGCAGAACTGAGTTTAACCCTTACCTGGCTGGTACTATTAGAGCAGGGGTGGGGAACCTCAGGGCCAGGGGCCAAATGTGGCCCTCAACAAGATTTTATGTGGCCCCTTTCCAGTGCCTGGATCTGACCCCTGGATCCATTATCTGCTCCAAGTACTGAAAAACTGAGCTCATGATAATGGAGCAGAGAGGAGGGTATGCACCCACAGGTAGGGGACAGATCCACAGCACAGATCCATGATCTGGCCCCGCCTTTTCTTGAATGAACCCATTAAGCACTCCCACCCCCAACCTCTATGTGGCCCTCGGAGCTTGTACTAATATTCAATGTGACCCCCAGGACAAAAAAGTTTCCCCACCCCCGTTTTAGCGGGACATTGGGGGTGGGAGGAGGACCCAGGTAAAAAAGGTGTGAGGGGCTGATTGCTTCAGATAGGCCAGTGTGATCCAGGGATTAGGACACTGAACTGGAAACTCTGAAGCCTTGGGTTCTATAAGCCAGTGTCTCTTTGTGCGTTAGGTGTTGGCCATGGGGACTGGGAGGACCAGGGTTGAAATCCTGTCTTAGTCATGGTCATGCTGGATGGCCTTGGGTCTCAATTTCCCCATTTGTAAAATAAGAATATTAATGACCCTACCTCGTAGGGATTTTGTGAAGGGGGAGCTAGATACACACCTCACACCCTTATTTAGGAGGGATGGTCTCTGGTCCTAAAACATCAGTAGAGAGAGACAAAAAGAGCAGGATTCAAGCCTCTGGCACCTCTTCCCAGTCCAAAGAAAAGCCCTTGAGAGGATAATAAGGAAAGGATGGAAACCACAAAAAAAACCCAACTAAGTGGAATGAGATGAAGCTTGAGAGCTACCATCCCTCTTTGTGCACTTGGGATATCGGTAGGTCTGTGTCCATGCATAAGTATGTGAAGGGTGGAGCTTATATGCCAAGGGGTGGAGCTTACTAATAAAGTGTGTGGGGCTTGTCTAACTACTCAAAATGTTGGGAGGTAGGTAGATAAGGATTGTAAATTGCTCTCAATCCTAACATCAGTGATAAAGAAATAATCCCTTTCTCTACCACTGATGTACTGTATAGGGATGGGCGAACAGATCGTGGTTTGGTCCGGTTCGACCATTTGGTTTGGTTGCTGCGTTCGGCCGTTTGGTTCGGTCGTGTTCGGTTCGGGCGTTCGGAAAAAGTATCACGAGAGCCTGTGATCACCCCGGAAACAGGAAATTCAAGTGTGTATGTAGCTTGTGTGGGTGAGAGCATGTGTTGTGACTGGCTGTGTGCTCGTTTTTGATTCGTGTATGTTTTGGCTGCGTGATGTGTGTTAGTTTTGGTTTGGCTGGTTGGTGAGTATTGGTGGGTGCTGCGTGTGTTGTTGGGTGTGTGTTTAAAAAAATAAAAATAAAAATAAAATGGAGAAGAAGGTGACCAGTGCCACCACCATTAAACGCCAGGCCTGGGGGAAGGCCAAGGTGGTGGAGCCAGTGGTGGAGGAAGAGGTTCCTCCAGCCACTGCTGGACCTTCGGTGGTGGAGGAGGAGCCAGAGCCAGCGGGCACAGGAGGTGCTGCTGCCACAGCTGCCAGGTTTGTAAACTTTTTTTTTTTTTACTTTGAGGACAAGAAACGTAGGGCTCTATCCGTTAGAGCAAGCTCACTGGTGTCAGGCATCAGTCAGGCACAAACAGTGGGCATCAGTGGGTAGCTGCGGATGTCTGCCACAGAGAGAGAGGGTACTGTAGTGTGCGGGGCTCCTTCATTAGTCAGACACAAGCACGAGAAGCACCCCCACCTAAACATGTCTACCAGCCATCCCCACTCTCCAGTTGCCATCCCTACCTAGCACCCCCAAATAAGGACAGGATTTGCACATGCCAGCCAGGGTCTCTCCATTGCCATCCCTCCCTAGCAGCACCCCAGGGAGGACAGGATTGGCACGTGCCAGCCGGGGGGGGTCTCCATTTCCATCCCTTCCTAGCAGGCAGCACCCCAAGGAGGACAGGATTGGCACGTGCCAGCCAGGGGGTCTCCATTGCCATCCCTCCCTAGCAGCACCCCAGGGAGGGCAGGATTGGCACATGCCAGCCAGGGGGGGTCTCCATTGCCATCCCTTCCTAGCAGGCAGCACCCCAGGGAGGGAAGGATTGGCACGTGCCAGCCAGGGGGTCTCCGTTGCCATCCCTTCCTAGCAGCACCCCAAGGAGGGGCAAATTTGCACGTGCCAGCAAGGGTCTTTCTAGTTGCCATCCCTAGTGCCCCAAGGAGGGCAGGATTTGCACGTGCCAGCAAGGGTCTTTCTAGTTGCCATCCCTAGTGCCCCAAGGAGGGCAGGATTTGCACGTGCCAGCCAGGGTCACCATCTCCCATTGCCATCCCTAGCACCCCAAGGAGGGAGGACTAGAGGCATCATCATAAATGCATGATATTACTCAGGTGTTGTTTGTGTGTTCGTTTCAGAGAGGAATCGGATGCCAGCACTGGTGCCCCGCTGTGCAGGACACCCAGGTGGAGGTCGGACTCTCCAGTGCCACCCCCAGACAGTTGACAGATAAAACAATCCGATGTCTGGAGGTTTTATGACAAGGGTGACAGAATCACCATCTGCAAGGTAGGGCACGGGGGCTGGAACAACAGAGAATGGATTGCCCTATGACCCGTTAGGAATGGAAGTCCCCTGTGGAGAAAGATTGGCCACCCACCCACTTGTGGAGACAGAATGCAGGCACGGCTTGACGCAGACCATTGGTCTGATGTAGTATGGCACTTCTTATGTTCCTATGTTTTTATGCTCTTTAGATCTGCAGCAAAAGATTAAGGAGACAGAGAGAGGGGATCACGTCGGGGCTAATCCTCCACATTGAAAAGCTCCACGGCCAGATGGTGAAGCGGCAGGAGGACTCTGACATGGCTGTGGAGCCTGAGCAACAGCGCCAGAAGAAGGGGGGGGGGAGGCAACCCACAAGCAATGGCGTGTAAGCCCTCCCCCCCCTCCAACCCCGATGTGGAGACCCCTGGACCCCAGGAGTCTCCTGAGGCCAAGGCCTTTCAGGCCGAGTTGGAAAGGCCCACCCGGGACTTTGTGGCTGGCCTGCAGATGACAGCAGCCACAATGGAGAACCGCCTGGTGGAGTAGTTCCAGGCGGTCCAGGTGGAAACGAAGAAGGTGGAGGGGTACAGCCAGTACGTCTCCGCCGAGATGGAACACCTGGAACTATACCTCCAGGTGCTTTCCAGGTGGCAATCAGACATGGAAGGGGCCATGGAGTTTGCCATGGCCCAAGGTTATGAACTGCAAGAGTCCCAGGTGGCCGCCCCTCAGCCTGTGCTGTGCCCCAATGGATGTTGCCTTTCCCCCAATTCCCGAGGGACAGGCCCAGAGACTCATAGTTTAATTTATAAGTTTCCATTGAATGTTTGCTTTTGGTTTCAGACTGTTGTTGTTGTTGTTTTGTTGTTGTTTAAATAGTTTTAATAAAAGTTGTATTTCTTGTTACGAGCTTCGTTTGACCTGTCCAATCTTTTATCCCTATGTGCTGAAGTTCTGTCTGGCAGGTGGCAGAATCTCGTACAGCTTGTCGATCCCTACCAGCAGCACCTGCCACCCCATGTAGCGTAGATATTAACCCAAAGATGTGCTGCGCCAGCAGCAGGGTCTCAACTAGCAGAAACCCCCCCGGGAGGTGCAGGGCTTGTGTTTGTGTGGGTGGGTGTGACAGAGAGTAAGAGAGACAGGCTCCAGCAGGCGGCAGGAGCTGGTGGTCGAAGGGGCTTTTATTTATAGCAGCTTCAGTGGCCATCCATGGGTGGGTATGGAGGAGTAGGGTTTTTTTT
>QEPC01006384.1:4871292-4896463 GCA_003113815.1 Sphenodon punctatus
CCAGCTCCTGTCTCTCAGATTGTAAGCCCTAGGGGCAGGGACCGTGTCTATTTTATTACTTTGTAAAGTGCCAGGTACACTGCTGGTGCTATATAAATGTTTGTTAATAATAATAATAATAATAATAATAGTGGAATGACAGTCTAAAGCCTATCGGGCACACTTCATTCAATCGTGCGATAGGTGGTAGCAGCAGGTACAGGAACGCACACAGGAAGGCAGGGAGGCATATATAATATGTAGTGTTATAGTCCATCTCATTATGGTAGGTTTGCTGGGTGGTGGATGTTGGCAATGGGCATTGGGTTCATGAACACAAATGGGAGTTTTTCCTGGTTCTGGCAGGTGGCAGCCAGGGTAGCTGGATACACCTACCTCTCCCCCTCCAATGCCCATCCCTCTCGTTCTAGCTGGGAAACTCTCTCTCTCTCTCTGGCCATATAGTGCAGGTGACAGCATGGGTGGGATCGTGTCTGTCTCTCCTTCTAGCAGTGGGGAGACTTTCTTTCTTTCTCTCTCTCTCCCTCCACATGAACAGCAGGTTGCGTAAAGAAAAGTTGGAATGACAGGGCACAAGAACCCTGAGGGTGGGTCCTGGGGCTGGAGTGGCAGCTTCTAGATATTGGCCACAGTCCTCCCTGCCAGTAACATAGGCCCCAGAACCCTGAGGGTGAGCCCTGGGGCTGGAGTGGCTGTTTCTTGATGCAGTTGAAAATTAACTCTCTGTGTGAGGAATGACGGCCCCAGACCCATGATGGTGGGTCCTGGGGCTAGAATAGCAGCTTCTGGGTATTGGCCACAGCCCTCCCTGCCTGTAACTTGGCCTCAGAACCCTGACTGCGGGTCCTGGGGCTGGAGTGACTGTTTCTTGGTGCGGTTGAACGAAGTCTCTCTCTGCAAGGAATGATGGCCCCAGACCCATAACGTTGGGTCCTGGGGCTAGAGTGGCAACTTCTAGGTATTGGCCACAGCCCTCCCTGCCAGAAACATAGGTGCCAGAACCCTGAAGGTGGGTTCTGGGGCTGGAGTGGCTCCTTCTCAGTGCGGTTGAACGATGGCTCTCTGAGAGTGGAATGACGGGCCCCAGAACACATGGCACAGACAGCATGGGTAGCATTGGCAGCAGAAGACTTTGGATTGCCAGGGCACAGAACCCATGGCAGGGACAACAGAGGCAACATTAGCAGCAGACATTTCCCAGAGGCAGCATTGGCAGCTGGTGCAGACATTGGATTGCCCGGGCACAGGACCCATCGCATGAATAGCAGAGGCAGAATTGGCAGTAGCAGCAGCAGACATTGCGTTGCCCAGGCACAGAACCCTTGGCACAGACAGCATATAGGCCTGGGGCCATTGGCATCAGCAGACAGTGGGTTGCCAGGGTATAGAGCCCTTGCCACAGATGGCATATAGGCCGGGCCTGGGGGCCATTGGCACTAGCACCAGCAGACATTGGTTTCCAGGGTACAGAACCCTTGGCACAGACGGCATATAGGCCTGGGGAGCATTGGCATTAGCAGCAGCAGACATTGGTTGCCGGGGCAGTCAGTCAGGTGGCATGGCATGAGCGGCAGTCAGGCAGACTGAGACAGGGTTCGAGCTTTGCAGGTGGGCAGGCGGGCAGGCAGCGTGGCATGAGAGGCAGTAGGGTAGGCAGACTTGGGCAGGATTTGAGCTAGGCAATCTGGGTGGGCAAACAGGCACCTTGGCATGGGAAGCAGGAAGGTGGAATGAGGAATGCTTTGAGCTTGGCGGCAAGCTGGACGCGCAGACAGGCAGCGTGGCATGGGGGGCAGATGGGCTGGGACATTGGTAGCAGGGCACTCAGATAGGGTAGCAAAGACTGTGCAGCGTGAGAGAGCGAGAGCCAATCAGCGTCACATAGGTGGGCCGAGATTGTGTAGCCATAGGCTGGCTGGCAGGCTTACAGTTTGTTTCCCAATGCCACCCTGCATCATGAGGTCAGTCAGATAAGGTGGCCGAGGCCGTGTGAGAGTGAGAGTGAGAGTGAGAGTGAGAGTGAGAGTGAGAGTGAGAGTGAGAGTGAGAGTGAGAGTGAGGCTGGGCGGGTGCCAGGCATTGGGAGGGAGGGACAGCACCTCAGCAGCACAGGAGCAGTAGCCCTAACCCAGATTGAGGAGGAGGAACCCCGTCCCAACTGCCCCTGGCATGGGATGGCATGTGCCACTGCCCCATCACTCCTTGTCCAGGGGCAGCTTGGGGAATCCCAGCAGCGGAAGGTTCACCTTTAGGAAAAACAACTGCTCCACCAACTTGGCCCCCAGTCTCAGGCGGTGCGGGGAGCAAATGTCCCCATCCGCAGAGAGCACCCTCTCGCTGCGGACACTGGTTGGTGGGCAGGACAGGATACCCTTGGCAACTTTTGACAGGGCAGGCTACACGTTGGCCTTGCCGGCCCAGTAGGCCAAGGGATCACTGCTGGGATCAATGCATGGCTGCTCCTCCAGGTAGGTCTCCACTGCTGCTGAGTTACCATCATACTCCCTCTGGTAGCTCTGGGTGGGCACCTACTGCCCTCAGCCACACTGCTTTCCCTTTTGTTCTGGGCCCCATGCTCCCCAGAGTGGCCTGCACACAGGAGAAGCTGTTGGCAGTAGGGGTCCTGCTGCTGCTGCTGATCATGCTGCTGGTGCTGCCGCTACCGCTAGGGCTGGGGGCAGGGATAGACCCAGATGGCTGGAAGGGGTCGCTGCTCCCACTCCCCCCAGGGGCATCCTGCTTCATGGCCCGCTCTGCCTGCTGCATCTTCTGCACCAGCGCACCCTTCTGGAGGCCATAGACATCTGTCTCAGGTGCCATGCTGCCCTTGATCCTGGGGTCTAGCATGGTTGCCAGGACATATTCCTCCTGGCGCAGGAGCTCATAAAAGCGCGCACTCAGCCCCGCCTTCAGCTCCCGTGACAGGTCAAGTGTCTCATTGGACATCTTCCTGCCCAGAGGGCCACAATTCCACCCCCTGAGAATCTCGTCCAGGCTGCTGCGGAGACTATGGACCAGTGGGGTCACCTGGCTGAGGGTGGCTGTGGAGCTGCTCACGGTCTCCGTCATGGCCAGGAACGGTCTCAGGATGAAGACCATCTGAGCAGTCATCTCCCATTCCCCCCTGTTGTACCCTGGAAGTGCCTCAATGTCTGTCTCCAGTTCCACCTGATGCTCGAGTGGCTTTCTGTTCAAGAAGCCACTCGAGCATCAGGAAGGTGGAATTCCACCTGGTGGAGACATCCTGGATGAGCATGTGCACCTGGGACCCTTGCTCTTCCTGCTTCTCCCGGAGGACTCGCTGCCCTTCACGCTGTGGTTGAAGAACCCTGCCAGCTTCCTCCCCCTGTCGACCAAGGAGCTAAGGGTGCCCGGACCAATCCCCTTCTCCCCCAAGCCCAGAGCATCCTTCACCATGAGACTGAGGGTGTGTGCGGTGCAAGGGATGCTTGTGAAGCCCCCATCATGGACTTCCCTGAGTATATTGGCCACGTTGTCCGTGACCACACACCCCTTGGTGAAGGCTGTGCCTGGTGTGACCCGCTCCCTCACCATGGTGGCTAGGGCTGCCTCAAGGTTCCTTGACGTGTGGGAACTGTCCATGACTTGTGCCTGAAGCAGGGCCCACCTGTACCCTGCTTCAGGACCCCTCCTGCCACTGCCAAGCGCTGCCTCTGGGTCCTGCCACCAGTGTGCAGTCACTGCCAGGTAGGCGTGCTGGGTGTGTCTGGTGGACCACAGGTCAGTGGTGAAGTGGACCGTGGGCCCCCCACACTCCCTGCCAGCTGCTCCCTCACCCGCTCCTTCAAAGCCCTGTAGAGCTGTGGCACCACAGTCCAACTCAGGGTGGAGCGGGAAGGCAGCTTAAAGTTGGGGGCCAGGAACCCAATCAGCCACTGGAAGCCCTTGTCCTCCACAATTGACAAGGACTGCGCATCCAGGGCAATCATTTCTGCCAACAGGCACTTCACTTTATCTTGGAAGCCAGTGCCACGGCGCCCTGCCGATGGCCTTGACAGATCCCCCCCACCCCAGCTCCTCCATGGTGGACTGACGGCGCTGCTGGGGATGCTCCTGCTGCTGTTCTGCCCCCCTAGCAGGAGGAATACTGCTCCTGCTGAAAGAGGCAGCGGTTGGTGCTGGTGTAGGACGCTGGCCCACTGAAGGAGTCGGACGCTTGGCCGCTGCAGTCGGGAACCCGCTTGCATCCACTTCCCCTGCCTTCCCGCTGAGCAGCAAAGCACTGTGGCATGACTTTCGGTGCCTCGCCATTGCAGTTGTGCCAAGGTTGCTGAGCACCTGCCCACCCTTTACCACCTGTTTGCATACAGTGCACTGCACCTCTCTGGGATCATCTGCCCGCACCTGCTTGAAATGATCCCAGAGTGAGGATTCCCCCCCCCCCGCCTTCTGGCCCGCCCCAGGTGACGCACTGCTGCCAGCACTGCTGGGAGGGGGAGAACTTGGTGGCACTGGTGACACAGCTCTGGGAGGAGGCTCAGCCATCGCCTCAGCTGCAGACATCTCCTCTGCATCACTAGTGTCTGCCTCTGACTCACTGTTGTCCGCAATCACGGTGATGTCCCGTGAAGGGGAGTACTGGGACTCTGAGGCTAGATTGCCCATGCCCGCCATGCTGCTGGCACTCTCCCTGTGCCGCCCTTTGTAGCTGCTAGTGCTGCTGTTGCTGCTGCTCCTCTCCCTACTGACATTGCCCGGGGATCGGGCCCTGCCTCTAGCAGCCGGGGTGGGATCCACCAGCTCTGGACCGCTGGGGATTGACTCGACAGTGGGGGACATTGGTGGCCCTGGAGGAACATTGGAAGCAGCACCAGCAACTGCTCTAGCACCAGCAGAGACAGATGTAGCCTCATGTGCTGCAGGCCTCCCAGTGCCCTGCATGGCCATGGAGGAGGGTACTGCCAGGAGGCGACACTGAGTCGCTGAAGTCTGGGGCCCTAAAGCAGGCCAGCTGAGTTTAGGGTATGCTGGTGTGCTCGGGCTACTGCTGCCTGCTGCCACTCCCCTGGCACGGTCCCTGCTGCCTCTGGGACATGCCCCATTGCCTCCCCTATGGGCAGCAGACTGGCCTCTCCTTCCCTTCTCTATTCCTCCCTCCAAAATAATGTTTTTATATTGTTTTTTTAAATTTGTGTTTAATTTTTTATTTAAATGTTTTATCTAATATTATATCTATCCATCTCTACACTAAATCTAACTGCTATTAACTATTCTAAAACCTATTGAACTAAATGGAAAATCCTAATAATTAACTACAAAGGCCTTGTCCTACAAACTAGGGGTGGGAATTTCGGTTCCCCCCGTCTCCGATACTGCCGGTATTTTGCTGTACCAGCAGTATCGGATGAATCCGGTAATTGGGTGTACTGGTGCTGGTTCCCCGTGATGGATTTTTTTACATTGCGGCCATTGAAATGAATGGCCGCAATGTAAAAGAAACAACTACAACAAAAACACTTTCCCTCCCCTGTCTAGGCTGCGTGGGTGGAAGGGGGGACACCCCCCACCCATCCTGCCCAGCCTGGATTTTAAAAAAAAATTTTTTTACACAAGTCCCTGCTAGTGTGGGCTCCGTGCCGCTGCCGTGCCCGGACCCCGCACCAGCAGGTACTAGGGTGATCCCTGGGGGGGGGGGTGGTTTAACACCCCCCCCCTACCCCAGGGATCACCCTACCTCCCACCCAGGGATTGCCTACCTTTTGCGCTCCGGGTGGCGGCGGTGGCAGCTGCAGCATGGCAGTCCGGGGGCTTCAGCGCTGGCTGGCTTCAGTGCTTTACTAGACCTTCCGGGGAACTTCCGGGTTAGGCTGAGAGAATAGTGTGATTGGCCTAAGGTCACCCAGTGAGCTTCTGGCTAAGGCAAGACCTCCCCCCTCCCCCCCTCCACACCTTCTTAGCCATTACACCATGCTAGCTCTCAGCTGGAAAATAATCCTCTCTGCTTCTTCACACCAACATTTGAAGCATCCGCGTAGCTCTGATGACTTGTCCATCAAGTGGACAGTAGCAAGGCAGCAAAGGCCTTCCCGTAACTAAAGCATTTGCAGGAGTCTTGAGCAGCAAGGGAGAAAAGTCCTATGAAACAGCCTCTGGTCTCTAATCTCGTGATAACGAAGCTTTGCTAGAATAGCTTCTCTGACCAACCATCCCACCAAGCCCAGGGAACAGAGCTGAAAGAAATACCTGTGAAAATGGGTAAAAAAAACCGATTGAATTCTTGGTACTTGACCCACCACCTCCAGGTACTAATCAATAACTGATTACTAGTGCTCGATGATTTATCTGATCTCCTAATTTACCGACTTCTGGTCTTGGAATACCGACTTGCTGTCCTGTTTTTTTTTCAATTTTCCCATTCCCTTTGGTAACGATAGTTCCTGATTATTATTATTTTTGGGCGGGTGTGTGTAATCAGATACCCGACCTGCACGTAGGTACCTGGCACAGTGGCCAAAATTGCAGGTGTCACCCCAATCAGGGAGCCTCTTCAGCTGTTCCGATGCTGGGGAGAAGTCTTTGGTCCAGGGATTTTGCAACACTTTTATTTCAACGCTGCAGTGTCTGACCTAATCCTCGTCCCCCTGCTACTCATCCCACCACATCCTCCTTTACCCCATTTCCTATTTTCCTCCTCATTTAATTGCCTTTCAGAACTGTTTTCCAGGGCACAGGCAACCTGATTGAATCCAGTGTCTTGGTGAAATCTTGTCAGACAGTCACTCTCTCTTGCTCTCATACATATGTAGAGGAGATGAAGGAATAGGGTCCCTTGTCAGATAAGGCCTGGCTAAATTAATATCAGTTTTAACCTGCACGTGTTGGCCCACCTACCTTCCAACCTTTCCTCTGCTATGCCTGTCTCCAATCTGTTCCTGCAGGATGGAACAGCACCTTGTTACACACAGAGAAAGTAGCAAGTTCACTGCTGGGAGTTGGGGAAGAGAGGCTTATTGCAGTCTTGAATGAAAGGTTCATTCAAATGAATCATTTGGTTGAATTTGCACCATCTGAATTGAAACCAACAAAGCAGATTGGAATCGTTCCTTTGCACTTTGCCCTGGGTAGTTTGGTTCTTGTGTTTTGTCACAAGGAGTAGCTAAGTCAAACTATCGGATGTTCCCAAAATAACCTAACTAACAACACAACAAAATAAGCAATGCAGACAAAATGGAATTCCCAAATAAATGGGTTTGGGAATCCCCGTTTTGGTAACAGACAATATTCAGCTATTTGGAGGATCATCTGAACATGGAAGTCATATCTGCTGAGATGTTTTTTGAATGATTGCGATATGGGGTGGCAGATGTTATGGGGAGAGAGGAGTTGTGGAGGCTGGGTGGGTGAAAATACCACTAGTGTTTTTATGTTGTGTCTTTGGGCGTCTTTGCCCCAAGATGGACTGTGTGTCTAAGCAGTGCCACATGGGGAACACAGGACCAAACCAGTGTTCATATTTATTTATTTAATTTTATTTCTTATAAAATTTGTATGCCGTTCCCCTCCTGCTAAAAGCATCTCGGGGTAGCTAACAACATATTAAAACAGATTAAAATAAACAAGAACAATATAATTAAAACCCCACAATAAAAACAAGTTACCCCCTACCCCTCCCTAACCCAACCCACCCACGCCATCTCCCTTGGGAAATGCCCGGCAGAACAGCCAGGTCTTACGTTGTCTATGAAAAGAGGGGAGGTTGGTGGCCAAGCGGACCTCCGGTGGGAGGGAATTCCACAGCCGCACCATGGCCACAGAGAATGCCCTCGGCAAGGTCGATACCCGAGAAACCCGGGGACCCCAAGGAGGGAGTCCCTGGCTGATCACAGGGGTGGATTCAGGATCTGGAGGGTGAGGCAGTCCTGTAGGTAGGTGGAGTCCAGGCTGTTTAGGGCTTTAAAGGTCAACACCAACACCTTAAATTGGGTCCGGAAGATTATCGGCCGCCAGTGCAGAGAGCGAAGCACCAGTGTAATGTGTTTGCATCGGCCTGTCCCCATTAAGAGACGAGCCTCCGCATTCTGCACCAGCTGCAGCCTCTGAACCAGCACCAAGGGTAGCCCCATGTAGAGCGCGTTACAGTAGTCCAGTCTTGAGGTAATAAAAACATGGAAGATCATGGCCAGATCAGAGTCTGAGACATACAGCTGAAGTTGACGTACCAGATGTAACTGGCAGAATGCCCCCTTTGCCACAGCTGCCACCTGGACATCCAGGTGCAACTGTGGGTCCAGGAACACCCCCAGACTCTGAACCTGAGATACCAAGGCAGGACAGACCTCATCAATGATGGGGGCCACCACTCCCCTGGCCTTCCCCACCACCATCACCTCCATCTTGTTGGGATTTAATTTCAGGCAGCTCGCCCTCATCCAATCCCCCACAGCCACCAAACACCGGGTAATCACTGAGACTGATAGGCCTGAGTGGGAGGAAAAGAAAAGATATAGCTTGGTGTCATCAGCATATTGATGACACTGTACACCAACCTCCCCCAAAGCCTGCATATATACATTGAACAAGAGAGGGGACAAGATAGAATTTTGTGGGACCCCACACATGGGACCTCGAGGAGAAGATGAAAAATCACCCAGGACCACACACTGGGTTCTCCCAGCCAGGAAAGAACGGAACCATTCAAGAATGGTCCCGCCAATCCATACCTGGCCCCGCAGCCGAGTCACCAAGAACTCATGATCAGTGGTACCAAACGCAGCTGAAAGATCTAACAGGATGAACAGGGTCGAACGACCCTGGTCCAACTCACTGGAGAGGTTGTCAATCAAGGCTACAAGTGCAGTCTCCGTGCCATAACCCAGATGAAAGCCAGACTCTGAGGGATCGAGAAAATTAATCTGGTCCAGATGATCCTGCAGCTGCCGAGCCACCAACCAATCAATAACCTTCCCTAAAAAGGGAAGGTTAGAGACTGACCAATAGTTGGCCAGGACGCCAATGTCCAATGATGGCTTCTTGAGCAGGGGCCGCACCAAAGCCTCCTTGAGACAGTCCGTCACCCTGCCCTCCCCAAGGGAGGCATTGACAATCCCCACCAGCATTGGCCCTAATGTCTCCCGGCTGGCCTTGACCAGCCAGGACGGGCATGGATCTAATTCACAATAAGTGCTCGAACACTCCCAAGAGCATCCCCTGCATCCAAGAGTGACACATCCTGAAATTCATCCCACAAAACAGGACAAGACGGCGCTTCTACTGCCTCTGGCTCACCTACTGCTAAAAGTGTTGCATCAAAACTCTGGTGGATTTGAGCAATTTTATCCACAAAAATGTCCACAAACAAATCACAGCAGGCATTTGATGACTCTAAATCTAGGTGGAGGGAGGTCAGACTGACCCAGCCCCCTCACCACCCAGAAAGCTCAGCTGGGCAGGACTTAGCAGATGCAAGGAGGGCAGCAAAGAAAACTTTCTTTGCTGCCCGCACCACCACGGCACAGGTACACAACCAGAGTCTATGCCACAATCAGTCAACTTCACGGGAGTGATGCCATCGTCGCTCTAACCGCCACCCTTTCCACTTCATCCGCCGCAGCTCCTCCGTATACCATGGGGATCTGCATTGTCGGTAGTTTGGGAGTGGATGCCTGGGAGCCATGTGATCAATGGCCTCCATCAACACAGAATTCCACATGGTCACGAGGTTGTCGAGTAAACGTCCATCGAGATCAGAAGAAACATCCCCTAGAGCGGTCTGGAGCCATCCTGGGTTCATAAGTCTTCAGGGGCAAAGCATCCTAACCGGTTCCCCACCCTCCCAGAAGCCATCATGCGCCAGGATACCGGCCCAGAAAAGATAATGATCCATCCATGACAAGGGCACTAATGATACCTCCCCCACTAATGGATCCCCCGCCTCAAGGTCTGTGCAAAATACCATCCAGGGTATGTCATCCAACACGTGTGGGGCCAACCATTCTCTGAGACAAGCCCATGGTGGCCATGAACTCACACTCTGCACCTCCAAGACGGGCGTCGGCATGGATATTGAAGTCCCCCATGTCAAGGTTAAAACACACGTTCAGAAACCTGTTGACGTTATGTCTAAAGACACCCTTTACTTCCTGTAAGTCATCCAGAGTCTTGCTTTTTATATATAAAGGTGGTTTGGGTGGGTATAAAACAGAAGTAAGTAGAATCATAGAAACTTAGGCCGCTTTCAGACCTCCCACCCCCCGTGCATATTCTGGCTGAGTGAGGGAACATGAAACCAGGATACGTGCGGGGTGCCGCCGGTCTCAAAGCCCCTCTACACGGCTTTGACGTGTATCTCTGTGGGTGTTTGCTAGCAAGGCCATGGGGTGTGTGTGCCTTTCAGACCAGTGGCATCCCATGCATATCCCGGCTTTGCATCCCCTTCCGCAGCCAGAATATGTGCTTGGGGGAGGGGGGGGGGAAGAGGTCTGAAACTGGTCTTACCGTGGGAAGGTATAACAAGGGTCACTTAGTCCAACCCCCTGCTAAGATGCAGGGTGATTACAGCTCCAACACCCTAGAAGTTAATAGACAGCGTTGCTGTCATCTACTGCCCCCCTGGCTCTCTCTCTCTTCCTTGCTCTCTGAATTTGAGTCCTGGCTCACTTTCTTCCTCTCCATCAATACCCCCACTCTCATCCTTGGTGACTTCAACATTCATGTTGATGTGCCTTCCCAGCCCTCCGTCTCTCGCTTCCTCTCACTAGCCTCCTCCTTCAACCTCCACCTTTGGACCAACTCCCCCACTCACGCTAATGGCCACTCTCTTGATCTCGTCTTCTCTAGGAACTGCTCTGTCTCTGATCTCTCTTTCGATCCTCATCCCATCTCTGACCATTTCCTTGCCTCTTTCAATGTCTCCCATTGTCCCCCCTCCTCTTCCCCATCTCCACGCCCCTTCCGTGACCTACAGACCAATAGCCCCTGGACTTTGCCTCCTCTCTCTCCCCCCTTCTCCCCTCAGTCTTCTCCTCCTCCTACTCTGCCATTTCTGATTTCAATGCCTCTCTCTCCTCCATCCTTGACTCCCTTGCCCCCCTCTCCTCCTGCCCCGCCTGCTCCCATAACCCCCGTCCTTGGCTCACCCCCAGTATCCGCCACCTCCACTCCTGCACCCGTGCTGCTGAACACCTCTGGTGCAAATCCCACTCTCATGCTGACTTCCTTCACTTCAGATTCTGTCTCTCCTCCCTTACTTATGCTATCTCCCTCGCTAGACAGAATTACTACGCCTCCCACATTGAATCCTGTTCTCGGGACCCTCGCTGCTTGTTTTCCATCTTTTGACTCCCCCCTCAAGCCCCCCTGTCCTCCTCCTCCCTCTTCCCTTTCTGCTCAGGATCTTGCTTCCTTCTTCACCTCCAAGATAGACAAGATCCGCCTCGACATCACTTCCNCTCTCCTCATCCATCCCTTCCACTTGCCCCCTTGGCCCCATCCCCTCCCACTTCCTGACCTCCATTGTTCTCACTGTCGCCCCTTCCCTCCTGCACATCATCAACCTCTCGCTCTCTACTGGCTCCTTCCCCTCCGCCTTCAAGCACACCACTGTCTCTCCGATCCTCAAAAAGTCCACTCTTGACCCCTCTGACCCTTCTAACTACCATCCTGTCTCACTCCTTCCTTTTGCTTCCAAGCTTCTTGAATGTGTTGTCTACTCCCGTTGCCTCAACTTCCTCTCCGCCAACTCCTCCCTTGACCCCCTCCAATCTGGCTTAGACCCCCTTCACTCTGCTGAAACTGCTCTCGCTAAGATCACCAACCATCTTCTTGTGGCTAAATCTCTCACCCTCCCATGCCTCCCCTGCTCCCCTAACCGCCTTTGTCCCTTCTCCCTAGCTGCCCCCCATGCCTGGAACTCCCTCCCTGCCCACATCCACCTCGCCCCCTCCCTTCATACCTTCCCAAAACCCACCTCTTCTGCTCTGCCCTCCCCGACTTCTCGCTCCCCTCACCCAACTCCTGCTGATACCCTCCATTCAGTACAATCTGTTACCTAAGGTCTGCGTACTGATATCCTCACCACACGGACCAACCAGCCATCATTCTCGATGTAACTAAGCCAAGCGCGTGCACCTGGGACCTTGCATCCTCGTGAACATTACACTCCTTGTCTCTCCCTCTGTTCCCCTTCCTTCGTCTCCCCCCTCCACCCCCGTCTCTCAGATTGTAAGCCCTAGGGCAGGGACCATAAAACACCAGGTACACTGCTGGTGCTATATAAATGCTTGTTAATAATAAATAATAACAAAAAGTCAAAATGTCAGTAGCATGCTTTCCAAATCAAGGGGCTGATGCTGCAACCCCACCCCACACCCACGCCGGAACTAAAGACTTCCACAGAGTGGTGACAGGTCAGCTAGCTATTTTCTAGTTCAATCCCAGTGTCCCTTTTTCACCCGCAAGGGTTGGACTTAGGGAAGCAGGCAACAGTGTTCTGCAGAACTCTGCCCATGAAATAAGCCCCACCCACGAAAGACGTCACTGGGGCCAATCCCAAACCCTGTGGATGAGCACGCGCGTGCGCAGCCCCCACGTACCCGTCTTACGAGGACTGTGGCATCTGTAGACCACACAGAAATCGTGTAGAAGCCATGCACACGGTTGATTTCTGGATTGCTTCCACTAACAGTAGTTTGTCTCCAGATAGAAAGAATTACGATTGACCTGCCACCCAATCATGAGGCTTTGTGACTTTCCCTCTTGCTTCTAACATGGGAGATGAACTAGCTCTTGCCAGGGCTTTTCCCATGACAACATGTACATCATCCCCACTGGGTGTCTGAAATCATCTGTCACCGAGACGAAGAGGACTGTCTCAGACACTGTTCACAGTTCTCATAAACACCTCCACATTAGAGCTGTAATCAAGCACCCAAAGATTCGGACACCCCTGAAAAATCCTCCTCTTCCCTTTCTTCTCAGAACCTTGCTTCCTTCTTCACCTGTAAGATAGACAAGATCCGCCTTGACATCACTTCCCACTCCTCTTCTCTTCCTACTCTCTCCTCTCCCTCCTTCTCTCCTGTCCTCTTTCCCTCCCTCCTCTCCTGAGGAAATCTCCTCCCTGCTCTCCTTCTCCAACCCTTCCACTTGCCCCCTTGCCCCCATCCCCTCCCGCCTCCTGACCTTCATTGCTTCCACTGTTGCCCTTTCCTTCCGGCACATCATCAACCTCTCCCTCTCTACTGGCTCCTTCCCCTACACCTTCAAACACGCCACTGTTTCTCCTATCCTCAAAAAGTCCACCCTTGACCCCTCTGACCCTTCTAGCTACCATCCTGTCTCACATTCCTTCCTTTTGCTTCCAAGCTTCTTGAACGTGTTGTCTACTCCCGCTGCCTCAACTTCCTCTCCACCAACTCCTCCCTCAACCCCCTCCAATCTGGCTTTCGCCCCCTTCACTCTACTGAAACTGCTCTTGCTAAGATCACCAACCATCATCTTGTGGCTAAATCTAATCACCTCTACTCCATTCTTGTCCTCCTTGACTTCTCTGCTGCTTTTGATACTGTTGACCACTCACTTTTGCTGAACTTACTTCACTCCCTTGGCTTCCCTGGCTCCACCATCGACTGGTTCTCCTCCTACCTCTCTGACCGCTCCTCCAATGTGTCGCTTGCCAACTCCACCTCCTCCTCCCTTCCACTCTCGGTTGGTGTTCCCCAAGGCTCTGTTCTTGGTCCTCTCCTCTATCTGTACCCTGTCCCTAGACAAACTCATTGCCTCCCATGGCTTCGAATATCACCTCTACGCTGATGACACTCAACTCTGTCTCTCTACTCCCTCTCTCTCCATCTATTCAAGCTCGCCTCACCAACTGTCTCTCCGACATCTCTACCTGGATGTCTCAACATCAACTCAAACTCAACATGGCTAAAACTGAACTCCTGATCTCCCCCCCCCCCCATCCTTCCTCTCCCTCTTCCCTGTTAGGGATGTGCGAACACAGTTCGGATGTTCAGAGTTCAGACGTCCGCACAGACCGAGTTCTGTCTGAACAGAACGTCCAAACCGAACTCGAAAACGGCCGAACAGTTCGGTCATATTCGGGTGAGTTTGGATGAGTTTGGGGGCAGGAAAAGCGTGACTTAGGGTGGGAAAAACGTGACTGGAAGGGGGAGGCAGCTGAGGAGCAGACTTCCTGGCACCAGGGGTGGAAACCAGGGGAGGTTACAGGGCCAAATGATACTGAAAAAAAAATCTTCTAATTCGGTATCGGTATTGATAACGCTATTTTCGAATATTCGGCCAAGTTCGGCTGAAGTGAACTCTGCCGAACTGAACAACCGATTCCGAGCTCGGGTTTTGAACCAGATGTCCGAACATCCGAACCGCATTCTGTTTGCACATCCCTATTCCCTGTCGATCCTCACTGATGGAGTCACCATCCTTTCCATCCCCCTAGCCCGTATCTTAGGCTTCATCTTTGACTCACCCCTTTCTTTTAAGCCTACATCGACTCTGTTGCCAAATCCTGTTGCTTCTCCCTCCATAACATTGCTAAGATTCACCTTTTTCTCTCTGTCTCCTCTGCCAAAACCCTTGTTCACGCCCTGGTCATCTCTCACCTCGATTACTGTAACCTCCTTCTCCCTGACCTCCCCCGCTTTCACCTTTCTCCCCTTATCTCCATCCAAAACTCTGCTGCCAGGGTCCTTGCCCATTGCATCGAACATGTGCAGTCCCTCCTCTCCTCTTTTCACTGGCTCCTCCTTCCTGAATGAATCCTGCACAAGCTCCTAGTCTTCACCTATAAAGCTCTTCGCAACCTTGCTCCCCCTACCTCTCTGCGCTAATTTCCCTCCGTACTCCAGTATGTGACGTCCGCTCCTCCTCTGTCCCCTCTCTTGCCCTCCCACACCTCCCCTGCTCCCCTAACCGCCTTCGTCCCTTCTTTCTAGCTGCCCCCCATTCCTGGAACTCCCTCCCTGCCCACATCTGCCTCGTCCCCTCCCTTTGTACCTTCAAATCCCTCCTCAAGACCCACCTCTTCCGTTCTGTCCTCCCTGACTTCTCGCTCCCCTCACCCAACTCCTTCTGATACCGTCCATCCAGTACAATCTGTTACCTGAGGTCTGTGTACTCGTATCCTCACCACACGGACCAGCCAGTCAGCATTCTTGATGTAACCAAGCCAAGCGTGTGCACCTGGGACCTCGCATCTTCATGAATGTTACACTCCTTGTCTCTCCCTCTGTTCCCCTTCCTTCGTCTCCCCCCACAACCCCGTGTCTCAGATTGTAAGCCCTAGGGCAATGGCCTGTGTCTATTCCATTACTTTGTAAAGCGCGAGGTACATTGCTGGCACTATATAAATGCTTGCTAATAAAAATAATAATAATACTAATATAAAATTGCTGTAATCATCCTTTCACCTCAATTTTAACAGGAAAGCTGGTAAGAGCCAGCAGGTTTGCATGGAACTTTGTGTCTTCCTGTGGACAGAAAAGAACTGCAATGTAGTGGTACATTATTTATTTATTTAGAATAAATGATTGGTCTTGCAGCCATGAATTTCCTAGATTCTTCCATACCCTGTTGGGCTCCGCTTCAGCAAAGCACTGGAGCAGCTACGGAACGTCCCATGCACGGGTAGTTCCTCTTGCTCTTCACTTAGGAGAGTTTGGGAGCTTTCCTGGATGCGTGGGGGCTTTGCTGAAACTGCCATTGGACCCTGCTTCCGTTTCCCGATCCGGATGCTGTGAGGCTTAGCTAATGTCTGAGAAGGGCTTTAGGTTCCATCCATAGAGGAGCTTTTACAGGAAATCAAGAGATTTTCTAAAACTCCGGCTGTTGGGAGCTGGGAATAAAACACAACTCCATTATCACCTCTTTTGTGCACTTCTCTGCAGTGACCAAAGGTGACGCTGTCAGAGACAGGATGCTGGGCTTGATGAACCATTGATCTGACCCAGCCTAGCACTGACTGTGCTCTTATTTCAAGACTGCAGAGAGTGGCTTTCTTGGCTTGGTATATTCCTAATGTGTCTATCTTGGCATCAGTGGACGCAACCCTATAGTCAGCGGATCCCCGCGTGCAAGTTGTGTGCACACATGCGGTCAGTTTGCGTGCGGCACAATATGCCGCTAATGTGGATGCGTGTGGGTTCCGCGTGGTTGCACATCCATGCAAGTCTTCAGGCTATAGGCTCGGGGCCACCGACCAGGCCTACCGTCGACCCCTTAGAGACACCGAACAAGTGTCAGGATGTGCGTATTCTCTCTCTTTGGGATGAGATCCGCTCAAGCTTGGATTATCTAAAACAAAAAAACCCTAACAGTTTCAAAAAACATTAATGGTACAACCACTTAAAAATCCTTTCCTTTCCAAAAACATGAAAATGAATTGCAATTGCAACTGCAATTGCGAAAAAACATTTTAACATGCATTACAACCAAAAATTAAACACCAAAAAGCATGGAAATTATTGACACTTTATCTATATTGCATAACGTACCATCGACATTAACAGAACATTATGTCCTTAATTACCATCCATGCTTATTTGTATTACTATTTACCACTAACTAGGGCTGATGCGACAGCAGCTGTTACCGCGCCGCGATTCCATTCCGCCATTTCGGAATTGCCCCCGGCACACCGCGACTTTTCTGCGGACATTCTGCTAATTCCGCCGGCATGCTGCAAATTGTGGAATTGCAGAAAAATTGCGGAAATTGTCAGAAAACCACTGTTCCGCTATTTTGTAGCGCTGGCGGAATGGCGGAAGTAGCAAAAATGTCATGTTTCCGCTATTTTGCGAAGCCTGTGGAAGTAGCGGAATGAAATTAGCGGAACTGCGGAAGTAGCGGAATGAAACTAGCGGAATGAAAGCCTCTGCCACACCGTACCATTAATTGCGGAAACGCTGTTTCCGGCGGAAATAGCTACCGCTGCGACATTCCGCTACAGCCCTACCACTAACTAAACTATGACATTATTTCATTACAGGTCATTTATTTATTACCATAAGTCACCTATGAAAGTTTTCCAGAGTGCCTTAATTCTGTCCTTTAAATGTATAGAAATTGTATAAACCTCTTATAATGAAAGTTGCTACAACTTTATACAATTGAATGACTTGTACAATGCAATTCTGCGTAGAAGGGCAGAGTGTTACACAGTGATAGCTCACGCGGTTTCCACAGTATTGGGGCTGCAGCAGCCCTCTGTTTATAATGGAGAGTGGTTCTTCCTTTAACTTTCTGACTTTTGAAGAATTGTCTTCATGGGGGCTTTTCCACCTGCTTCTGAAGGCATGCTGGTTATTACTTTGGGTATCCTTGAGGACGGGCTCCAGGTCCACATCCGTCCATGGTAGCTGCCTTTTGCTTCTTCTTTTGGGACTCCTCTCTTTACCAGTTGCATCATCTCCCTCAGATCTTTCTTAAGAGATTGAAGGGGCGGGTTCCTTGTGCGCCCGTGTCCTGGGGTTTTCCCTGGCAGGTGTTTGGCCTGTTGTCTTATCTCTGGTGCTGCCCATGCTGTGGGGAAAGGCACCCTATAGCCTAACCTTTCTTCCTCCCTGTTTCCCCTTTGCTGCTCCACTGTGCTCGAAGTCTGGCTTGGCTGAACTGAGGAAAGCCATGCAGTTTTTCTGGAGTCAAGTCTCGCCTGCGCTGGAGCAATCAGGTCAGGTAGTCGTGAAACGAGCGATCGGGGAGATATGAAAGCTGCTGGCAGTAAAAAGAATATTTGATCAAAACTCTTCCCACCTTCTTCTCTCTCTGTACAGAGCTCGCTGGGGTCTCTGGGGGGGTGGGGGTGCACTTTCCTGGTTACAAGCACCGCAACCTTTCTCTTGTCTGGGTGCAGATGACAGGCTTGGCAGGAGCTCCTCAATATGGCAGAGGAATAGCAATGAGCCTCCGATAGTCAGCTAGACCCTCTCCTCTGCTTCCCCATTCCCCATTCTGACTCATTCTTTCCTGATCTCTGTTGCTTCTGCCATCTGCCCCATGTGTCCAAGCTGCATCTGCTCTCTGCAGACTGCGTAAGGCTGAAAGAATTGCTCTGTTTGCGGTGTCATAAGGGAACATCCGCCCTGCAAGGCAGGGGAGCCCCAGAGACTCCTTACAGAGACAGGAACTGCAGGGGCATACGGAGCCATTGCCAGAAATGGCTTATTTGCCATTAATGGAAGAGTGCCTTTTGGGGAGATGGTGCATTCTGGGGGTTTCTAAGCTGCCTCTGGGCTGTTTGGCGGTAGAAGACCTGAGGGCGGGGGTTCCGAGGCTTACAGAGATTGGTTCCTCTCCCTGCGGGAGATGCCTGCAGAGTTCTAGAACTAGAGTGGGTTCTAGAGCCAGCTGCTTTAGCTTGTGAGAGGCAAGGCCAACATTGGGTGGGGAAAAAAAATGCTTCCCTTCTGATTGAGTAGCTTTGTGTGCAGGGTAAATGGGTAATGTGAGACAAGGGTGTGCCTCCACATGAGCTGCAGAGGGTTTGATCTCCACACATCTCACGGCAGGCAATCTCTGCCACCACACTTCAGGGCTAGCAAAGGGAGCAGGACAGATGAGGCGTCTTTAGACATGACATAAAGATCAGGTGTCAAAATCCCTAAGCACGTGTTTGGCCGTTGTGTTTAAGCACCATAACTATCCCAACACCAATTTGGTCACCTGTTAAACATCTGTCGAACACACAATGTGAACACTGTTGTATCACAAGGACAATTTGCGTGTTCTATCTGAACACATGGTCAACGTTGTGTCTGATGATATCGCATGGCGCGTAGCAGGTACAACATGGAGAACGAGGCAACAGTGCTTGCGTGCTGAGATTGGGTGGCGACCCGAGAAAAACACCGATTTGCCCCAAGCTGGGCTGCGTGTCTAAGCAGCGCCACATGGTGAACACAGGGCCAAACCGGTGTTCATATCAAGGTCAAAACACACATTCAGACACCTGTTGACATTATCTCTAAAGACGCCCATGGTTAGACAGCCCCCCCTACCGCCGGCCACCCAGGCAGGCCACTGTTGGCTGTCCTGTCACGCCCCCTGGTGGACCCAGGCAACGCCCACCCGAGCGGGTACTTGGCCCTGCCCCTTATCTGACCTCAGCTGTGATGTGGTCGTGCGGGACTTGAGCTAGTGTCTGCCACTCAAAGCCCCACACAGCAGACTTTGCCACACAGTGAAGCAGATCAGAAGAAGGCACACAGAACGCTACCATGCCTTGAGAAGCCTTACCCCTCTTTGGGTAAGGCAGCTGTATGTTGCATCCTCGGCCTTTTTCCAAGGATGGAGCGCATAGTAGCCAGCTGCCTGCCCTCCACATGGCGGGGGGAATATCTGGCAGCCGCCCGGCACACGATGCCCTACATTGTGTGGTAAGGGTGCCCAGAGTGGGATACGGTTGCCCAAGGCATGGTAAGTGTCTCATGTGGCTGCACCCAGAGTAATGCAGAGCTAGGCCTCTGAACTACCTCCATGTCGTGGCCACACTGGAGACCGCCCTCCCTGGAAGCTATTAATGTGCAACCCTTCCTCCAATCCCTGATGACTTTTTCCAGACGAGAGCTGAAATGAGTATCCACCAGTGTCCGGCATCTGCCTGGCTACAGAATGGAATCCGGTTAGCATCTGAGAGAGCTCGTTTACCGCATTCAAGTTTGCTCATAAGTTTTAATTACTTCTTCCCTCTGGACCTGGTTCTTTAAAGACTTAATATCTAGTATTCTGGTCTGGCGGTTAACCTCTGCAGTAATTGGTTAACTACTGGATAACTGACAGACTAACCAAAATACTGGATATTATCAGCGGATAATAGTTTTGGCATCCATTTCAGCACTAGTCTGAAAGTGCTGTTTCAGACCACTGTTGTTCAATGTGTATATGCAGCCCCTGGGGGAGATCATGAGAGGGTTTGGGGTGCGATGTCACCAATATGCTGATGATACTCAGCTGTACCTCTCGTTTTCAACTGACCCAGGTCCTGCTGTCTCTTTACTTTCCCAATGTTTGGAGGCCATGGCGAATTGGATGTGGCAGAGCAGACTGAAACTCAATCCCGATAAGACGGAGGTGATGGTGGTGGGAAGGGCGGAGGAGGTGCTGGCCCCCCTGATAGGGGGGGTTCGCCCGCCTGTTGCTCTTCAGGTTTGGAGTCTGGGGGTGGTTTTTGATTTCGGCCTCCATCTGGATCGGCAGGTGTATCTGGTACGGGGGCTTCAACCGTACCTCTGCAGGCCCGATCTGGCCATGCCTTCATCACCTTGAGGCTAGACTACTGTAACGTGCGCTACGTGGGGCTTCCCTTGTTTCTGGTCCGGAGGCTGCATCTAGTGCAGAATGCGGCGGCCCGTCTCCTGACGGGGACGGGGCGGCGTGAGCACATAACACCAGTGCTCCACGCTCTGCGCTGGCTGCCTATAGCGTCCAGAGCCAGATTCAAGGTGTTAGTGTTGATTTACAAAGCCCTGCACGGTCTGGGCCCCTCATATCTCGGGGACCGCCTCGCCCTCCGCGCCTCAGTGGGGACTGAGAGCAAGTGAGACTTGCATTGTCATGGCCCTGTCTGTATGTTGATGCTAGTATGGTCCCCATTACTTCATTCTGATAATATGCAATCGCCTCACAGTGCCCCCTGTGTGGCAGCAGGGCTGTTGTCCCCATTCTACAGATGAGGAACTGAGGCCCAGGGAGATAGTGACTTGCCCAAGGCCACACAAGAAATGTATGGCACCGTTGGGACTTGAACCTGGGTTTTCTGAGACCCTAGCAAGGGCTTTAAACACGATGAAATCAGAAGCTCTGAAAGAACAGGCTGCTTTCCTTGGTTGCGTCTTGTGCCCTCATGAATTAAGGGGCTTTCTGACCTCTTGCAGAACGCATAGATGTGTGTTCCGTGTAGGACAAGAGTCCTTTCTGGATCTGATGGGACACAATAGGGGTGGGAGAGTTCAGGTAGACTGGGCCCATGATTGAAATTCTCAACAGAAACCCCCTCTTAGGGGAGTATTTGGCTGAAGCCTCTCATCTGTAATCCCCAGGAGTTTTCCTTCTCCCACTGTTTCCCATCCGTAATCAGCTCGATTATCTCTGGACAATTTCCCCTTTCTCTTGGTAACGTTGGTATTGTGAGGAAAACAGGGACAGGCAGCGCTTTTCTGTGACTAAGAAAAGGTGTACGTGGTCTTGATTGCAAATGAAAAATTAAGGCCCCGTGTCTTGCATTCATTCCCACTTGATTACACACCAGTGCGTAAACAAATCTTCCCCTGTCGCCCGGAGGGTGCCAATGATCTCCCCTCTCTGCGGCTCGCCTCTCCTCTAGCAGATCTATAATGCATTTAATCTTCCCCGGCTGCTCCACTCGCTTTTTAAATGTCTAATTTGCTGCCGAGCGCGTCTCAGCTTCTCATTGTGCTGCAGTCTTAAGTCTCCGGTGTGCGTCTGCCCAATTGGCTGTCTGCTTGAATGGGTTGAATCAAATGCATCTGATCCTTTGGAGAAAGAGAGTGAAATTAAACAAGGAGCAGAGGCCTTTTGGTCTCCTTGTCTGAGTAAATGGCCTTGGCACTTTCAGAGCCCACCTCAATTGGTGCAAGGGAGAGCTTTGTTTTGACCAACCATTTAAAAAATGATTGGAAATGGTCCATGAAACAAGATGTTATAAAAGTCTGCATTGGTTCCTCGGAAGCTGGGAGGTGCTGGGGAGTTATGTGGATGGACAAAACAACAGTAGCACTGTCAACTCTTTAAGCTGAACAGGATTCTTGAGCGGTCCAGTATTCCAGTAATGTATTGGTTGAACTTGATCTCTTTCGCTGGCTTCTGAGCATTCTCATGCTCCTTCTCCACCCCACTCCAGCCTTTTTTGAGTTTGTTTTGCTCAAGGACCAGGGCCGGAACTTGGTTTTCAGATGAATTGCATGGCCCAAAGCAGCAAGCTTAGGCTTATATATTGGAGCCCATGAGTAAGGAAAACAGATCAAGTCAAGCCAAGTCTCCCTGTCTCTGAAGACAGAACAGAAGTTTAAAGGTAGTGATGGTGGTGGGAGTCTCCCTAGTTTCTGCCCAATCAGATGTGTAACTAACTGTTCAAGAGCTGGAGGAAAATCAGTCTTTAGGTCACATTGACCTTCCCACACCCAGGCTTTTTGTGTTTCTCTCTCCTGAGACGAGGCTCCCTGCATGCCTAAGTGGCCTCAAGAAATCTGATCAGAATGATGTTCCTGTTGCTTGCACAAGTTCTCTAATTGTCCCTCCTGCCTAGCTGCAGGCACTCTATTTTACATCCAGGTCAGTTTCAAAGGGTATTTTTACACACACATTTCTCCTGCATGTTTGCTGTTACATTCTGAACTTTCTGTATGTCTAAATCACTCACCCAGATCTTAAACATCTGGCTCTTTGAACATCTGCATAGAACTTCTCCCAGAACTTTTGTGTGTAAAAAGTTCTCCTGTTAAACGGCTTTGCTTCAGGCAGCTGTGGTCACTTGGTTTCCATGGCATCCCCTCACGTCTACAGCTGCGGCTACTTTAGGCTGCCTCAGGGCAGTGTGTGTGTATGAAGAATGCATCCAGAACTTACTTGTGGACTTGTGAACCCAGAAGATTGAAAGACTAGCACTTTAAGGTGTGTGTAAAAATGCCCATTGTGAAGCCCCAGCCCTAGCAGGAGAAAGGAGGTTACATAAGAGGTAACACTGCCATCCATGCCTCTCCAGTATTATGCAGGGTGTAGGCATTGGAAGCGCTCTGTAGTCTAAGGACTTCCCTGTTGAGTGGGTCTGTCTCAGAGCTCATGTTGTGGTCAGGAGTACTGTCAGGAAGCTATTGGAGCTGTCTCTCTAGCCTCCAGGAATTGGTCAGAATCTAAAGGTGTCTTAATGTCAATGGGTGTCTGAATGTGTGTTTTGACCTTGATATGAACACCAGTTTGGCCCTGTGTTCACCATGTGGTGCTGCTTAGACACGCAGCCCATCTTGGGGCAAATTGGTGTATTGCTTGTCACCCGATCTCAGCACACAAGTGCTGCTGCCTTGTTTCCCGTGTTAGCACCACGTGATATTGTTAGACACAATGTTGGCCACGAGTTCCGCTGAAACCAGCAAATTGTCCTTGTGATGGCAACAGTGTTCACATCGCATGTCCAACGGATGTTCAACAGGTGGCCAAATTGATGTTGGGATTGTTATGGTGCTTACCCACAATGGGCAAACACGTGCTTTGGGGTTTTGACACCCGATCTTTGTTATGTCTAAAGACGCCCTAAGAGATCTGACCACCCCTAGAGGAGTTCACTGTACTTACATTTTGTTCCACAAAATGGCCACCAGAGCAGCAACAACCAGTAGGCAGTGCAGCTGAGCTTTATCTTGTTGTTTAGGAATCAGTTACTTTGAACCCACCTGTGCCTGTGCGGATTTTCTCGTATTGCGGTAAAAACCCAAATACCCGGCAGCTTTCTCTCATGCTGAGGGCACTTTGTAGTATTTCCCCCATCTGGAGAGTGGAAAGGGAGTGGGCTCCATGCTGCTTTGACATTTTATTGACATGGTGCGCCTGCCCACGCATGCACTGTATAATCTTGCCTTTCGGGCCTGCGAGGTTTTGCCTTGCTCGGCTGAAGACTGTCTGTAGGGAAGCGAACGGGACCTAAACAAAACTAATTCTCAAAATGAGTAGGCAGGGGAGAAAAAAAAAAATTAAATCTCTGCAGCAGCCTGACAAGCAGAGATTCCAGCCGTCCGGGCTTCTGGGGCGCCTGAGCAAACAGTTACACAATAATATGAAGGGAAATGAAGAGGCGTGCAGGGGAATTGCTGCGGACACTCAATTCTTTACTTATTCAACACAAACATCTTGTGTTTTTATTATCAAGGTTGGCCGCCCTCCCTCGTGGGACCGCAAAGGCTCGGAAACTTACTTGCTAGAACTGTGTCAATCAGCCGTCCATGAGGTTTGAAGGTCTTGTTATTAGATCGTGGCACAAAGGTAAATACATTTCATTCCTGTCCATTCTAGACAGCTCTCTTGTTTTATAAATTAGGACTATTAAGATACATGGTCTAGTTTTCGACAAGGCTGCTCTTGCAGTGGATTTTGTCACCTGCTTCTGCTCTGCAGAAACAGTTTGCTACTTCCTTGGAACGTTTTCTGCTTGGGGCTCATCATCACTGGAAAGGACTACAGCCCTTTGTAATTCATTATCCATCCACTGAGGACAGTCCCTGGAAGGCTCTGGGTCTGGACTGGTCCATGCACCTTTCAGTCAGAGCAGCTTAGCAACACAGACAGAATCAGCTTCCAAAGGTGACGCCACTAAATTCTTGCATTCCTTATTTTTGTCTGCCCGATGGGGTATAAGGAACTTCCTAACTGAGTCAGATCGATGGTCCATCTTAGCCCAGTATTGTCACAACCTGATGCCGCAGCAGGGTTTCAAATCCAGCTCTCCAGGGTCTCCGGCAGACGCCTCACTCAGGTGTGCTACAAGAGATCCTGAATCAGAGATGCCAGGGATTGAACTTGGGACCTTATACATGCAACTCATGCACTCTACCCCGAGTCACTCACAGCCCACCCATTCAAGCCGTACCTTGCTGAGGCTTAGCTTTTGGGAGGGCATGGTTCTTGCCCAGGGTGGGATGATCTGGGTTTGATTCCCAGACAAGGCTGTGCTGCAGAAGAAGGGAAATGGGCTGGCTATTACCTAGGATGGATGTGGAAGCTCTTTCAGAGGCACAGGGGTGGATTGGGAAATCAAAGTGGCCTGGGAAAAGATAGCCTCTAGTGGGGCCTATCAGAGCTGAATCCCCAGACTCAGATCTTCAGCAGCCTGGCAGGGGTGAGTGGGAGGTTATGGGGGTTGGCAGGGGGGAGATTTGCCACTGGGGGTACTGGCCCTTATTTCAGTGCTCTGGCTTCCAAAATCACTCCGTTTCAGTGCTCAGTGGCCCCCCAACCAAAAAATCACTCTGTCCCTTGCTATGCATCCTACAGTACGGTTTCTTCATTCTTACACCAGCTGCACTAGTATTCCACATGTCCTGTGTTTAGCTTAGCAAAGAGAAGACTAAGGGGATAATGGATACCAGACTTCCAATATCTACATTATTGAATATTAAGGTGTCATTCCTTGCACCTGTAGTAATGCTGCACTGGAACACAATTAAGGAACAGCCTTGAAGGAATGCAC